>PTEX01000006.1:1817274-1829300 GCA_003342815.1 Eudromia elegans | reverse complement strand
AAAAAAAAAAAAAAAAAAAAAAAAGAGAGAGAGGTGAATAGCAATCCTGAAAAATGGAAAAGAAATATTTTATCACTGTTGTCATGGGAACTAGGAATGGACAATAAGTACTTGTTTTTTAATCATTTCCCTCAGCCCTTGAGACACACAACCTGTGTGAAGAGGAGAGTTATCACATACACACAGATGGACAACTATCTGAATGGAAAAAATATGTGAGAGAATCTGTTCCAGTGACTACGGAGCACCTCCTAGCAGAGGGACTTCAAAGGTAGCTGGGAAGGTGGCGTTTCCTGGGGCATTCCCAAAGATTGAAATAGGGCAAAGCATCCTGGAAAGAGGCATTATATGGGCAACACAGAGGAAACCCCTGTGGAGAAAACTGGATTTGCCACAGAGACTAAGCGGGGAATGCCACTGCTGTCCTGCAATATACAGCACATACTGCTCAGAGGCTCATATTGCCATCAGCCTCTCTTTGGGATCCATCTCTTAACTAGTCCATTCAGAACACTTTTATCTAACCATGCATCTTTTCCATAGCTCTTATGCTTGTGGGTTTTTTTATTTAAGTCTTTTTGGTTTTATTCAACAAGCCAGGTATTCCTTTTCCCACTCAAATTCATCCCAGTGCAACTTGACTGGGAAAGGTCATGTAGATCTAGCTCAACCTCTAAATGACACATCATGCCCACACATTATCAATATATCAAACAAGAAGACATTGCCTTGGTTACATTGCACTTATAAGAAAAAAAGAAAACCTCAGCCTGTGTCCTCAGCACACACAAAACCCCATTATGCTGTGGTCAGGACTATTTTGGTCATTTTGCAGAGATGCGTTCCCCATCTGCCTAAAATATTAAATCTCTGCCTCCTGCTCCCACCCACATTCCTGCTCCAATACTTCCTTAAGGATGTCTCTCTTGTTTGTACGGATGTGCAAAAAACGGCAGGCACTTATCACATGAGGCACATCATGGTGAGAAACACCCACCCTTCTTACGAAGTACCACCTCCCTCCTATCCATCTTCCCAAAGTATATGCCAGTGATCATCTGCAAACACTCCACACAAAGCTAAATAATTCTTTCCTGTCTAAACCACCAACAAAGTGCTTCCTTGGCCAGGAAAACAGAACATACACTGAATCCAGATGCCCAGAACAAGAGGAAGAACCATAATGTTCATATCCTCTCTGGAAGCAAATAGTCCCTCATCCTTCCAGAAACCAGACCTGATTTTTGCAATAACACAGCATGACAGACCTTTACACCTCACATTAACGTCAGTGAATATTTCATAGTGCTCAATCGACCTCTGCAAACTCATGGAAAAGATCTTTCCCTGCCGGCAAAGACTAGGCCTGTGTACGTAGCCTATTTTATAACCCTTGTGAAGTTCAAGCACTACATGGGTTTCAAGCCAGCATGAACCTCTTTTACACATTTCCAGGCTGATGACACAGCACAGCAGAAAACACCCCATCTCAAATCCCCATGGAGACATTAGGTGTAGCTCATCTCCCAGCCCCAGCTGGTTAGGTCCCAATCAGCAGTAAGATGACAAAGGTAACAGTGGTTTGATGGCTCAGATGGGCACACTCATGGCTCTGTTCTTCTGTTGTAGCTCAGGGCAGAGACTCATGTCTCTACTTGGTCTTTGTCATCCAAAAGCTTTGTCCCTGGCAGTGGCCCTTCCAGTTCTTCCTCACGACCTGAGGCATGTTAATCATTGTGAGCTCTGAGACAAAAGTTTCATCAAGGAAAACAGTTTCATATAACAGCTCAGTAAAATTTGGTCTCATTTTCCTACAGTGTCATTTCCTACAGCTGTGTCACCTCAGTAGCAAACATCTTAGGGAACCCCAGAAGCAAATTCTTGTGCTAGTTCAACTATAGGCACATGTGCACAATCCTATCCACGTTAATGACTCTCATAAGCATAGCACTTAGCAGCATGTCCTCCATCTGCTGCCTGATAGTAATTTTAAAATGTTGCCAAAACAGTAATGGATGGCAGGAAAGGATGTGAATCATGGGAGTCTGGCAGTTTAATACCTTTACCCCTCTAGTCCAATATTCCTATAGTTTCACATAGGCGCTCAGCAATGCACTGCAAGAAAATACGTAGAGTGCAGAATAGAGCAAGGAGCCACTGGGTCTCACGGTGTCTGCCCAAAATATGGAGAAACCAGAGTGTGCACAAGGACTGTCACGAGACGCATCTTAACAAAATAATATAAAAAAACCTAAATAAAATAACATAACAAAAGAGGTGAGCAAGGCATTTTGATACGACACATGAAATTACGTATATATACACCAAAAAATACCATCCCTTTCTAGACATAGTCAAACCTCTACAAAAGGCAGATTTTGTTCTGGAGGGTCCAATAGGGTGATATTGTGACAGAGTTTCCATCTGAATCCATGTTTTACATTGGGGAGAAACTCGGCTCAGTTGGCTTTCTGTGATAATAAGGCCTCTCTCCCTGGCTATTTAATACCTCCTGGCATCAGCAGCAATCACGATTTGAAGTATGGTCTGCGGAGAATTAATGTTCCAGATAAAAGCCTGACGCCGCACCAGGATGAATGAGCTGTTGTTAGCTTGAATTCTTTCCTTGTTACCAAACGGTTCTCCCAGTGGCATTTACTAAGATAGGGGGATCGGATCTCCCAATTCAGGGTGAAAGCTGATCACTAGATCATGAGAGAATTTAATCTCTTACTTTCAGAGTATCTGGTAGTAGGCATTAACACAGGTTACGGTGTTAGTTCAGAGACAGATAAAATTCTCTATTTTCTTTTTGCCTAACACTGAGATTTTTGCCATCCCATTAAAATGCCTGTTTCTTCTGTCTTACTGTTCATCATCTGGTTCGTAACTTGACTCTTTGTTTTGCTCTGCACTCTGCTGAGTAACTTAAAACTCCAAAAGAACTGAAACAATTTTGAGTCAAAATTGTTTAATAGCAGGTCTAGTAGCTGATGGTCTTCCAAGTTGTCCATACAAGATAGGTAGCTGGTTGGCATACAGCAATTTCTGCCTTGTAAAGCTGAGATCTCCTTGATCGTGTTACTTCATGACAAGGATAAATGCTTCCTGCAAAAACATTTCTGTTCATCTGAATCTTTTTTAAGGGTTTGCTTTGAGTGTGTTCCTTCATTTTTCATGTTTGCTTTCCACAGTTATCCTAGAGAACACATTTCCTGGTAGGAATACTCACCAAGTGTGAATTTAGCATGAAAACACATCTCAAACTTATAATAACAACCACTTACACCAAAAAATAATCTCAGAAAGTTACACTCACCCACTTAGGAGCAGGAAGATATCACACCATCAGAATATTAAAATCTCCCAAGAAACCATCCGCAAATGAGACACAGAGCACAGATTATTCCAATAAATTATTTTGCAAATAATTCTGAACAATAGTTTCATATGTAAATATTGTGATCTCTTCTCAGATAATGTACCAAGCAGAATTATTCAGCTATGCGTCAGATGAATTATTCAGCCAAATGCTTGGACAACAGCTGAGATTCAAAGAATTTGTTCTTAAAGCAATTCTCCTTTTCATCAATTAATATTGTAAGTGATGTGGCTTCTGACATAGGAAAAGCTGAAAGCAAATGAAACAGAACAGCTTCTTCCTGAAGAGCATTGATTGTATTTAAGGATCAGCCTTCGTTTAAATACAAGTCTCTGAAAACTAGTGAATTACTAAAATCTTTCCTTTCTTTGAGTTTACAAAGTTATGCCTAAGATCCAAACGCTACATCATAAGATTTCTACAGAGATGCCCAAGGCCATAGTTATCATGTTTCTCGAGGAGGCCCAAGAAACCAGTAAAAAGGTTTCATGTGGAGCTCCATTCGTTCCTCTCTTGGGTCATGAACTGTATTTTCCTCTCTTTGCACCTCTCCCGAGTTGTATCACAGCACCCCACTAAGGAAAAGATTAATATATCTACTGACTCTCTCTTTCAAAACCACATTCAAATGTTCTCCAAGAAAAGCAGCCTGCATCCCCCTTGAGCTACTAAGTTTGCCATCTGGTAGGTTTCTTCTTTATAGTCATTTAGAGGATATTAAATCTTCTTTTGTAGGCAGAGAATTAGGTGGTGGAGGGGTTTAGCATTATGTTTAAGGGGAAAAAAAAGGAGAAAAAAACAGTTCAGAAAGTCATTGTGTCCGGAGAAGAATATTAGAGACGCATTAAATAGAAAGACAAAAGGCAAGCTAGCATCAGCTCCTTTGAATGCCATAAATCATTCCGACTCCTCGGGTGGTTGGTTGCGTTCATTGTTAGTTGGTAATTATTGTCCTCTTTTAGAAGCTAAGCTTCTAAACAGATTTTGAAACCAAATCATTCAAAATGAGCAGCCAGGAAGACCTACTGGTGTCAAGGGGGACTCATGGAAAAAATATCTTCAAATAGAGCCTTTAAACAGTCCCATAACTTTCCATGGACATTGCTAAATTGTTTATCTTTAGAAAATGAGCTTTTTTTTCCAAGCTATTCTCTTTGATCACTGAAGAAGTGTTGAAGGTAGCTGGTTCCTAAGGGAGAAGTCTTGACAAGGCTTGTGGTTTACTTTGTGACTCTCACTAAACCTTTGTCCTGGAGCTTATTGGGTAGATCCAAAGAGGGAGAGAATATCTAGCAAATATATGGGCAGGGTAGAAAGTCAGTAGACTTGTGCAAAATCTGATAATTTAAAGCAAATGACAGTGACTGCTCACTGTTGATTCACTGCAAAGACATAGAGCCTCTCAAAATAGGCTTCACAATCCTAGAATGATTAAATAGGGGCATAAGCCTAAAATACTTTGAAGTTCATTTGTTTTTAATGCCGATGTTTGGGTTTGTTCTAAAAGTTCTGTGAAAATGGTCCTGTGAACAGGAAAAAGCTGAGACCATTGAGATAGATAAAGTGATCGTGAAATGTAGGAGGAGTACCAAGAACACCTCAAAAATGAAACTCTAGCACCTTTACTGGTGGCATACCTAGTGCCATGCAGAGGAACCGTGAAGCTCAGATAAGCTCTCTGGACATTTGGAAGAAGTCATAAGTGCCATTTTCATGCAATCCTGCAACCTCATACCACAAGTTCACCCAGATTTCCAGGACACGGTTGGCCCACTTTCTTACCTGAGATTAGATTGTCACCCTAGGTCTTGTACAAGGAAGGAGAGAAACCCTTCTAAGGAGAAGTTCAGCAGTCCTTGAATCATGGCAAAAACAAACAAACAAAAGCCCTCTGGGAATACTTTGAAATGCTGATACAGCACAGGACTGCACCAAAGATAGTATATAAAATATAAAAGTGTATCCCTGCAAGATCAGCTGGGAGAATGTGTTTGGTTCACACGAGCTCTCCTGCTCATATCACTAACTGTAGGGAAGACTAACCCTGTAACTATCAGCGGGAGAGCTGGTCTCTGAAGCCCTCAGCTGTTTCCCTGGATTCACAGACATGCGGATTCCTCCCAGACTCATGTGTCAGCAGGTCATAAAAAGTTTTAAGTCATCTTTTCTTTTCCTGGCATTCTGGAAGAAGTTGTACTAACAATGAGCCACTGCTTGACAGTTCTGAATCCCAAGCTGTTGGGATACAGTGTGGCTTCCAGCATATTGCTTCCAGCCCCCACCACCCACGGGGAATGGCCTGGCAGGGAGAGCAGCACAGCCTGTTAGGAGGATGCTCAAACAAACATCCCTTCTTCGCTGGGCTAAGCTGAAGAGCAGCACCCACCTCAGTCAATGCAATAAACCCAAATCAGCTTCTTGCAGGTCAAAGCATCAGAAGAGTGTTGATAACTTCTTTATATTTTAGTGCTATGTGGCACGAAAGAAATAATGTGGACTGGGAGATAACAAATCCAGAAAGTATGAGGTTTTCTACTTTAGACTGCAGCTTCAGACCTATGCAGGAAATATAACCTTAGAGGACTGAAGAAGGGAAGAAATACTACACAACACCAAATGCTGTCATTGGACCTGGATTCGCTCCAAGCTCTGTCATAGCTGAGATTGATCAAGATATATGGTATCCAGGAAACAGTGGGTACCTTCGTTTGGTTCTAAAGCAGCTTTAATTGTCTCACTAACCACCATGGCAACTGTACTCACAACCACAGCCTCCACGAAGAGGGATGATCTGTCTGAGAGGAATCTTGCGCCTATAGACACTATAGCTAATGACTCAGTGATTCAACCAGATAAAACTTATCACAAATGCCAGCAGGGGCCAAATCGGAGAAGGAAATGAAGCCAATATCAAGATATGTAGTAACTCATTATTATAGGCAAGAATATTACAAAATAAATTAACCTCCTGTATTCCAGGGAGTCTCTTATTATTATCTTCTATTGATAAGCCTCACGAGTTGGAGCGTGGATCCCACCACCGACTCCCTGCTGTAACACTCACCCACGCATGGTATGGTGGGTTCTGCAGAGTGGCGGCCACCTTCTTGACACAGAAGGAAGGCTTAAGATTTGTGATTTTAAACGCACGTCAGGGAGTGACGGGAAGGGAAGGGAGTAAGTAGGAGCTCTGCAGCAGAAAGAGTAATTTTAATGAAAATTTACCCTCCTACTCCCTGTATGATTTTGATAATTAATATCAGAAAACTCTGGGTGATTATTTGCTGTCCTCACAACTTGAAGCCCTAACAACTATTTATATTTTTATACAACCATTTATACTGCTGTTATCCTCTTGCTTTGTAGAAGTTAACACACCTGCAGCTGAGTTTGCCACAGACTAGCTTGGGCTGTGCCTGCTTATGCTGAGGAACTGTTCTGCTGGGGTTTTCTTTCAGGATATTTTGCTATGTGATTTTATTCAGTGTGATATGCTTCATAGAAATGCCTTTGGAAATAATTAAATACCTGGCAAATGAGTTGCAAAGTCTTCTCTCGCCCTGACTCTGTGAGGACATTACTCAGTTGAATGCAACCAGAAAATTAAAGGACTGAAAACTTTCAATCAGTCTCAGGACTTGAATGATTAATTGTCTGAGAGCCCTCACAAGGTGACCTGCAAGACAAACAGAAAGGTAGAGCTTCCCCATTTGGAATGAGAGGCAGGTCCAGCAGGGAGAGCAGCAATCTGCAGAAAGGAGTGGGATGGAAAAAGAAAGATCAAAATTAAAACGGCAAATTCCAAGGTTAACAAGGCTTCAGAGTTGTGCATATTTATCAAAATTCCTTGCTTGGGCTGAGCCAGCATGACTGTCTCTGTTTTTGACACTATCTGACAAGACAGGAAAAAGAAACTGGTCTTCTCTAGGCCATAACAAAAAGGTTTCTGATGACACCTCACTACATTTTCTGTGCAGATAGACAGTTGCCACACTTGAGGCCACTTGTTAAGGCATTAGAAAAATGCATGATAGCTGTATCATCTGATCAATGCAGAGACTTCTCTCTCTTTATCATTACTCCGCGACCTGCTATCTGGTGCAGAAAATCACCCAAGACCCAGGAGCCCTCATTCCTGTAGGATTACCTGTAGGATATACCCCTGGAAGTGTGTACTTCAGCAGAACATCCTCAAGCAAGTCCTCAGTGGAGGGCAGGAAGATGGAACGAGTGAAGCTGCAGAGAGCTGCATGGTCTCCTGGGGCACAGAGACCCCGGGCTCCTTGGGCTGCAACTCTTCCCGCACTGTCTACCAGTGAAGCGTGACTTGGCAGCCTCTGGACACACATAGAGCTGAGACGGCCCCCTGCCCACAAGGACACTGGAGGGGGACACATCTGGGAGAGGCCCAAGGCGTCTAAGCTGTGCTCACCCTGGTTCAGTCCTCTGCAAACATGCTGGAGCCAAGGTGGTGGTCTTGGTGACATGCAATGCATAACCCATGGTGAGGAGGAGGTAGGAGAGCTACATTTCACACGCATCTGAATCATGTTACTAATTATTGTTTGTAATTATTAGTGCTAATTTGTTAGCATTGGCAGTAAGGGAGAAGACAGCTAAAGTACAGTAGTGGGGCTGGGTGACCAGCAGCAGATTAACATCATTTGGAGCTTTATTTGGGGTGGGGAAAAAAAAAAAAGACCAGTTTTGTTGAAAACCTGGATTTGGCTTGTTTTCTCACGGCAATTAAAGTAATTGCCTTAACAACAAAAAAAAAAAAAAAAAAAAAAAAAAGCAGCTTGCAGTGATATGGAAGGTGAACAATTAAGGACAGAAAATAGTCCTATATCTAGAGCCCAGATGTTGGGAGCTGTAATTTCTCTTCCAAGGCTGTGCAGACTGTGACTCAGCTCCCCCTGCACCATTTCCCTGCAATGTGCCTCTGGTTATGTCAAAGAAACCTTCTAGTATCTGGAAGATGCAGGCAAATAATAACTTTTAAATGGTCAAACTTAACATCTTGGCTCCATTCCCCCATTGTGCACTCTGCCCTCCCAGTCCAATGTGAATTATTTGTGAAATAATTGTTCCAGGTCAAGACGGGAAATGCTGAGAGGCAGCAAGAGGCCAAGTCTCTTCAGAATGTGGGCTGCATTTCTAACATCTGCAGCATGTACTTTGGAGCTCAGGCTGTGGATCACCATGATGAGGTCAGACCAGAAAAACACAGATGCTTCTCGGCAAGCCCTGGTTTGTCCCACAGGTCTGTGGGACGAAGGACAAGAGGAACATGTGTCCAAGCACCACTGAAGCCACCCACCCTGTGGTAATTGCAGATCTAACCTGAGTGCATTTGGCTGTAATAACAAGGCAGATTCTGGCTGAGACCCCAGGCAGGGCCTTCTTCAAGGCACACGGCCTCCTCCATGCAGCTGGAGGGAGCACGTACAGCTGGTGTCAAGACCCACCTTGGTACCACGTCCTCACTACCAGCACCTCTCCCTGAATCTCATGACCACAAGTTTTTGTCCTGATTTAGAGTCTGAGATGAGCGTCCTTCTCATACTAGTCCTGATTGTCCCAGGTCTGCACGTGCTAAACTCTCTTCCTGAAGCAAGAAACTATTTTCATTGTATTTATTCCATAAGGGCACCTATTCAGGACCTGGTGTCTTCTGTCATAATTAATAATATAATTAAGTTCAATCTTAGCAACATTCAAATCAGTTCTGCAGGATTAAAGCTGTCTGACTGGTGATTACACAGTTCATCATCTAGAGGGCCAGCCCACCCCTCTCACCCAACCTACTTTAGAAGTGGTGCAGGACACTTCAGAAGTCCCCAGCACAGGGCTCACTGCAGCCAGGGAACCAGCATGTTTCTCCTTCCAGCAGCCCACTTGGAGGATATGCCCACCCACATCCTATGGAGCCATAACTGGTGCCTCAGCTGATCCCATGGTGGCAACAAGTCCATGGAGGGAAGTGAATCCTGCGCTGGGGGTCAGTCCCCAGCCACTGGGGCCATCAAAGGCTGCAGATAGCACTCCAAAGCCACCTGGAGCCCACCCGCTGATGAATGCAGATGCCAGCTGCCCCAGTTGAATGCTTTCCCTAGGTGCCATGTGTATGTCTTGAGTCTACAGAGGCACGCACCATGCCAGAAGTATTCATATTAGAAAAACAAGGTCACACTTTCTCAATATATGGTGAAAAGCTAGCAAAAATACTACAAGAAGACTACTGAGCAGCCTCTGGGGCTCTCATGTGATTTGAAGAGACCTTAACCATCCCCTTGGGTTGCCCGATCATTCCTCATATCACTTCTTGCCTTGTCCAGGCCAGCTGTTCTTGGCTCTCTCTCTGTTTCCTGTTAACAAACTACATCCTCCCACTTGGCCAGAAGGAGAATTTGTGCTGAAAACCCCAACCCTGCCCCTGTGGCTCCACAGCCGCTGTTAAACATCAACAAGAAGGAGTGGAGGAGAGGATCCGTGCCGTGCTTGTACCTCGGAGCGCTGACGGCAGGCGATCTGCCGCGCGAGACCTCACCGATCCTCTGCTGGAGACAGAACCGTCTTCTTTGCCTCCTCATGGCCAAAGAAGATAGCTGCTTCCTTGGAGCTTTCGGTGACACCCCCTGCCCCGCGTGTCCATCGTGCCTGTTGCAGCTTGCTGTGGACTGAGATGGAGAACCAGCCTGGGGAGAGAGGGTCCTGACCCCTGAGGATGCTGAGAAGGACGGAGGTGGAGGCAGTGCAGGGGCGCAGCAGCCTAAGCCTCCATTTCAGAGTAGGAATCAAATCCAGCGTGCGCCGTGTGACGGGAGAGGGGGAAACGTCTGCCTGGTGTCTGCTCGGATCCCTGTGGTGGTCGACGAGCAGCCCGCAAAGTTTCGTCAGCACCTAAACTGGGAGGGCCACGTGGGAGGGAGCGCGCTGAGCCGAGTTCCCGCCTGGGACTCGGAGAGCGAGTGGGCACCGCTGTGATGTCCCCGGGGACATCAAAGGCCCCGCGCTCGCCCTGGCACAAACTGGCAAGGCCGCTTCCCATGGGACAACATCTCCGCACCCCTGCGCCCTGCCCCGTCTGTTCCCAGGCTGTGGAGGACCTCGTGCCGAGGCTCTGAGCGGCCCGGGAGCCAGGCTCCAGGAAGGATGCGCTGCAGGAGGAAATACTTGGTTGCTTGTTGTGGCTTTGAAATCATCGGGCAAATATTAAGGTAAAGAGAGGAAAGGCTTTTTGTCACAGTCTGAATATTAGCAGCGAGGTCTCTAGAGATAGAGTTGAGTGTTCACAAATAAAAACCAAATGAAATCAAGCCAAACCAGAATGAGTTTACAGCAGCCTGGTAATGTTAGTTCCCCTCTTGCAACTAGTGGATGAGCTTGCACGGCTCCCGTCTGGATGCTGCCTCCATGTGAAGGCCTCTCGCAGGTGTGCCCAGTCCTGGAGAAGTGCCCCATGCAGAGCACAAGTTCCCAAATGTCTTGCTGGGGTTCTAGTTGCAATGAAGCCTTCTGCCTAAGGATCTCCTGCAACTCCCCAGTCATCAAGAAGTTAGTTTTGACATCCACTCTGTAACCTCCCGGTCTCATATCCGTCATCAGACGAGAGCAACTCCATTACGGGTATCTGGGAACTCAACTTTCAGGACCAAACACCAGCCCATTGCTGCTCCACACTGCATTTTCAGCACACTTTATGCAGCAAAACAACATGTTTGAACAGGCAGCTATGCCATACATGCACTCGTGCAAGGCAGTGAAGCTCTTCAGCAGCAGCGCTCAGTGCAGAGAAGCCACAAGCATTACTCGTGTGGCTCTGCCTCGTGCCCTGACCCTGCTAACCAGCCTCCTCCCAAGGGACTGGTGGGCCGGGGTCCTGCAGGGCTGTGTAGGGTGGCCAGGGCCATCAGGGATGAGGCTGGGCAGGGCGCTGGGGCTGCACAAGGTGTTGGAGACAAGGCTGGGCACACCTAGGGTGCTGTGGGTCCATGAGGGACTGCAGCTGTGCTGGGTGCTGGTGCCATGTGGGGCTGGGGCTTGGGGGGAACTGGGTTGGGACGTGTGGGAGGAGGCTGTGTGGGGTATCAGAGCTCTGCAGGGTGCCGGGATCCCGTGAGACTGGAGCTGTGCGGGGTGCTGGAACCCCGTGAGACTGGGGCTGTTTGGGACCCCCACCCCATGCAGTAGGGTGCTGAGCTGCATGGGTGTCAGTGCTGTGTGAACCGGAGCTTTGCAGGGTGCTGGAGCCCTGTGAGGTGCTGGAGCCCTGTGGGACTGGGGCTTTGCAGGGCATCGGTACCGTGTGGAAACAGCACTTTGCATGGCGTCGATATCGTTTGGGACTGGGGCTTCGTGAGTGCCGGAGCTGCTCAGGACTGAGGCTGTGTGAGCGCCGGTACCGTGCGGAACCGAGTCGTGTGAGTGTCAGCACCGCGCGGAACTGGGTCTCTGTGAGTGTCGGTACCGTGCAGAACCGGGTCTCTGTGAGCGCCGGGGCCGTTCGAGACCGGGTCTTTGTGAGTGTCGGCACCGTGCGGAACCGGGTCTCTGTGAGCGCCGGGGCCGTTCGAGACCGGCTCCTTGCGGGGCGCCGGCACCCCCCGCGCGGGTCCTGGCGGGGGGCCGGGCCGGGGGCCGG
>PTEX01000006.1:1575326-1817013 GCA_003342815.1 Eudromia elegans | reverse complement strand
ACCGAGCCGCCCGTTCCACGCGGCGCTGCCCGCGGCGGGGACCGAGCCGCCCGTTCCACGCGGCGCTGCCCGCGGCGGGGACCGAGCCGCCCGTTCCACGAGGCGCTGCCCGCGGCGGGACGCGGCGTCGGCGCTGCCCCGTTGGACGGGAGGCAGCGGGAGCGGCCGCCGCCTGCGAGCCCGGCGCGCCCGGGCGCACGGGGGTACCCGGCGGCTCCCGCCCGGAGTCCCGGCTCGCCGCGCGGAGGGGAGGGCGCGGGAGGCTCCGGCAGCGCTGCCTCGGGAAGGGCTCTGCGCTTCCCTGCCGGGATACGGGGAGCGCGGGGAGGACGGACAGAAGCAGCCCCTGCAGCTCCTGAGTTCTTTCTCCTCCGTGCACTTTTTTCTTTCCCCACTCCATAGGGAATATTGAGGAGAATCCGTGAAAGAAGGGGATTCTCCCTTAAAAAGAAATCTCATTTGGTAAACGAAAACCCTCTTTGAAGAAATCCTTCCTTATCGTTGAGACAACTGTTGATTTATGGGTTGTGATCATCTTAGAGGTTCATTTATTTAATTTCTTTTTCCAAGACAACTTTTGAGGCAAGGAAGTGGGTCACAAAACCTAAATTTAAGACAATGATTCCTTTGCTTGCAGCTTTGCTGAACTCGCCGTAAGAACACTGTTTTTTCCATCAGGTAGCAAATACCACACGTACTATTACTTGTACAGAAAGAAAGAACCTACTTTGCCCTGTAAATGAGGACTATGTTTCACTCGGAGCAAGGGGTGTGAATATTTTCCTACTGCCAAGTGAGCGTACCACAAAAATTTGCTTTTAATCCGGGACAGAGATGTGTTTGTGTATTGCTGAGTATGGCTACAGTTGGCGGAGGGGAGTTAGGTGAGATGGGATATCATGTAAACCTCTGAAGCCACAGGGAATTGGTACACACTGAGAACTCTCTCTCCATCATATTTTTCTGGCTGAAATCTTCACTTCAATCATATAGCTGGTCGTACAGTGAGGTAGGACCTTCTGGCTATAGGTTCAGATCTTACTGAAGCACCTCGAAGCCTGTGTTCACATCGACCCCGGAGTCTGGCTCTGCTCACAGCCTCCTTGTGAATAGCCTGAAAATGAAGGTGGAGTGGGGAAATCTGCCCACATACAACCAGTCCCAAGCCAGTGTTTTCAATCTCTTAGATTTAATGAGCAATAAATTTGGTGCCCAGAAAAGAACTGAGCTCATAGTTCAGGATTTTGGCAATTAATAATCTATTTAAAAAACATGCTTGCAGAGTCAACATTATGATTAGTGGGAGAAAATAAACAGCAAACTACCTGGCCTGGTTTCCTTGCTTTCCTGATCTGGTCTGACAATTTGTCAAGCATGTGGAATTTCCCCTAACATCCCTGGTACATCACTTCAGCAGAAGATGTGAATGTGCAAATATAGTCACTACTTCCCCTCCCTCCTCACAAAGATCTCTTTGTATTAAGCAACAGGCTTTTGCATAGATCAGGTATCAAGCAGCTGTGTCACAGACTGAAGTCGCTCCTTCTTTCTCATTTTTGAAACTATGGCCCTGGGTTTGAGCCTATTTCACCGTCTTGGTCTGTTTTGGAGGGGTTGGTCACAGACCCCTTGATGTGGGGCAGCTCCTGCCTCCCTGAGGTCAGAGGGAAACCCGCCTCTCAGCAGCAGCCCGTGCTCCTCGGGCTGAGTACTCAGTTTCTCAGAAAAAAACTGTAAATCAGCCAGTTTCCTGCATTTTCCTTCTCCAAAGGAAGACTTTATTGTGAGCCTGTGAAAATTGCCGTCCAGTAACCAACAGGTAGAAGGACCAAGAGTGGTTGGTGCTTAAAAGCAGCTCTCACCCCTCACTCAGCCTCTGTGACTGTAGGTCCTTAGGGACAGAGATCCCAGCTCCATGGTGCTTTGGAGGGAGGCAGCCAGTGCCATCCTCAGCAGAAGGGACATGGGAGCTGCAAGAAGCTGCATCGGGCTGGATGAGTAGGGACTTGTCATTGGACCTGTGCTGGGTCATCCCACAGCATTTTGCCCCAGAGTCCCAATGACAGGACCACAAGGGAACGTAGCCAGCGCTGCAGTTCAGACCACTGCAGCTTCTACAGGATGATACCCAAATCTTCATCTGACTTCTGTCCCTGACACACACACGTCTGAACTGCCTCTCTGCAAATCTTAGAGACTTCCAGATCCTCAAGGTGCGTGTCACTTGGTTGGCAGAAAGACTCACAGCCCTACTACGCATAGATGCGTTCAGCTTTAATGACTCTTTCCAAAAATACACTGCATTTTTTTCAGTAATTTATTTTTCTTCTTTAAATTTCCGTGTTATCCTTGCCTGCCACTGTGCCTATCCTTACTATGACAGCACATACTATTCTCGTATCATTCATCTTGGGCTATGGCAACTTTCCATGTTCCCATTAAGTTTCAGAATTTTAATTCCTAGATAAGAATAACCACATTGCTGGTGTTAGTATCGTATGTAATAACTACTGTTGCTCTGTTAATTATCAATACAGAGCATTAAAAATCCCTTCTGTGGCTTTGTTCTCCTAGAAGTTATTTATTTATTTTAATTTATTTATTTTTAATCACTCTCACACTTCTGCTTTGGCTGTACTACGGTCTGTACTAAATGGTTCATTATTGCATGATATTACATCGCCATATTCTGATTTTCCAAAAGTTACAAGGAATAGCTAATTGATCTTTTAAGTAAACAGAGCACTGCCTAACTGGTTTTCCTTCTTCTGTTACCCATGAATAAGCCCCATTTGACAGAATAACTGGAGCCCCCTTTCACAGTGCTTTCCAGGACGACCTGAGATATTTTGCAGTCCGTCTCATGATGTTTCCATCTAACAATCACCTACTGTGTGTTATTGTTCTGAGATACAATTTTGCCACTTATCCTCTGTTAGTGAGACTAGATGGTCTGAACTCATGACCATTCGCTAATAGTGAAGGGAATAGCATAAAGCAGGTTAGGAAGCCAGCTTCCACACCTGACCAGTCCCCACGGCTGTTATAAGGTGAGAGACAATCGTTGCATGAACGTTATCAGAGGCAGAAGAATTAGCATCTTCCAGGGAAGATCCCAGAAACAGAAACAAATAAAGACATCCCTTTCCAAGACCATTTAGAAGCTGTTGCTCTGAGTTAGAAGGAAGGATGTGCACGTTTGTAAGGTGCCAGTTTTGTAAGCTGTCCTTATCAAAGTGAAGCCAATTCAAGATGCTCTGCATGAGCACAGGTCAGAAACACACTGCTCAGCACGGGCATTTGAGATTCTCAAAGCCAGTCCTCAGTGAGATAGTATCCACACAGTAAGTACCACAAGAGATACTTCTAAAAACATTTAACAGCTTGTTGAGGCTTATCTTTAATTTCGATGGGGCTATTTTCTTGATGAGGTCCTCTCACATCAATCAGCTGCTGAATCTAATGTTAAAAAGGAAAAAAAAAATCCTAACTTTCTCTTGGCACCTATTCCATGAGGGCTCTGTGGAGTTTTCCATGATACCGAGGTCCACGAGCATTCGGAGGAGCTCACTTAGTCATTCTTCCCATCTGCTCTGTTTCTTCCTCCCTCCGCGGCTCCGCACATGCTTCCTGGCTGTGTGCTCCTCATCCCTATCTCCGTGTGTCCTGGCTGGCTGCCCCGTCTCCTTCTTTTACATATCAATTGTGGCATCTTCCACGAGGAAGCTCAGGTAGTTTAGAGCTGAGATCAAAGAGCTGAAGAAAATGAGCTTCTATAAAGCAGCCAGGAAAGAAAGAAAGAGAAAAAAAAACACAAAGGAAGTATCCATAGCAAGCAGCATTGCTAACATAATTTGCTAAAAAACGTAAGAGCTAAATAAACCCCAAGTCATTAGATCACTTTAAACACCATTACAGTTAAACCTGGACATGTTTCAGTTCCTCTCCGTTTTGTTTTTGAGCCCTCTTGGCAACAAGGAGGGCTCGAATGAGCCCTTGAGTCCATTTACGAATCCTTTTGGCAACTAGGACTACTAGGACCTGTCACAGCTACAACAATTTGAAAGCTGAGATTAGTGTGTGATCTTAGTACTCCAGGAGCTGGGCATATGAGAAGAAAGATGAAAACCACGGGCCCCACCATGCAACAAGAAAATTCAAGGGAGCCGAGTTAGCGTTTTGTACAATTTCCACTACAAAGCTGCATTTCCTAGTGTTGGGAGTCCACAGATGAGAGTCTGAGGAATTCCCTCCTGTGGTATTTACCCCAGTAGCTGCTCTGGAGCAGGCAAAGTAAGATCTGCAGCTCTCCGAAGTTAGTGGAGAGGCAGCACAGCCTGGAAATAGCAGCCTCCTACCCCTTTTCGCTCTCCCAAACTACACGCTGTGTCTCATGCCGAAGTGCCTGCTCCTCCACATCAAGAGTCCTTTCATCTCGCTGCTTCCTGCGAGAAATCGACGTCTCCTGCACAGCGCCTGCCGCCGAGGAGAGGAAGGCAGCGTTGGCCTGTGGAGAGCAGCACTCAAGTCCTGTGTGGGTGGCAGAAGACAAGAGCTTCTGAAACGAGGGAACAGAACAGATCTCTAATCTCCAGGCTCTGACACATATCACACTTTTCTCAGTTGCTTAGGAAAGAGATTTGCATCCAAAAAGAAGTGGGAGGTTTAAATAGGAGTTCATACACACGCACATTTATCTTCAGTGGTCCATGTTGTAATCTGCATTTCTCTAGTCTCATGGAGCTCACAACACTTCATCAGAGGTGTCCACTACAGATGTACAACTAGAGGAAACAAATAACCTGCCCAGGTTCCTATCTGCATTGCCCAGTATCTTTGCTTAGTAGGTGCTCACACTGGAAGGGGAGGCTGCAGAGCAGCACTGAGGGAAGCACTCGCTTGAGGAGTGCCGAGGTGCCAAAGCTGGTGTCCCACCCTCCAAGGCAAGCTCTTAACTGTGGATGGCACAAATATGTACTTGGCCTTAAGTATCATGTGGCTTAATCTATAGCTCAGTCACAGCAGGGAAAAAAGAGGGAGTACCTTCTTTCCTTGGTTTCACCCCACATGATGCTCAACATCTGGACATCTGGCATCTGTTGCTGAGCAGCCCCAAACAGCTGTAGACATCAGAGAGGTTATCACCTCATGTGTAGATCACCCCTCTTTTGAGATTTCATTTACTGAGTTCATTAAGATGTCCAGGGATCTGCTTTTATGCCTGTTGTTGAAGGCAATGTCTGACTGTTCAGGGATGTTGGACACAAAGGCGCTTAGCGCAATAACATGAGTTGAGGGCACAGAAAAGTTGGATCTGCAGGAGCACCCAGCTCTAGAAATCTCTGGCTGATTTTCCTTGCAGGGCCACGCACCTTCTGGTGCGCTGTTGACAGTCCCTCTGTTTCTGTATTTGCCACGGCAAGTGTAGCTCTGTCCCAGATCACCCACGCAGCAGCCCTGGCTGAACTGCCAGCCTGATCTGCTCCATCAAAGCGGCCCAGATAAGGGGCCCCTTCTGCCCATAGGTGGAAAAAGCTCCTTGGATCTAGCTGTTCTTTGGGAGTCACCAAGCAGCCTTAGCTGAGGCTGCCCAGCTTACGAAGGTTTATCAGTAGACCATCACTTCTTTAACCCCTAACACAATTCTAAAGCATGACCAGCTCCAGCTTCCATTGGAATCGAGAGTTTTTTACTTTTTTCCTATTTTGTGGTATACACAAAGCCTTGACTCATAGAATGGAGAAAAGCTGGGGTTTACCAGAGCCTTTAATGGGGTGGATGCCCGAGGTTGAATTCCTTGTTCGTTTGAGGTGCTGTCTGGATTCAAGGGGAACTGTGTGCACCGCAATGTCACGGGCGAGCGCTGAGCCCTTGGTATGCACAGTCCTACCAAAACACGGCCGAGACCATGAGCTCCTTCTCAAAGAGGCAAGGTGGGGAACTCTCTCTAAAGCACAATTTAACCATGGGACTGCTAAGGCCCCTGGGACTGTGCCATTGAAATAAGAAGAGGAGGCCACCCAGTTCTGCCTTGCCAAAAAGCGATAAATTTGCACATGTAGCGGTGTTTCAAGGCCGATTTCTGCAGCCTATCTGGGCTTATTTGTTACAAGGTGAACTTTCAATGTGGTATTGTTAGGCTGTTATCATAATATTTCCATTAGTGCTCAGTGGGGGAATGATTAACTCGGGAAGCCTGGGAGGGGAGCAGGGAGGAGCCTGGCCCCAAGCAGCTGCTAATCTGATGGCAGCTCTGCCTTGGTGTGGACAGAGCACGTTTGCACGAGGGTCACATCTCCGGAGCCCTGCCCAGCTGCCTGGTGTCACTGATTTGGGGACAGTTCCAAGGGAGATGCGTCCGGGCAGGTGTGGGGCTGCAGGATGCAGTGACAGTGACCTGACTCCAGAAGTGCTGCTCCCTCAGGGCTTAGCTTCTTTGCAACACAGAGCTCTGAGCACCACTATGCCTGAAACCTGGCTGATGCTTATTCCTGATGAAGCTTGCTGTGGAAATGTCTACATTGAAATTTACTGTCGATTTAGCCCAAATAAACGTATCTGCTGCTATTCATGGTGGAGTCCTCTCTCCTCATGGCAAGGCCAGGAGATCCTGCTGCCATGAAGCTTCCCACACGCCCTGGCTGGCCAGAGTATCTGTACAAAATCCTGCCTCTGCTCCTGCTGTCAGGTGTTTTATCATTCCTGTGGTTTTATCTCCATAGGCTTCGCCTGGGTCTGTGCCTCCTAAGGAGATGGGACACAGCCAGCTCCTCAGAGCAGTACCTACATCAATTATTTTTGACTAGGAGGCTTAGGAGAGGGAGAGCTCTCCAGACCCAAGAAGGGGCGTCATGGCAGGAGCAGTGTCATCTTCCTCTGAGCCCTGCGACCTGTTGCTCACTGTTAATAGCAACATACCCTGTCGTATGGCTCAACTTGGCAATGCCTCGTGGGCTGTGTGATTTTGTTATTATACTATTGTTATTTAATAACTCTTTGTATTACTAGTTATTATTTCTGTTGCAGTAGTGTAGAAACAGCCCCAGCTCCCAGGCCAATGTGTGACGAGCGACACGGCATGGCAGCCTTTCCTCAGGGAAGTCCCAAACTGTCCCAGCACAAGGGCACATGAGAAACGAGAACAGGAGGAGAGGGTCCCGTGACAGCGCAGGTACACGGATGTCTTTCTGGAGAAACAAAGTAAGAAAAATGAAGAGAAATAAAGAAGAGATGCACAGCTGGGTTGTTATCCCTGGTGTCAGAGGAGGAGCTGATTAGCAAGAGGAGACAAGGGAGGGGACAAGGTCTGCAGGTTAATTGTGGGGGCAGAAGGAGGGTAACTGGAGAGAAAGTGTTTAGAGCAAACAGAGGTTCCAGGAGGGACTAATCAGCAAAGCAGAAAAGGCAGGTCAAAGTAAGAAGAGACGAGAAGAGATAAAGGGTGAGAGGCTGTTCTGGTGTCATTTCCAGACTGTTTCCACTGAAGCAAAGGCTCATGCATGGCCTTGATAGCAATGTCTTGTTTTTAAAAGATTAAGCAGTACTGTAGAAGGAAGGGTATTAATGTTTCCTCTAATGTCAGCCAAAGGAGATAATCACATCTATTAGGCAGGTAAAGTGAGTATTTCCCCTGGAGAGAGTGCACGCACACTGGTGGTTTTATACACTGGAAGCGCTGAGCTCTCCAAGATCTTGGCTGAGAAGAAAGCTTTTTGGCTTCTAAGTACTGATGTGTGGGGCTGGGAGAAGGGACTTCTTCCCCGCTACATCCCTCAGGTGATTTTATTTTTATTAACATCCAAGTAGCTGAGCCCCAGGGGCTGCAGTCCCTTTCAAACACTGCATGCAGCAAGGCACAGGGTTCCCCAGAAACCTTGGGGAGGACTTCAGTCTTGGGCCAGCTGAACCCATAGCTCCTTTGCTGAGCCGGGACAAGCAATGGATGTTGTTGTTTTAAGACATTCAGTACTGTGTGGATTCAAGTATACCACTGAACCATGTGAAGACACCTTGAAATAGCAACTGGCCTGGCCTGTACCCAACTAGAGACCCAGAGGCAAACAGAAATGGCCAGTTTTTAATACATTGCATCATTTTTTCTGTCATTGATAGCTGATTCTGTATTCTAACTGTTCTTATAACATCTAATCTTTATTAAAGAAGAGATTTAAGGTAAATGACTTCTTCTGAATTTCATGGGTTTTATAACAGCAGTTTTGTAACGGGCGGCAGGATAAGAATCTTCCCAGCGTATTGGATGACATGGTGTTGGATACTCTGTGGTTTCTGTACAAGAGTCAACTACTGAATGTAGTCATGAGCTAAACATCAGCCTCTGTGAAGCTGGTGAGATCTTTTGGCAGGAAGGAAAATTGCCAGAGAATAATTAAACTCTTCCAAATTGGGTGGATATGTGATTTCCTGCTCCACTAGCCTGCAGCAAGCGTGGCCTGCAGCATGAGGAGAAACCCCAGAACGCAACGGACAATTTTCCTCTGTCACTATTTCTGAATAAAATCAGTGTGCAGTTAAGCCGGCAGTATAAATTTTGGTAGGAAGGCCTCCAGAGCAGGTAGATTTGTTTAATCGCTTGGGCTGGAATCCAAACCACTGGAGGATATAAAATATATACACTAGAGCCATTCACATCACCGACAACTTCACCTTTTTCCCATCCAAGGAAATAGCTGTGGCTGGCGTCAATACATATTTGGCAAGCTGTAGGGCTAAACAGATTTCTCAAAAAATCATCTTTGGCCCAGATTGATTGTATTTCTTCACTGTAACTTTTCAAGTTCCTCAGCTAAGACCTTTTGACAGAGGACTTGTAAGAAATCAGTGATTCCTGCTTTGAAATGGTGAATCTTTATGTGTGTTCACCTGACCACTCCATCCTGATTCTACTCAAACTACTACTCTACAGGGAGTAGACCTTTCCAAACACCACTTCTGCTGTGACATTTGTAAGAAACATGCAGTAATGAAACCCCAAAGTATCCTTATTTCAGCATATTTTGTCTTCTTCGTGTTTTAACTATTAGCTTTTTGAACAATAATCTCATTCCTTAATGTTTTCAATTGCCTTTCAGTAAGCTCTCTGGTAATACGAAGTAAGCGTTTGGTTGGTTTTTTTTTTTTTTTTTTTTGTTCCCCTCGATTTTCCAAATATCATCCAAATTGCTGTCTGGAAGAATTCTGGTGTTTTTATGTAGCTTACACTAAGGAATAAGCTTTCTGATCAGGAAAAGAGTCAGATGCCCCAGGATTTTACTTAGGAGCTTTGGGTGTTTCCAGATCATTAATTGCCTCGGTAATTCACTAGATACGCTACGAGCTATATCCTTAGCAAAAACATTTTCCATTTGGCAGAGAAAATTACACAGACCTCCAAAGCAGGAGTTTGTGCCGCCTCCTCCTGCAGCAGCTAGTTTACCGTAGTGGTGTTTCACGTTGGTCCTTGCCAGCTTTGCCGTTCCAGTTGCGTGCTCTGACACTGATATATTGTCTCTTTCAGCCGCGTTTAGGATTTGACACAGTTTGTGCAACACTTCATCAACAAAGTGAACACCTGCAGCAAGGACAGTTCTCAGAAACAACATCCTTTTATGTGATTGAAGGTAACGTGCTGCTTATGTGATCGTCTCAGTATCTGTTCCAGCTCCAAATCTCATGCTCTGTTCAGGCATCCCCTACCCTGACCCTCCTGGGTTGGCCTGGGCACCAGGAGACCCGTCCCATGCTGTAGCCTGTGTCTTCTGCTCCAATTGCAGCTCCAGTCACCGACCTGCCTATGGGCCTTATCCACCTAAGGGCTTTTAGTTTTCGAAGCTTGAAGCCATTCTGCATTGAGGTGCTGTTTTGCAGCCAGGAATTTTGCAGGTCAATTATGCCCTATGTGCCAAAGCTAAAATAAAAATGTGTGCATTGTTTCTGAGCCCTTTCTGGCAGTAGGTGGTGTAGCACTTGTCAGCCTATATACTGCTCTGTATGTTAGTGACCTTCTTAGCACAGTTACGAACAGCAGAAACTGGGCTATCATTTGCCCCATACCTCTGGAAAAAAGCAGAATAGGATGGTCCTGCAACAGGAGCTGTTGCTTTTAAGATAATCTTCTCTCCATATAGTTTTTTACAGAAAGGCAAGAATAGATTTTGCTCCTTTTCTCCTAATTGTTATATTCGAGGTTAATTAAACCTAAGGGAAGTAAAGGCTTCTCTTAATGCAATGCTAGAAGCACTTTAAGGTTCAGAGTACGTGACTCATCCACTAGAAGGAAATTTATTCTTTGTTTGTAAATGCTATTTATTGCCTTGTTTTGCATCACTATGGCTACTGTATGTCACTGGTGATATCAGCACCTACATGAATGCAAGATCTAGTTTTAAGGATAGGATAGTTCTTACAATAAACCACTTGTGTATGCTATTTTTCTGCTGCAGGTTACTACTTCTCCCATAAAAGCAGCAGTAAAAGTGGATCAATACCTTCTATCAAAACTTTTCCTGCACATATATCATGGTGAAAACTAAGCAGCAATCAAACCCCCCTTTTCAGATTCAATGGCTTTATAAACAATTCCACAGTGTCCTGCAAGTGATTTCCAAGTGAAGGTTGAATTGATTTGCAGGTCTATTTTCATATGTGGTTTTTTTTTTATGGCTAGTTAGTTATTTTTAGAGTTAAATCCTTAGTTAAGCTTGTTAGAAACATCACTGCTATCATGGCCTGTATAGATTCCTTCTGCTCTCCATTACTGTTCCTAAGTGGAGACTGAGAACAATTAATCTACTCCAGTTAGAGCCTAATTCTTTTGCCAATTGCATGGCCCCGCGCTCTTTTCTGAAGCGCATGAAGTGCAATCACTTCTGCCATCCTGTTCAATCAAAAGCTGAAGTTGCACAGATTTCTGAAATGGCCTGGGCTTCAACAGCTCGGGAGCTGATTCACTGAGGCATCTGCTCTAGCACTGGCAGGACTGTCACCGTTTTCCCAGCCAGAATCATTTGTCTCTGTCATTTAGAAATAATCTGCAGGGTGTAATGCAGTCTTACGGAAGCACGGAGTCTGTTATTGCTCAATAATGGAATTTCGTGGGGTCCTAACAGCATCTTTGAGCTTACACGACACGGGTGGATGTGTCTCTCTGATGTGCTACGGCACAGGAACAGGGAACTCATTTAAGGGCTCGGTGCCTGTTGAAGGAGGGTGGAAATGAAGTTGCTGGCTGAGGAGCGATGGCAGAACCGGTATTTTCCCCATTGCGTGTGGGTGGGCACGCTCTGCTCCCTTCCCTTCAGGGAGCAGGACAGGAGCACCCGGCTGTGCTCTCCCATTTGGTGCATGTGTTGGAAAGGGGGCCATTCAGATCAGTGTCCATCGATCCCCGTCTGGCCGTTCCAGGTGTGCCGAAACCTTGGGGCTCTGCACCGGCCCACTGCTGAGCTCCACTTCCTCCAGGCTCCCCGTGCCCTCTGACAGATGCGCTGCAGTGGGAGCGAAAGTCTCCGCGGTGTCACGCTGATACAGCTAATTAAAGTCGTTGTGAAGGGCTGGGGAATAATTGCAGATATTGTAAAATTCAGATTTGTGGGGTAATTGGTAATATAAGCCTGAAAGAAGTTGTGCTTAAGATGCTTTAGTTTGCACTTCTTGGTAGGAGTACTTGACAAAGGGGGCTTTTGTGCATGAGACACGGCCGGGATTGATGGAACAGTGAGTCGTGCCAAAGGGGTGCTGTGGCACGGGGCATGGGGCAGAGTAACCCCAGGTGCCCGTGCAGGAGGTTCAGGTAGTGAAGAGCTGCTGCAGATATCAAATACTGGCTCAGGAGAGTGAAACGACCTAGGCCAAACCCACCTAGGGCTCGTCCCAACGGGGGAGATGCTGGATTTCCATCGCAGATGGACATGGCCCATTTAGTCTATAGGTCAAACAGTGGAGCTCTGCCTCTGTTTGCTGCTCGGTGCTTAATACATGTTAGAAAGTGTTCAGATACCTTCCTAGATGGAGGAGTCTAGAGTCAAGAGGAGCAGGGAGGGAGCAAGAGCCAGAGCTGTTGTGACTTGGGTGCCAAACAGCTCTGAGAGATGGTTAATGGGCACGTAAGGAGCTTAGTCCCAGCCTAAATCCCTGTGTTAAATGAGATTTGGGTGCCAAACCTTCCCTGATGCATTTGGAAATCCTGTTCAATCCTTCAGGCAACTAAAGATGACTGAAAATCTGGCCCTGGACACCAATATAGCTGGTGTGTTTGGAATTAACAGTTTAAAGAGAAGCGCTGGTTCATAACTAAATAGAAGAGACATCTGGGAATAGCAAATATTTAAGACATTATGATGCATCACATAGTGAATTTTATTCAAAGCTGATATTTCCGTGAGTAACTTCTTTATCAACAGATGCACTTTCTGAGCTGGTGCATTAATAACAAGCAGGTTGCTGATAGCCCTGCAGGGCTCCCACTCTCTTGCTGGGGCTCTGAGGCTACACAGGGCACCTCTCCACCATCTCCAGTGGGACAGCTGGGGTCAGTACCCCTCCCTGTGCCCTCGCAGGGAGGACGGTGGCACTGTCACACTGCGGGGGACCCCAGACATGGCCTAGCAGTGGTCCTGCAGCTGTGGGACCGCAAGCAGCAACACGTCTGCAAGGGGGAACGCTGGCAGGCAGACAGGTCTCAAGAGGTTGTTTAGAAAGAGCAGCCTACAGCACAGCTATTTTAACAAATATGAAAAACATCTTGTTTAAATTAATTGGGGAGCCAAAGTGCAGAGCTGAGTTTTCCAATTCTGTTTTAATACTCGCAGCATGACTGAGGTGATGAACACACGGGAACCAGTGATGGAGGAATTTGCGTTAAGCCAGTCTCCTGAGGAGGAAGGAGGACCTTCCGCCCAGGTAAGTGTAGAAAAGCAGGAAAGTCTCCTGAGTTGCTTCTCAGGAGCAACGTGAGGCAACTGACAACTTTCTCACGTGTAGATGTTCAACCACTGAGCACGGCTGACAGAAAAACAACTCCTGAAATGTTTTTTTATCCTATATGGCTTCTGCTTAAAAATGTGAGAATTGGGGCAGCAGGGTTTCCTCTGGAGCAAGGCCTCCCATGGCTCTAGCAGCGCTCTGGACGGATGCAGGCAGAGACTGTGTTCATGCCCAAGAGCAGACCTGTGAATGCGTCCCATCTAGTTCAGGTCTGACCAACCACTGCATAGTGAATACATGCAGCAGAGGCCATTGCATTTTTACTGCCACTCTGATGATGAGCAAACTTTCTTCAAGCTCAACCAGAGCTCCCTGCTTTAAACGAGACAACTGGAAGTCATTGGGTAATTAATATAATTGTCTCTCATAGGTTGCACTGGTCAGGGCTATTTACTGGCAGGTGGAGGAATGATTTCTGACCATGGGTAGACTCACAAACCTACTCACTTATGGTGCAGGTTTCAACAGGAAGAACTAGGATGTCCTGAACTGCCCTTGTGACAACCCACGTTCCCATTTTAGTCTCCGTGGTTGCTCTCCCGTCTTTGGTGTCACAAGCAGTGGCACAAATCTCTTAAAAGTTTCCTGTTGGATTTGAGCTGCTTCCCAACATGAAACACGCTCTTTCAAGCAAACATAGTGCTGCACTCCAGAAACGACTCTAAAAGAACGCAAAGTCAATCATTCTGAAGTCAGGAAAGTGAGAACTGAAGCTGCTTGTGCTAGTCTGTTTATGTGATTACAGAAAGTACTATAGATGTTTTCTTGCCTCATTGACTGCAAGGATGGATGGTGCTTGTTTTAGGAGCACCTTTTCAGCATTTTGTCTCCTCTTTTACACCTAATGTGTGGTCTCATTTTTTCAGTATTTTGGCATTGTAGACAGTTCAAGCATCGTGCTAACTCCAGCTCCAACTCCACATAGGTTTTTATGGCTTTTCTATTGGTGACCTTGATCATATGCTCTAGAAAGTTTCTTTTTTTCAGTCCATTTACTGTGCCTCTCTGGGAGGAGAAGGTGTTATTATGCATGTTTTAGATATGGCCAAACGAAGCAAAAAAAGTAAAAACAACAAGCGAGTTATGCAAAGTCTGTTCCTCAGCAGGAAGACCAGGGCTATTCCGGCAACTTGGAGGCCCTTTGGCCAGGAGACCGTTCTTTCCCTTCCTGCAGTGTCCTGCCCACTTGTTGTACGCTCCAACTCCTGCAGAAAAAATAAAGCTGGAGCTACAGGCAGTGCTCTGCTTCCTGCCAGTCCTGACTCATTCCTAGAGGGACCTGCTAAATACCGGACTTCAGTGGAAAAAACATGATGTGATCCGTGTGAGAAGAGACCATAGGAGAATGGCACAAACAAAAATAGACAAACTGAGGCTGCCCAGTTTCTTCTCCTAAATTCCGTTGCTTGACTTTGCAGCCTTAATAACCATCTTTTAGCGTATTTTTAGATCTGCATGTGTCATTTCCTAGGTCTTCAGGCAGCAGATGGAAAAAACAGATACTCCACCACACTGGATCCTCTTGCTGTTGCCCTGATGATCTCGCACGCAGCCCTCTGCCACCCGAGCTGTTAAGCAGTGCCTGCAGGGAGCAGGTCATGCTCAGCTGGGAAATAGAGCAATTTGCCCACTATTTCATGGGTGTTTTCTGCCAGCTGAGCAATGGGTCACAACTACCAAAAGGTGGCCATAAATTCGGGAGCAACAGGGTGCTTTCACCTTGCCTCATAGTTGGAAATGGCAGCTTAGCAGCTTCTTAAAAAAAAATCCTTCCAGTCAGGACATCTGCGAGGGAATTTTCATCCTTCATAAAAAGCTCAGGAGGAAACTGTATGACGGGAAGTTGTGCGGAGCTTCCTGAGAGGCACCACAAACACGGCCTTGAGTTCAGGACGAGTTACACCCATGCGCGTGCAGCTGCAAGAAAGCATCAGAAAGGTTTAGCTTCAGTGTTTCATTTAGTTGAGCAGTGATTCATTTAGTTTAGCCCTACTGAAGGGGCCTTCTCACATTCAAAAAAGTCCTTAACTGTGTCTGTCTGCTACCCTAAAAATAATAATAATAACATTTTTTCCCCTCTGCCTGAAGGCTGGCAAAGGCTGACGAACCCCTCTGGCATGACCATGGCAAGTGAGGGCATGAGCACATAGCAAATCTGTGGCCATGCTGGGAATTAAATTTGGAGAAGTCTTGCTCTCCATCCAATGTTCAGTGCCCTAGCCCTGGTCTTCACTTTGCTTTTGTTACTACCAGTGGAAACTTAGCTAGTCAGGGGAAATTTACAGCCTGTTGGTTCAGATATGCAGAAGTCTGAGGAGCCAAGAGATAAGGTTTCAGCACAGTGGCAATAGAGTTCATATTACACTGACAACCTGGAGGATTTGGAATGAATTTTCCACAAAACAAAAAGTACACTGAAAGGCTTAAATGAACTAACTATATTGAAAACAAAAAAAACACTTTTACATATTATAATATCCTGCACTATAAGACACCCAGTTCAGCTTCAAGTTCTAATCTCTGCCTAATGTCTGATTTGCAGTTTCAAAGTGATAAAGGACAATAATAGCTGGGGCTGCGCTATGCCTAAGGTGATATCTGAGGCTACCCGTTCTGCATGAACGCATCATAAAATAGAGTATTGCACATTACACAAAATAGGTCTGCAGAATGGTGGCTTCTTAATAAACTGTCAGAGCAAGAAAACATGAATAAATCATATCAGAATGAAAGGGCAGAAGCTAGAAGGGCTGCAGGAGCCATTTAGTTTAGTATTACTGCAATGACCTTTGTGTCCTAAAAGTCGCACCAGGGCTGAAACACAAGCATTAGGCAACAATTTTTTTTTGTTTTTCACCTAAGTTTCCAGTCTGTGCACCTTGGTTCATGACAATTGTCTGCCCAACACACTGGTGAGAAAAGTTGGATTTCTGGACCTGGTCTCCTGCTCTTTGCCCTGCCCAAGTTTGTTGGAAGTTGTGATGGCTGAATGTAGAAATGATGCTACCGATGCCTGCCCTCTTTCTGTGAATATGTGTCCCTGAGCAGTGCTTTGACGGGCTTGCCACCAAATGTCTCACCAGGCCTTCCCAGACTCACGTGAGAAATACCCCAAGCTGACCAAAAGACTGCCGTCCATCGTGGTGGAGCCCACCGAGTCCGGTGAGGTGGAAAGTGGGGAGCTGCGCTGGCCACCCGACGACCTCAAGTCAGCGGAGGAGAAGGGTCTTCTTGGTGACCAAAGAGTCTGCGTCCAGCAGCAGCAGATGGATCTGGAAGGTCTGGATGAGTAATTTTCATTCTCATTTTCTATAGAAAAATAAGAGTTTCAGGCCATGCACTGAAGAACAGTAGATGCTTGGGAGGGGTTGCGGTGGCTGATGCCCAAGAACACCTGCACTGCAAAGAGAGTCTTCGGGGCTTAAAACTTCTTCATAGCTCTTGAGCAGACAATGTTAAAGTCACATCAGGCTCACTGTTGGCCATTCAAATGGCCCATATGCATTTCAGGGCACATTATCGTTAGCTCTGTTATCTTCATTACAGTGTCCCCCTCTCCAAGTGTAGAACCAACGAATTTAATAGATGCACTTTGAAAGCATCGTCGTGTCCCCAGAGTGCACTAATGTAACAGGCACTCACAAATAGGTAGATATAATTAGTAGAGTTGCTGTGGGGTAAATACCTGGCTAAAGATAAGAACCTATCAAGATGTAGCTTGCACAGCAGATGAGAGACTAGTCTATTTAATTCTTCTCTTGGTTTGGTTTTTTGGCCTCTTTTTCCCTTAAAGTGTGACACAGTCTCCATTTCAGTGCACCCACTTGTTGTCCAAATGCCCAGAGATGGCAGACAGGATGGGGTGCAAGAAGCATCTTCCAATATCTTCAAAAGGGCTTTGACAAATTGCTTAATCTTGGAGTGTTATATCACCTGCTACTGCAGTTGGCATTACTCCATTTGGCTGCTGCTCAGTGGTGACAACTATAGAGTATAATTATTTGAGAAGAAATACAAGAAATACAAATATACAGCCTCTGATGTTTCTGTGTCCATGATATTAGGTCATCTTAGGTCTCCAGGAGTGAGAGGTCGAGCAGATTTAATGAAGGTAACAGGTTGTCCTCCCACAGATGTACACTCAGCAGCTCTCCTGCCTTCAGTGAGAAGGATCATCACCTCATCTCAGTAATAGCCAGTCTGAAGTCTGAGGCACCCTGTAGAATCAGGCTGTGATGCCCTCGGAGCATCCTGCTTCAGGTTTCACTGTTGGTCTGAGAGTGCAAGACCAGACAGGCAGAGCCAAGACTTGCATCCCTGCACGGGGATATACATACTGACGATCTATTTCTTTGCAGATACTTTAGCACATCCAGCGCAAGAAGTGGAAGATGATACAGATACTCTGGAAAGCAGAACTGAACAGGATGAGTAGGAACTCCATGGCCTCAGAAGTGAAACTTCATTGTGAATGTTGTTGAAAAGCTAACACATTCTGAAGAAATGTCAAAGTAATCTGTATTTACATCTGCAAGGGTTTTATTTAGTTAGTACCTGGTAAGAAGTGTATAGGCTTTAGAACTGTTCTTTTGAACATTTTGATTTTCAGGCTGGGATTCATGTTATTTGTTTAATTTTCCCTTGGGAAACAATGGGACACATTAGGAAATGCATTGCAGACATGATGAGATAATAAAGGAAAAACGCGCCTAGTTTCAATAAGTACATTTCATTGGATTTACCTTTTTTAAGCAGGGCTGCTTTCAGATATCAACAGCAGGGCAAAGGGGTTACATTTCTACGGAAGGGATGTCTTAAATCTAAAACCTTTCTTGTTTTTAGCCATTTAAAACTAGCACTGTGATATTATGGACAATAGATGTAATATAATGTCACCATTTGATTTTGTAACTTTTGTATAGAGATGCAAGTGTAAGATTTGCCTACATTGCTACATGCAGGATCCTTCCAGGTGTGGATTAGAGCAGTTGTCTCCCTTTAACTAACCTGTGCAAATTCAGATGAACCAGCCTTTTATTAACTGTCTTTTCAATAAGGTTCAGAAGTTGTAGAAATACTTTCTTGCTGTACATTGACGAACTGGAATAGCTAGTCACTGGTGTTTGTGGAGTGAGACTGTTGTAGACTTGGTTGGGTGGCTCGTGCTGCTTGTGCACATTCGTGGCCCACCTCCAGCCGTGGCGTAACGTGCTCTTCTCTCCGCTGAAGCCGGCAGAAACGGCTCCTGCTTCTGCCGGGGCTGAATTTGTCCCACCTTGTTAGTAGAAGTTGTTGTGAGTCTTCTCTCAATATGTTTTGTGCATAAAACAAGCGCAGAGGCCCGGTAGGTCTTCCATTGACCTACACGAAGTGATGGTTGGCGAGGGTAGGAGGAGCTCAGTGGCACAGCCCAGACCTCCTTTGCTGCTCGCGTGACGCCAAGTCTGCCCTGGGGCACCCGCAGAAGGAAGGGCTGGAATCAGGCTGGGGAGGGTGGATGTGCCCAGCATCCATCCTGTCCCATGGTGCCGACTGCCAGCGTGCCCAGGGCTTAGCGCTCCCGCAGCCACAGCACGTCCCGGCCAGCTTTGGGCACACAGCTCCGACACAGCCACCTCCTGGAAAGCAGAGCTCAAGTCGGGACAAGCCGTCTCTGGACACGTTGGGTCTCCGCTGGATTCTCCTTCTCTGCTGTGTTCAGGAATGGATTGGATGGTTCTTTTCCACAGCGGTTTCCACAGCCCTTTACAGTCGGACTTGATGATCTTGAAGGTCTTTTCCAACCGTAATGGTTCTATGATTCTACTGCACAAGGACCTTGCAGAGACTCCCTTGCACTGGGCACCATCCCCGGAGGAGCAATGATCTTGGGCCAAAACATTACTGTTTAGACGCTGCTGATGGAGATGCTGCCTATATCAGAAGAGTTTGACTATTTCAGTAGAAAATGTCCAGAAAGCTACATAACTGGCATTTTCCACATCTCCAGGGCTGGATGGGCTCTGTACTTCCAATTAATGTTGCAGCCAGAAAAAAAAAGCCGCTTGCTATAGATGGAATGAAATAATAGAATTTCTTCCAGCATTAATTCCTAAGCTTACTTTCAAGTACATTCTTTTCTCCAGTAATAACTTTCTTTAAAGGAAACTTTTAATTGTGTGATGATGGATAAAATTTACTGGCCAGATGTATTAATATGATAAGTTTATACCTTCTTAGCAACCAAATTTAATATATATACTTACAAAGAATTCTGTGCAATGAATGTTGAATACAAAGGAAAGAGACTATTTTACTTCAAAGCAACATTAATTTATGTACAAAGTTATAGCTCATTGTTTGGGATGCTTGAGATTGAGGACCCTTTTTATGGTATTGCAGTATAACATGTTTTGTCTTTTTGACATAGGTGTTCTTACCTACTCTGTCACAGACTTATTTGGTCAGATGAATGAGATTCTGGTCAAAGAACCTAATTTCACCAGAGTACCTGATTTTCACCAGAAGGTTTCAAGAGCACCTCCTAAATCTGGCTGTGGCTCCCCTTTGCTGGTGACAGTTTTCCCATAAGTGGTGGAAATGAGACCAAACTCGAGATGAGGGTTGAGGCCGACAAACTTGCTGCTGAGGGGGAGATCCAGCTGAAGAGGCAGCCAGGCGGATGCGAGGTGCTCTTTAAACCCTGCTTTGGCATCGATGGTCAAGAAGTTTTATAAAGCTCTGGAAAAAGAAACAGTAACGATGACAATGTATTTCTAGGTGTGTGATTTCCTTTAATTCGCATCTGCCCAGCTCCGCAAGGAATGACGTTAGACGTATCATTTAATTAGCTTTTCACTTTATGAAAGGAAGAAGGGTTATTCGAAACACTTCCCCCAATTTTATAAGTTCTCTATCTGCTTTCAGACACTCCCTCCCTTCCTGCTCTGGATGGCCCTTATCCCATTTCCACCTGAGGTCAATGGCACTTCCCTGAGCAAGTTTCCTGAAGGAACACGCAAAACGCTGCGAAAATGCGGCACGCCGCCCCGTTTCACTGCAGCACCGCATTCAGCTGCGGTCCCTGCGGAAATGCCAGACTCCACTCTGCCAGCCCAGTTACTCCTCTCTTCCCTGCTTCCTCCTTCGCATTGCCCGCTTTAAGTATTTCAGCTGGAGCGAGCGGGTGCTTCAAACTAAAGCTCCTACAAAAGCTGAGCGGCCTCCGTTCCAGAGCCTCACAAAGCCAAGCTCCTCCTCCCAATTTTGTTTTTCTGAACATAGACCAGAGGCCCTAAAACAGGAGAGCATGATAGAGAGAAAATGTTGTATCAAACGAAACCCTCCTTATTCTACTTGCAGGTCTATGAATGTCCACTTACCTTGTCTGTGTGCGAGTGTTGTCTCTCTGATAAACTCAATAGTTGTTTTGTAATTTTTTTCTGGATGAAAAGCTTTGTAGAAACTAAAAAGGGGGAAAATAAAAGATACTCAGTCATATTTTTCTAGTCCAGCTTACAGAATATTTCATGTAGTGCAGAAAGGAAGTTTTATGGACTAAGGCATTGTTGGGTTTTGCTCTATTTCAGTTCTAATTTTGTAAAGTGCCACCTGTACATAATACTCGACTAATGTATGTCCTGTAGATGTATTACACTGTTTAGTCTATTAAACGCCTATAATGGACCGATCAGACGTGGTATAACCACAGTGTCTTGGTTTACGGATACAAAGGGCTGTGTGGAGAGCTGTGCAGCTCCTGTCCCGTGGCAGATGCGGAGGAATCCGGCCTCCTTCAGGCCTGTGTTTGCTCCGCGGCGCACAGCAGTGCACACTGGCCTTGCTTTGCACACAAATTCAGGTTTGCATCGGTGGCATCTGCCATTTCCATCTCTCAGCCTGGAGAAGGCAGCCCACAGCTTGCTTCCACAGCTTGCTTCCACAGCTTGCTTCCACGCTGGGTTTCCTTGCAGAGCCCGCCGCGGCGCCCTGAGCAGCCCTCTCCTCCCGCCGGGGCGTGCACGTGCTTTGCATGATGCCCAGCCACGCCGGGAGGCAGCGGGTGCTACCCAGAGGCTCCCGAGGATGCAGTTTCAGCAGGAGCTGATTTACGGCCCTGAGAGATCCGTGCTGAGCCCTGGCTATTTGCTTTCTTTGCGTCTGAGGATAGAGGAATTTATCCTTAATGAAGATGGGCATGAGAACACTTTTGGCTGCCTCCTAACACGTCTGCTTTAAACTGAAACCCAGGAGACTTGCTTAATGTTAGTCCATTGGCAGAGCATCATTTTTTTCTTTCACTTTTATTCAGTTGTCTGCTCTGGGGTTCTTTCTTTTATAGGTAATCTGCTTGACACTTCTATTTAAAGAAAAAAAAACTTTTTCAGTGAAATTAACCTTTCCTTAAATCACTAGTAAGAGATGGAAACTCTGGCTTTTATGGTGCCTTAGACTAAGAAGTGTCACTTCTATGTCAAATCACATCCTAATCTGTGTTTTCATTGCCCCTAAGGGAGAAGACACCAGGCGTAAAACACTGTTTGTATATAGCTGGTTAGGTGTTTCACTTGCCATACCACCCACAGGCAGAACAGCCAGCCCGTGATAGTGATACGGTGATATTGGCCACCCATTGCATCCTTGGTTTCCAAATGAAAGATTTGTTCCTTCAAGTGGTGCTTTTCCCATCTTTCTTTTTCAAACCTAGCCTTGGTCTGAAATTCTTTCCAGAAAAGGTGATCCCTCATAGCTACAGGGAGCCATGACTCCCCTAGCAAACAAAGCACCCCTTAAATTCATGTTATTGAAGCTGTTACTCATCCTCATTGCTTCCTGAAACGAGAGCAGGAGAGCTTTCTCCCCTTTGCCTTTGGAATACACATTGTGGCTCCCACTGCAGAGACAGGAGATTCCACTCAGAGAACCAGGATTTCAACAAGGATTCTGTTTCTTTTTTTTCAGTTTTTCATTGGAAAAAAAAAACTTGAAATACTTTGAAAGTTGCAGTTTTTCCTCTAAGGATGCCAACAGAGCCTTTTTCTCTATTTTCTCCCCCATTTTTATCACAGAGAGTCCAAAGCCGTCACAAGGCCTTTAGCCCGAGCTGTCCTCAGTGCAGCCCTTCCTGCCCCATCCGCAGCGCAAGTGGCTGCAGGAGCCCCCGGGCAGGAGGCAGCTCTTTTCGTCACACTTCCACTTTCACACTCTACACTTTGCACTACAAAGGATGAGGATATTTGCATCCTGTCTGACAATTCATGCACACAAACCAGAGGAAATTTGTTTAAAATGCCCATGATTGCAGTCTCTCGATAAGAAGAGGTTTGTAATCAAGGCGTCATTCAGCTGTGGCATGGACCCTGGCAAGCGCTCCTTATGAATCGGTCATTCCATTTATGAAACATAGGTTAGATCTGGCTGCACATGCAGGTGTGCCCCATACAGCTGCACCCGTGAAACCCCAGCACGGCTCCAGAACATGCGGTGCCGATGCGCGTGCGGCCGGGCCTCTTTCGAGGGGAGCAGATCTGCAGCTGGGATGGACCAGGTGCTAAATGCGGTGCGAGGGAGCAATGCCTCCAACGAGGCAGCGGCCGCTCGTGGGGGCTCTGCACCCACATGTCCTCCCATCCTGTGCCAAAGGGCTGGGTGCCTGCGTCCTGTCCTGGTCTGGAGCGGGGATGCTGCTGGGATGTATGGGCATGCCCCAGTGTGAGGCACCCCAGCAGAAACACAAGCACAATTTAAATCCACGTTTAGCTGTGCTGCAAGGAGGGTTTGAGCAGGAAGAGCGAGCACAGCCCGTCTGCCCCTGTGCAGCTCGGATCAGCCCTGCCACCCCGCCTCCATCCCGCTTCGTTCTGTAGCCAGCCCGCGTCATGGAGTACCACACCGTGCACACAAGGTGTAAAAGTGAATTGGGCACAAAACCGAGTCCCCCTCAGGCACGGAGAGTGCTTGTCCTGAAACAGCACGGTTGCCTCTTTCTTACTCAAGGGCTATGACCAAGCACTGGGCCCTCGTTCCCCTGGGGCACAAGCCTGTGGCCTCAGTTCTGCCCACCAGCCTCTCCGTCCTCCTTGGGCTGGGAGCAGCTGACACAAGAGGTTCCTCTAAATCCTCCTCATTCCAGTGTGCCCCAGTTTTGTTTAATTTGGCCTGGTGGCAAGGTCCACATGTGTCACCTGTGGTGGCAACAGGAGCTGTCCCCTTTGTACCAAGGGTCTGTGCAGGAAGTGCAATTCCTGGTGCCTTCCCACCAAAAAGTCCTTGTACCCAAAGCTGCGCACATGGGAACAATTCACTCAAAGGCACCGCACTGGCCAAAAGCAGCCTGTTCCCACCCTCCGAGCACCTTCACAAGATGTAGGCAGGGAAGGATGAATGCAGTAGTCACAGATCAGCAGCAACAAGCTCAAACATGGAAATGATCTCTGCCCAAGGGGAAGTGCTTCCTGGAAAAGCACCTGGGCTCCCCCTTTCCCCCTCCTGGGCTCTGGCTCTGTATCCTGGGCACATGCAAAGCCACATGCACCAATGTCCCTTCCACCCGTGCTGGAACTCCTGGGAGCTTCTCTCCAGTGGGAAGAAGCAGCAATTTAAGATGGAGTCTGGGACTCAGAACACCAGGGAGGACTTAAAACACAGACAGAAAAGACATAAAGGGAAAGAAAATCAAAGACAAAGCAGCCACTTGGCTCCTATCACCGAGCACCTTTGTTCCAGCTTAAGGTTTCTCCCTGGAGCAAACCCAGTGCCCTCTGTCACCCTCTAGCATGGAAAAACTTCTCAAATTTGAGCTGTGCCTCCCAAGTGTGATTGTAAAGGAGGAGATGTAGCTGAATTCCCTGGTTCACGTAAAGGCTAATGTGCTGCCACCCATTTATAGCCTAGGTTAGATAAAGTAACTTATTCATCCCTGAGGTTTTAAACAAATTCCAGGGAGGACAAAGAGCCTTGTATCTTTCTCCCCCACCCACCTTTATCAGCCTCGTTTGTACATGCAGAACTAAATTTCAATCCAAGAGTGATGTAAAATTAGTCAAGGAAATTATTTGCTGGCTCAACATGAGCCACCATTCTGCCAGAAATCATCTGTATGATTTTCATACACGTTATGAGGAAAAATAAGAAGTGATTAAAATAATGTGAAGTTTTGATGCATGAAGACAAACCATGCTTGCATATCTGCTAACCCAAATGCCATAAATTTGGCAGCACTGCTTTAGGCCCACTGAGGCTGAGAGATGAGTTTGGGTACCAAAAAGAAGGAAATAGAAGAAAATAAGGCTATCCTAAAACCTCGCTTTATAGAAATGCTCAGGAGTATATTGAAATATGCACAGCAAGTGATGGTTCTTATCCAGATAAGCCATTGTCCCAAGCAAGACCAAGTCTCTCGATAACAACAGGCTTTATTGCATTCTTTGAAACTCTGCTTACTCATACTAGTGGTACGTGCACTTTGCTCTGTTCAGAGTCACAATACATTTGGCTAGGAAGCCTGCTGGAGGTTTCTCACTATTTGAAGAAAGACAAAAATTACATTACTTTGGTGCTTAAATTTCCGATCGGCAAATCAGAAAGAATTGATTGAGCTCACAGATAATCCAGTCATATAATTACCTTGTTTCAGCTGTAGATGATTTGCCACAACCTAACGCCTGGCTCCAATCATGGTAATCCCTAACACAACCAAGCCAAACCACTTTCTCCAATGGATTTGATGTTGAGCTTCTTAAGGCATCAAACACCTTTTTCTTGCCCTTTTTTCTCCAAAATGCTAGTGTAGCATCTACCAGGGTGGGTTACTAGGAAATCTTTGGATAAATTAACCTATTTTTCCTTTCTTTTTTTGAGAGTGGGTGGGAAAGCTTACATGCTTTTATATGAAGACATAAAAAGTTTCTGTCATGCAGAATTCTGCCAAGAGCTGTGTCTATTATTACAGATTTACAATAAAAATTGTTGTGCAAATGACCTAGATACATAGAGTACAGCCCTTAAGTGGGGATTTGGCTAAATCCAGCACACACATCTAATCAGAAAACATGTACAGGCACATTGTAATGTGATCTTAAAGAGTCTTCATACATGGGTGTGTATAAGTTACAGGAGAAGGGCAATATGGGATTAATGCTGGAACTTGTGTTTTGTATCATTGTGCAAAATCTAGTGACTAAAGGAGAGAAGAACAGACTGCGCTATCAACATGACCCACCAACGCGGTGCCTGAACTGAAGTCGTTTGACCTCTTGTGTCTCAGTCTCCTAACACTGAGACTAGATGAATGACTGATTCTCAAAATGAGAACCAGATGCTCCTACATCTTAGAAGAAAACTTTCCTGCCCATTGGGCTATTCTTACTTAAAAGGAAACTTCTACAACGTACTTTTCTTTTTTAATACAAAAGAATTTAAAATCTTAGCAAATATTCAGCAGGAGCATGACTGCACACAGCAGGATAAGGCCCATAATTTACGTTAGCACAGAATACAACTGCCAGGATAGTATGATCACAGCTGGAGGGTCACAGACAGCAGAGCTTCTGCAACTTATGCTATAGGTGATGTATCACAGTAGGTAGGTTTCTAAGTACTGTACCACTGCAGAGTAGTTAATTTACTCAAGTTAAACACACAACTCCTTAACATATGTTGATGCAGAACAGATTATGCTAAACACTAGGTATTAAACGTTCCTAAAATGGCCATCAAATTTGCTCCAGAGAGAGATATCAGAAGAAAGTGGAAGAACCAATTTTCACACCAAACTCACTGATTAGCACTGTGCTAAGGACACTCGTGTTGCTATTTCAGGCTTTATATGGCACCACCATTTATCCTATTTTATCTGTCGCCTTCCACACATGTTAATAATGTTTAGGACCGTGATTTGAATTCACAAGTTGGATTTTACCAGGACTGTGTATGCCAGCACTAACTCAGAAAAAACTGTATATGCCAGTTTTACTACAGGCTATGAAGAAAATATAGTACTGTGCACATTGAATTCCCTTGTAATTATGCTAGATCTTCTCTTTGTGGACCTGTCTTTTCCCTAGGATTGTGGGCCTAATTTTTTCCTAGGATAACACCATCCCCTGAGTAATGATTTACTTTGAATGTAAAGCAAAATGCTCTGGAGAAAAAAATGTATAAACAAGCAGGAATCTCTGATGTGAAAAGGTCTAATGTAGATGCACCAATTCAGACATAGAGTCATAAAATGACCCTTGTCTGTGTCTGTGCTGCTAGGTCAGATCTGGTGAGGTTGGGCTCGTGAACTCGTGAACCTCCAATGAAATTTCCTTCTGTTCGCACATAGGCACAGAGGTAACTCGTGGGATATTGTAGGAATTCTGATTATAAATCCCTACATTTATAAATCTCTCTTATTACTATAGGCAGGTAATACATTGAATTTAGGCATTTGGGCTGCTATTGTGGTATATTTTTGAAATCATGCAATGGTTGTAGCCCAACAGCTCCGACTCAACAGCTTGCTGAGCCTCTGCTGAAAGTCTTCCTCATGAGTTGCCTCTTCCTGGGGACATAACTCAAACAAAGCACAGATTAACAAACACTGTGTGGGATCCTTAAATGCCAATGTACTTCACCTGCTTGTCTTTGAAAAAGTTTTACAAAAGGGGCATGTTACGTGTCTCCTGTGTCTTCTGCACCAGAGGCTGTTGCCTTGTCCAACAGCCTGGAGCAGGAGTTAACATGCACCACCTCTGCTAAGTAGCTTATTTTCAGATAGTGAATTCCTACATGACAAACACACAAAATGCACATGAAAGATTAATGTGAGAGGCCCCCAGAGGCGGCGCTTTCTGAAGGGCACCACGCAGCAGGGCAGGCCGGTTCCCGTGAGCACGCGGGCGCAGGTGGCCACGCCGCCAGGGGTGACATGCACACACAATGCCTCTCTGCTGCTGCTTCTCCAGCATAACACCTCTGAACTTTGCAAACAATTGCAAAACATCCATAAATGATGCAGAAGAAGGTGGATTTAACCAAGGGGAAGAAGTGTTACTTGATGGGCTCTGTTCCTGCGCTGCTTTGGCCAAGTACAAGGAGATTAACATCTGCTTGGTATCTCCCTCACCCTGCATTGTGGCACTGACAGTTCCCTTCCCTTCCCTTCATGCCCACATGCAGAGCAGGACAGCAGTGCTCTCCTGCTCCATGCAGCTGCAGGGGTGTCTGAGGCAGAGCCCCCTTTCCAAAGGAGATGCTGGGAGCGTCTTCTCACGGCATGAGGAACGGTACTGAACGGTCATGGAGTATTCCCTGTTAAGAGCATGGCATTGAGATGCTACACTGGTTAAAAGCAGTCACACTCTTCTCATTTTTCATTTATCCCCTCCTAAATGTAAAAGCAGCAATTTATATGCCTAGCAATTCAGAAGTGTTTAAAATTAAAAAGACTACCAGATCAGCCTTGTGATGCCTACACAATGTGACACTGAACACTGCTGCTCAGCAAATTGGGCAAGAATTGCTATGTGCACTATAGGGATGTGGGTATAAGAACAATGTTTTTAATTTCAACTCCTGGAAACAATAGTGGTTTGCATAAAGCAGACCACTGAGGCATAATAGAGGATTGCATCTTCAAACTAATGGGTGGAAATCATGTGTGCAGTTAACAGAAGCTGTTGTCATTCTGTTGTTGACTCTTCTCTTGGTTTGACATTTGCTTTTCTTTTATGTCTCTGGTGCTGATGCTGAGTTTTATGAGGAAAAAATGAAATATTTCAAATACTCTAAATTCCAGTCGACAGTCACTGCTTGTTGCCGCACACCCATCTCTCCTCTCCAGGACACAGCTGTCTCTGCTGGACACAGAGCACCACGAGGGAGCTGATGGGCCAGGCCCGCCCCAGTTTGCAACCATCCGCCCAGCCCTGTCCCTTGCAGTAATTTCCTTGCCTGCCCTTGAGCAGCCATCTCTCTAACACCCGCAAGCTGAAATCTTGCCCTCGTGCAGCCCACCTGTATCTAACGCCTTCCTGTGTCATCTCGTCTCTACTTCATCAAGCTGCAGGGCCTGGTGCAATGTCAGTAACTCAACACCCAGAGACATTGGCAGCTGCTTGCAACATCCCTCCAGGGAGAGACCCCTCGAGGGCTGGTGTGAGGGCCCCACCGCACAGCTCCACATCCCATGCTTTAATCCTACGATTTGCTCCGTGTAGCATTTGGCCCAAGCACCCTGCATGACTCAGCAAGCTTTCCATCTCTCTGGTCTGGGAAATTTTGAGTTGCAAATTCTAGTTTTGCTTGGTTGCTTTTTGAAGTTGCATCTACATCTTTGGCAACCCTGCACCTTGCTAAACAAACATCAAGCCACGTGTTTTAGCCCACACCCTGCAGCATCGTGCAAATCGACTTGTACTACCATGCATTCAAAAGTGAAATAACTTGCAGAAGAGATTTTTCAAATCATTCAAAGATCTCCACTTTCTTCAACATAAATTTTCCAAGTAGACAAAAAAATCCTGTTCAGTCCAGCTACCAAATACCCTGCTGTCCGTAGATACCAGGAACTGAAACAATCCTGCTAGTGACTGCGGTGTAATGGAGCATTATATTTAACAGATTATTAGAGAAAGAGCAATATTTGCTAAACACTGCTGCTAATCTTGCAGTTTGCTGTGTGTGGAAAGACTCCAGCTGAGTTCAGCAAAACTCCACCCGTGCAGAGTAGGCAGCAGAATTAGCGACACAATGAGTTTTTGCCTTTTTTACCAAAATAATCAGCAGTCATGTTGTAATGCGCACTGATAGTATTAAGCACTTGTGTTTTTCTCTGTGTCAGTTTTTTGTTACGGGTCCCAGCAGAATAGCCTCAGGTGTTGCAAGCCAAGTTGTCCTATCCTTTTTCCTACTTAACTCTGGGAGAACTTCTCTCTCCTTCTTGTCATTGGTAGAAAATTACAGGAGGGCTCTGGAGGACAAGCAGGTTCTTCTAGGCATTATCCACCTAGAATCGGTGGGTTCTGCTCCTATCGGTATCAACTCACAAGGCTGAACATGCCACCAAACTCAAACCAGAAGGTCTTGCAAACCAGAGGAGTGAAATGATAGAGTTCATGCTCTTTTTTTTACTTCCCAACAAAGAATGTATCCTTTGGAGTAGATTTCTATTCCTGAAGTCTGGGCCACATATAGACAAGGCTGATTTATACCTATGCTTCCTCTATTTCCCATGAGAAGTCACAAGCTGTTTTTTAAAGGCAAAGCTCTAAGTAAATTTATGACCCACATCAGGTTTTTCATCTCGGAAGAAGCAAAACAATAAATTTCACATACAAGTGCTTCAGAAATCATTGCTTTTTTGATTCATTGTGTTTGAACGTTTTTCTGAGCCAGAAAATGCAGACCTTTCTGGGATATTCATTTTGAAAGTTGAACGAAGGACTGAGGTATCATTTAGGAAGTCTGTTCAGTACTCTAGAAGATGAGCAACCCAAATATGCAACCCATACATTATCTTCCTCCTGAGCATTTGAGTGCAGCCTCTCCATCACTCACACACACATGAAAAGCTCAGGAATGCTCCAAACAAGGCCAGTACTTAAGAATGTGAATGTTAAAGGCACTGAGTGCCTGTTTCAAGAGATTAAACAGCTTTTGGAAAATACATTGCAAATTAAAGACACATGTATCTCCTCAGATATTTGCAAAAGCTGGGTGGTCTAGACAAAAGGAGCATGGGCTATAGCATTGTCAGCTCCAGGTATTCAAAGATCATATGATTTTTGCATTAAAATTGCAAGACTGAAAAATCTGAATCTGGGCTCCCTAATTGTTTTTTTTTGCTTGGGCACAGAAGAGATATGCCACATTTTCAATCATTCCCCTACAACACGAATGGCTGAGAAGATCCTTTAGAAAATCTCCAAATCGAGATTCTTTGATAGTTTCATGACTGCAGGTGCTGGAAACTCAAAAGAATGTTAGAGAGCAACAGACCTTAAGTCAGTGACATTGTCTTGAAATCCCAAGTTCCCCTGTCATGTCAGGCTGCCCTGTGATGCTGGACTGGTTATGGGCTCTCTCTGGGCCAGCCCAACCAGCATGGACAGGCATTTTGGAGTCTTCTCTCCACCAGAGCTCCTGGAAAGACAGAGGTTTAGGGGTATATATATGGGCAGATTTGAGGATCAGGAGAAATTGCACACTGGAAGCTCAGTCTCTGCCCTAATGAATACCTCCTCTCCTACATTCTTTTTATTCGACTTCCAGCTGAACATCTTAAGCAGCAGCCTACTCTTCCCATCTCAGAGCAATGAGTATTTTATTTTGCACACAATATGCAGTACATTTTTCATTTTTATGGTATTGTAAACTCCAGGCCCACAAACCCCTAGAGCTGGAAAGAGTAATCACCTCAGAGGCAGGAAATATGGTCAAATTCACCACTCAGAGGAAAAATTCTCACACTTCCCTTCATTCCCACTCCATGCACCAGCCAACAAAGCCACCAAGTCTAGAAAGGGAAGGGGCAGCTGCTCCTCTAGCCAAGTTTTGTGCTGCTTCTCACCCTGCTGCCGTCTCCTGGGGAAGGTACCAAGCTGCTCGGACAAGGTGGGAAGCAAATCAGAGTTTCCAACTCGGAAAAATCACAGAGTAATTTAGACTGGAAGAGATTTATGGACATTATCTAGTGCAGCCCCTGCTCAAAGTAGGGCTACCTCTGGCGGCAGACCAGGCTGCTCAGGCCCTCTTTAGCCTCTGAAGAATGGAAAGATTGGCTTAATAAAAAAACATTGACTCAGGCCAGGGACTTGAGACATCTTGGTTCAGCCTAGCTGATACCAGCAGAAAGAATTGGGAGAAAAAGGCTTTAAATAGTTCAGCTCTCCTGGGAATGGCAGTTTCTAGGACTCCATTCCTAGATGTTCCCACCTGGCACTTTGGGGCAGATTTTTCTACTTGGTGAACACTCACCATGTAGACCATGTTTGAAGATACAGGTATGTCTTGGACACCTAAATAGAAAGATTTTACAGACATGCCTGAGGTAACAGGTGCAAAGCAGATGGTTTATGAGTCTCTGTGCTTAAATTCTACAGCTATGAATTGTACATTGTAATCCTTCTTTTCTCCTACCTTTACCTCTTTAGAGGCATTTTCAATGTCTTTGGTCAGGGCTTGTCTTTCCTGACCTTGTATAGAGACTAGTAAAAAGAAACTCTGGTTTTCCTTGCGCCCCAAGTGCCTTAAACCACAGGAAGTCATAATTTTGGACTTTGTTTCATTGTTATTACCCTAGAAATGCAACCAGTGATTCACAAATCAATACACTCCACTTCTACAAGGCTTTCCATGGGCAAATGAGGTGTTTCCACAGCACAAGTACGGAGGAAGCCATGCTACCAGTGTATGTTTTGGAGTGGGTCCCTGCAGGGGCCTCACCTAATTCTTGTCACATCAACCATGTTCTGCACTGATATTGCTAAAATATGGTGAAGGACAACAGCTTTTACTGTTTTCTCCTGTTGGGACAAATACCCCTTGTTTAGAAATCCACACCTCTATGCACACCTACGCAATACTCCAAATCACCACAATATGTGGACTCAGAGGTTTTGAATAATGTAAATATTCCTTTGTATTTGTCAAGAGATTTAAGCTTTCCCCTCGCACATACCCGACCCTGTGTGCTCCTATATACCCTGATAATATAGGATTATAAAACAGTGTTATTATTCCTGCAGGGTTTGATTATTTAACACTGTACTGAGCAAAGTTATCAGAGAAATCGTGATGGACAAAAATAACTCTTTGTTTCTGATGTGGTGATTGTAAAATAGGAGCCAAAAATATCTATTGGCTGGCCGACTTCAAATAGTGCTGACCTTTCAGTGCACCCAGTGGAAAGAGCCAGCACAGAGATCTCTTCACCCTGGGTGTGCAGAGCAAAACGTTCTTCACTCTCATCTCTTCCATTGGAGGGTTATTAAACATTGGATCCAGGCCCATTAGTTTTCAGTCACATTTGCTAGTGTGCAAAGGTGGAGAGCAGAGTTGGACCAACCTGGGAAAATCTTATGATTTTCCAGAGGTCTGTAACAACCTGCCTGCCACCTGGCCTATTTCTGTGATCATTTTATCTGATCCAGTTAAAATATCTCCTCCAGGTAAAATCTCTGATCCAGTAACAGTTGTTTATATCTTTTGAATTGTTTCCTCCTCCACCTTTCAGAGGCAGACCTAGACCTGGATACCAGGTAGGATTCAGGGGACCATTCCCTCCTCTGCCAGCGCACAGTGCTCAGTTTCCTACCTGGATTCCCTCATTTCCTTCCGTGTTTGCACTTGTGCATCTTGTTCAGGGCTTCATTGGCCTAAATACTGACAATCCCTAACGCACCTGAAGAGGTAAAGTGCATTAGTTGTTTGTCAAAGCTCAGGCCAAAAAAACCATAATCCCTTCAGTTTAGAGAAGCAAATATGACATAAGCAACCCTCACTGTCTCATATCTCCTGCAATCCCCTATCTTCTACCTATATGAATGCTTCAACTCCTCCTTTTCCTTGCTGGGTTAAGAGCCCCCAGAGATCAAGGGCTATTCTCTCTGTTTCAAGCTGAATCTATAATCTGATTCTGAAGGCAAAAACCTTAACAGAGTCCAACATATGTCCCACTCCATGTTCTCCTTATCCAGGACTACACTGTGTGACACAGACGTTTCCTCTCTACCATCCCTCCTTCTCACAATGTCTCATGTCCATCACTACTCCTCATTCTTCTTCCCATCTCCCGGGTAGCTGGGGAAAACACGAATGAAGGCACCTTATGAATTAGGGAGCTGACTGAACACAAGGAGGAGCCATTAGGACCAAGCAAAGGCCATAGCCCGAGAAAAGGGTCCAGAAAGTTTCAGCAACATCCCTCTCCTTTTCCTTTTAGAGTGTCCCAGGAAGAGGAAGTCAAACTCCTCCAGCTTGCATGCCCATTTAGCCCCACTCCAAAGCAAACAGATTCCTGCCATACAGACCCCAGCAGGAGGCTGACAGGGAGGCCTAGTCGTTTGGCCAGTCACTCTGAATACTCTGGAAAAGCTAGAAGAGAGACTTGAGCTGTACTACACCATCAACAGTGCAGGCTGCTCACTGCTTGGTTTGCAGGATGAGGAATGCTCTAAGACTATCCAAGGAAATCGAGAGAAAAAGCTCTTCGCTTGTCAGGCTTGAAGAAAACATCTGTTTCTGCTGGATCATAAGAGAAGCTACAGAAAACTCAGATGGGGCCCAGAGGTGTGAGGGTGTTCAGATAGTAGCTATGGGGGGGATCAGAGAACACCGCCGTTTCAACAGTTTGAAAGCAACCTTCCGTGCAATCAGCACAACTCGCAGAAAGGAAAACCTCCCAGGCAATTCAGCTGTGAAATCCCTGCAAGTCCTTCTCGTGCAAGCTGTGATTGTTTCAAAGGTTCACACATTTAGCTCCACTTTGGGGAATTCTCCACAGAGAAAGGCAGACTTGAGACAACATATCCATCCTATCTGAAGTCACTACTTCATTCTAAGGTGGTCAAAACAATTTGCCTTCCTTAGCCTTACTCAGAACTTGTTGCTTCAGGTTAAAGTTTCTACATATAATGCATATGTTAATCATTTGGCTCAGTCAGACTGCTCACAATATTACATTTCAACCCAAACAGTTAAGAACTGCAAACTAAACAAAAATGAAAAGGGTCTTGTAATGGGAAGCATCAGACAAACAACTCTAATAGTAGGGAGTGTTGACAGGACAGCCTATAATAGAATACTGATGGGGCTTTTCAAAGACAATGCTGTCAGCAAACATATTTCTAACGGCAATGTAGGAATATAAGTGAACCGGTGACAAGGAAAAAACTGAATATATTAGTAAAATGTATTAATTCTGCTAACAATCCTTCTGTAACCCTGGAAGAAGGACACAGGAATTGAACAGACACTGGGAAAAAGGCCTCATTCTGAGCCTGCTGGGAAGAGTCAAATCCTGCCAATTAAGCAGTTTTTAATGTTTTGGGAATTCTGCTATCTTTTTAAGGATGCTCCTGAATGCAAAAACCCCATTAGCCTACCTCAACTTATTTTGTGTAAAAGAGATGAAACATGGGGAAAGTGGTGTTGAAAGCAGAAAGGGATCAGCATCTAACCTTTGAAAGTCAGACAATTTTAAACCTGGTTTGATTCACACCAGTGATGTGTATCACCATGGCAAAGTCTTACTCCATGCCGGAAGCCCCTATGGTCATCAGTAGGTGTTTCACCTCAGAATGTGAACGGGAATCTGCAGCAGACAGTTCATTACAGATAAGGTTTTCCATTAACCCTTTCATTGGCAATGACAAAAAATCCTTTACCTGCTTTGATTGCAAGTCAACTTTGGGTATTATCCACAGCAGAATTTGGCTCCAACATTATCAATCTCAGGTTCCAGGTGCTTCTTTCCTTTTTTTTTTTCTCTTCATGTCCTCATTTTAGCAGTCTGCAAAGATAAGTGTATTTTTCCATGTAACAAGACCATCTTGTAGAGGGCCAGCATACAAAGGGCAGATTATGGAGAATCAAACCCAAAGTCCTCAGGGACACTTGTGCAAATTGCAGCTGAAGCAGATGGTATTTAAATAGAAAGCCTGGGCACAATTAGAGCGAGAAGAGGGGAGCCACAGAGGACCTGAAATCTGGACTGACAAGATCTTGTAACCTTGGCAACACCTTCTCCTGATTGCTAATATCAAATGCCGAGGCTACCTCAAGAAGGAAGTAGCTAATCAAGAGGCATCTTTGCCAATCTTCCTACCTGCCATTCTGCTCTGAAAAGGCCCTTGTCTTTCTCCAAGTCCATGGAGAGTCAGTGCAGACTCATCTGGAGGAGGAGCTGCTTAACTACTGGAAAAATATCCCAGGATTGCAAAGGAGGTACAAGAAACCATGCCAGTGGCAGGTCAAAAATAAAAATGGACACACATACAAACAAAAAAAGAGGTTTTCAGACGTGACTGTGGACAGACATTATCTCTGCAAGCCTCTTTACTCCAGAGCCCATCGTGTTGATGAGGCTGTGGGATGGGGTCTGCAGTTGCACGTTCTGGCATCTCAGCACATCCTGGAGGCCACCAGGTGACCTGTAACTGCTCACTGGTGACAGGGATATGCAAAAAAAGAGGTGACAGTTTGCAGGCGAGAGGCTCACACAATGACTGGCTCTGTGTGGAAAGCTACAAATAACCCACTGGAATGAACTCTGCCTCCAGCAACTGCCAAATAACAGGAAACAAAAACAGGCTGCTGAAGATCTCAGACCTTATTATCTGTAATCACCTCCAAATCCAAGGCAGAAGACTCCTACCTGCATGTGGACCAAAGCAGAGTCAGGCTCCTTGCATTTGGTAAAAACAGTGGTTCAGCCAAACATTGCAGTGAAAGTGCTAGAAAACATAGAAAGAAGAATCCAGAGAGGGACAGTGTCCAGGCAGGCAGATACCTCGTGGTGCCATTCTTATAGAGACCCAAGCTGCTGAGTGCTTTCAGCTACATTAAATTCAATAGTGTGCACCCGTCAGGCCCTTCCCTTTGCAGGCCGTGGGAAAAATACCCATCCATTTCTACAGGGAGGTCCATCTCATCCTCAAGTAGATGCTGCAAATGAGTAGCATGAATTGTGTTCCCAAATGGCCCATACTTCTCCATGGACCATAAAAGGAGTAAGTGCAACCTAACTCTACACAAGGCCACATCTGTGAGATGTTCACAAGCAGACATTTGGTGTTGGGTAAGAGAGACCTCACTCTGCACGTGCAACTTAACATCCAAGTTCAATAACCAAGTCCTCAGGAGATTCTGACTTTGCAAATTATATTTTCTCCTTAACACAACAGAAAAAAACGCTCTCACCAAAAATGCTCGTAAAAGATCCAAACAAACAGAGAAGAAACAGACTCACTGCATAAAATACAGAGAAACCTACATGCAAAGCCTGTGCCATCAGGAGGTTTAAGAAATTCTCAAGAAAAATGAAAGAGCTGAGAAATATTCTCTCTGCCCTCTCTGGCACAATCATTTTGGGCATTACATGGAAAAGTATTCACTGAGATGACAGAGATGCAATTTTTAATTTGACAGTATCTCTGAATTTTAGAATAAGACCTTTGGCATCAGTTACTAGCTTATCTAAAATGTGCAATTTCAGTGTTTTACCTAAAGAAGTGCTTTTAGTCCTTTACCTCCTAAAGAAAGCAATGAATAAACATGCTGAAGTCTAGTGCAGGCAATTTTATTACCACGGGATTCTAGGAGGAATAAACAAACAAGGAGGACTGACACTAGGGCAAGGTTTTGGGGGCAAAATGTATAAAAGGAGCTATGAAGATGCCAAAAAACCTGAGGGAAAGGTTTGTTTCTCTTCAAAATCACAACCAACTCACACAAACGAGTGTTAAGAAGGGGTGAGCTCAGAGGTCCTGGTACCTTCAAGATGGGGGAAAGCAGAGCCTGCCCAGCTCTGTCCCCAGCAGCAGGGAAGACCCAGCACGAGCCCAGGGAACAACATTGATCCCGGGAGGCTCAAAGACTGGGTCGAAGGCTCCACCTTCCCTTGTCTCATCCACAGGGATGGACAGACCGCAGAGGCCTAGGACGGACCCCTCGGCAGGTTGCAGGCCCTGCAGGGCTGATGAGGCACCGCTCCTGAGCTTTGCTCTGCTCCAGCATCCTCTGGCCAGCACAAGCAAAAGCCTGTTATGTGAAATGGCTGCGTCTTTCTCTCCTTCTGCGAGATCTGCCCTGATCTGCCTCTCTTTCACAAGCAGAACAGTACCAGAACACAACATTTGCTCATTTGCTCTGCTAACAGCAAGTCACAAACAGGGAATCTCTGCTAGCATCTGGGCTCTGATCTCTTCTGTCACTTTTTCCCCCCCCACTTTTCAGGATTTTCCTGCTGCTCAGTTTTACACGTACTTCTCAGTGGCTGGGGGCTGCTGTGGCCACAAACATACCTGCAGACCCCATCTCCCTCTCCATATTCAACACTGGAGCCATGCACAGCTTCTAACAACCTTTTACACCTTTGCTAACAGCCCATATAGGTGTAAACAACTTTAACCCGCCTCCCATTATAGACTATTGACACAGCTGTTCTCTTTCATCACTCAGTCTATGGTATGGAAGGATCATTTCAACATAGAAAGAACATTTATTAATTCTCTTTGCCCCTCACTGAGCTGCTCTTCCTATTTTCATTATCCACAGAATTAGGTCTGAGCCAGTGTTGGTGCTCACAGTTTCTGGAGCTCAAAAGAAGCAGGAATCCCTTCACGAACAGCAAGGAGAGTGAAGGGCAGGAGATGTGAAAGGCGTGGAAGAGGGAGGAAGGCTGGGAACACCTTCCTTGCTCTTCGCTTAGGCTGTGCAAGGCTTTGCACCGGCTTCACATCCAAACAAGGAATGGGTCCATCATGCAAGCAGATGCCCAGAGGCACCATCCAGCCTGGCCTGCCTAGGTCACCCTCCCTGCTGCAGCACTCGCTGTGGGGCTGTCCACGGGTACCAGTTCTCTTCCTCAGAGCAGGCACCGAAAGGAGACATTTTCTTGGTGTCTTATCAGGCTTTTTTTTTTTTTCTTTCATGGGAGAATAATATTTCTCTTTGCCTGTGTCAGAAGAGCGCTGGGTGGGTTTGCAGCTCTGTTTCTGGGAGACCATCCAACGTCCTCGGCTGTGTTTAGAAAGGGTGGCTCCTGCAGCACTGCGAGGCCTCCACTTGATGACATTGGCAGCTGCAGCGCATTTGGCCCAAGAACTCTGGTTGATTTTCATCCCATCTCTTATTTTTTTCCACCCAGCCCGCTCCCTCCTGAATCAAGACAACTCTCTCCTGGGCTGTCTCCATCCCGCTGCCCTGGCCGTCCCCTCCCTTGGCACTGGTGCCATGCGGGAGCCCTGTGTGCTGGCAGCCTGGCAGAGCAGCCGCTCGTTGCCTTGGCCCTTGTTTTCCAGGGTGGGAGCAACCCGGAATCCCGCAGGAAGTGCATGCCTGTTCCCACCCTGCTCTTGTGGGAAGTCACCTGTTTTTAACAGTTTTCAGTATCACAGTGGTGTTAAGAAAATGGTTCACGGAGGTGAAGAGCATCCTCCTCCCCCAGGTCAGGCCAGGCCTGGCCCAGGACCCCATCTCCCCCTCCGGTGATGTTAACCCGGGATCACCAACACCCCAGCTCCGCAATGGGAGCAGGAGCAACCGCATCCAGGCGGTGGTGAGGCACGAGAACATCTCCAGGGCTTTGGGAGGATGCAGGAAGCAAACACTCTTAAAAACACTCTTAAAGTGGCCCCTCCAGCGCCCAGATGAGGAGCAGGGGGAAGGATGGAGAGAGGCTCCTTGCAGACAGGTGGAGAAACCAGTCCCACATGAGCAAGGCCATGTGCGGAGGGTCTGTAAGGGCCCCACGCAGGAGTGCGAAGCTTCTCCGAGGGGCTACACGCCGCTCCCTAGGACGATGCAGAGTGGGGACACTGAAGCACTGCACAGTGAGCACCTGCTTTAGCAATGCCCTTGCAGTCTAGCAGGCTGTTGTTTCTTGCTGTCATATTTCCCTGCTGCCCAGGCCAGCCGGTTCCCAGCCAGCGCTGCTGCGTCCTTCCTGGCAGACTAGCCCTGAGCTGGCTGAGCGGCCCTTTCTAGGCCCTCTTCCCACCCCGAGCTCCCCAGATAAACAACGTGGCATTGAAAATTCAAGAGCCAGGTTTTCTTGGAGGAAGAGAACTCTTTGGCACAGAGGAAAATCAAAATGAGTCAAAATAAAAATAAATGGTGTTTGCAACTCCAACTGCTGCTGTCTCTTACATCTTTATATAGAAGGTTTCATAACAAAGATACCTGGTTCTGCTGCCAACTTTCTCCTTGGGCTTGGAAAACTAATGGTCAGGCTCTCTTTGCCACAGTTTCTTCGTCTGCAAACTGAAAAAAAAAATAGTTATGTCTAAAAGTGTATAGGACTGTGACTTCTTTCACTCAGGTTTCCTGAAAACTTAGAAAATATCACATAAGCAGAACTATAAACTACAAAGAGTTATTGTTTGTATGAACTATATCTTGAACCGAACTCTCCTTTTGACTCATTGTCCTTAATTGACACTGACGTATTTCTTCTGTCATGTCTCAAATTGCTTCAAAATTTCGTAACTACAAGACTTATAAAATTAATTAAAATGTAAATTAAATGATAGCTTTCAGGAAGATTGCAATTATGATTTCATCTTCTACTGTTATATCCCGTGGTACCAACAGGTCTGTGCAACAGGTGTGCCAATTAACAGCTGCAGATAAAGACATCTACAGATGCTCACCTCTTCATGTTTTAGGTTATTTAACAAACATGGTTTGTGCAATAATTATTCAGGTACCTACTCTGAATCGCCAACTACATAGCAGCAAATATGCAGAGAATGAGATTGTCGTTCACCAAGAAAGAGATTTCCTGCCCAAAAAACAGAGCAACTTTTAGGAAATCTTATAAATGAATTTCCACATGATGAACAGATGGCTGGTAAGAATGCTAAATCAAGCATCATATCTAAAGTTTTATCTTGCCACTATGCCTTCATTTAGTCTGGATAAGAACAGATCAGCATCCTCACTATAGCCATCCTTTTGGAGCTATTGAATTCCCTGTGTCTTTAGGCTGAAATTACATTTATTAAAAACAATCTGAGTAATTAACTTAATTATACTAAATCACAGTTGGAGATATCACTGTATTTTATTTTTTATTTTTTCTTTATCTCGATTTGGAAAATGGAATAGTACTTCTAAAAGTCATAGGACAAAAGTTATCAGGGCATTTCCAATAATTCTAAAATAAGTGCACTTTATTAACAATCATAAAAATAACCAGAGTTGCCTCCATCTCAGCATTAGCCATGTTAGCCAGATTCAGACATCCACATGTTGCTGAAGCCACCCTGCACTCACCCCATGATAGCCTTGCTTACATTAGGCTTAGCCCTGTTTACTTATGACCGAAATGCTTTAGTGTCTGATGACTTAATACTGCAGAAGGCTACATAATTTACTGAATGTTTGCATGGCCATTGCAGGAAAACATGTCCCTATCAAGGACCTGTGTGCACTCCTGACCCACACGTACTGCAAGGAGTGCAGCAGGCTTCCTCCTGCTGGCCACAGCTTCCCATCCTGCAGCTACCACCACGATTTGGCTCAAGATAACATTAAAGCAAGTTACATTCAAGAAACATTGGGCAAATGTGGCAGATGAGGCAACGCTATGTTGGCAATGGTTGCATTTTGGAGATGATAGTGCATTTGGTGAAGGCTGCAGCTGTAAGGAAAGAAGGCAGTTAACTTTGCTTTTCAACTTTTGATTTGGCTACCAAGATCTCAAGACCTTCCCTCAGTAAAACCCCAGGGAGCCATGTGAGGACCTGCAGCTTCTCAGTGCCACCTCACATACAAAACAGTGGCCAAACCTTCTCCACAGGAAATGTCGATATCACTGGGCCTCCTCAACATGGACGGCCAGATCAACCAGCCAGCAATTTTCTCCAGCAAGGAGAGAGTTTTCCCACAGAACTGTCTGGAAATAGCATGTTTTTAAATCTACTAAAAACTTTCAGTATCACAGAGTTGTCGTGGTTGTCAGGGAGCTCTGGAGTTTGTCTAATCCAGCCCCCCTTGCTTAGGCAGACTCAACTAGAGAAGGTAGCTCACGGTCATGCCGAGCTGGACTTTGAGTATCTCCAAGGATGGAGACTCCGCAGTCTCTCTGGGCAACCTGTTCCAATGTTCAGTCAGAATCAGGGCTGAGTTTAGGAGTGAGGGAATAAAACACAGTCTTGTGTGCAAGATACCTTTTGATAGAAAAGTATTAACACGGAGTATTAACCCACCGGTTTGTGGGTTATGGAGTAATGGTGGTTCTGACCAGAGTGTGGGTACTGAAGGAAACGTGCTATCCAGGAGAGATTAGTGAAGATAAAGGAGGTGAAGGCATAGCCAATGTTCATGAGACAGACTATAAAGATATAAGGAGGCAGAATATGAAACAGAGGAGAAATTAGTTGAGTTATGTTGTTATGACCTCTCAGGACTGTGAGGGGACCTTATTACACACTCATCCAGTCACAGACAAAGTGCTGCAATGCTACTAGGCAGAGACATGCTGGAAGGATCACACTGGGAGGGGTTACTACCCCAGAAAGTATCCTGGAACAGAAGTGCAACTGCTGGTGATATGCCTGACTGTCGTGGCTCAGAAACCAACGAAGACTGCCAAGACACAGGCTGAGTTAAGCCTTGCAAAGGAAATAATAATAAAGAGGCTTTTCAGTTACATAAATGAAAGGAGAATAAGGACACAGCCATTCTGTTAGGTGGTGAGAATATGGTAGAGTTTAAAGCAATTGAGTTTTTTCTCCAAAACCAAATGAATAATCTGCTTGAGTAAGAACACTGGTACTGAGGATAATGAAGAAGGCAGGCTGGATAGTGACAGTAAGGAAAAAAAATCAGAAATTATACCTGAAGAAAGAACATAACTCTAAAAGGTTATAGCATTAGAGTCAGAAGATGTAGTGGAGGAGGAGGACAAAGGCGCAGATCAAATAAGCTACATTTTAGCATCCTGGCACGTGAAAACACTGTTCTAGCAGCAGGGCCCCTCAAGGAAGACAGACTAGTTACACATGCACGTCAGCATTGTGAAAAAAGAAATCTGAGTAATTACAGACCAACTATCCCAAAATCAAAGACACTCAAACAAATTCTGAAGAAACAAACAGTTAAATACCTGGATGAAATCAAATAAAAATGGGATAAAATTATCTTACTTAACATTGATCATGACAGACCTGAGCTGACCTAGATTTTTTTCAGTGGGGCAGCAGCAAAATATTCTTACAGCATCAGACAGAAAACATTTAAGGAAGACAGACATCTGCAGAAAAGCAATGGCATTTTTCCTCAAACAACAGTCCCTTCCAAAATTGTTCAGTCCACCACTTCTAACACTGCCTAAACACAAATACATGTTTATTTACATGCCCTGTATTCTTATGAGGCAATAACATTGTAGTATTACCATAGACCTCTCTGTGTCGTGCACTGCATAATTTCAGAGCAAGACAGCCCCTGTCTCGAACTTCTCACAATTCAGGAGTCACACAAGAGAACAGATGAGGGAACACATGGGCCCAGCAGAGTGATGGTGAGCAGCATATGGCCCTTGCGGAGCTTAAGACATGGGCGAGTGTTACTCCAACTGAGACGGTTTAGACAAGAGATTAATACGAGGAAAATGTCTCATTGTTTTTTTATGAGGAGTACCTCATAAATGAGGGCAAAATGGGTTAATGCATGGATGTCTGCAGTTCCATTGAGAAGGCTGGCATTGCAACTGGTAAATAGTCCTGAGCTGACGTAGCTGTTGTGAGACAGAGAACCAAACTTCTTCTCCTGAGGACTAGGAAAGAGTAGTCAAGTATTGGAACTGGCTGCCCAAGGAAGTGGTGGAGTCATCATCGTTAGCAGTGCTCAAGAAACATGCAGATGAAGTACTTAGCAACATACTTTAACAGGCACAGTGTTAAAGGGCTTACAGTTGGACTCTATGACCTTGAAGGTCTTTTCCAGCATTGTGATGCTATGAAGGACCTTGAGAGGGACGACAAGCAGAGGAGATTCAGTACCATAAAGAAGAAAGAAGCAATGTGTGGATGCCAAACAGGTAGCATGGTCAAAAGTGCAGATGAGGATGGTGATCTTCACTGCAGCAGTGCAAACAATCAATGCAGGGCCACGGAGCATTTGTTGGGATCAAGCGGGAGAGTCTTGCAGGAAGCAAAACACAAAATAGCGGGTCTGGACAAAAGCTTCAGTTATTGCATGGCTACCTAGGCCCTTTCGCAGATATAGAAGAGAGGAAGAGTCTAGGGGATTTAGAAGTGACCTGGCTACTAGGATCTAGAGAAATCCGCAGTAGATGGGATACCCCTTTGTCAGGGCTTCAGTGAAAGGCAGGATGCTGGAGATGGTGCTAAAGTAACAGTTCACTCAAATATTGGATAACAAAGAAAACCAACCAAGGTAGGCACTCGTTTCAACAAGCTTGAAGCCAAAAGCACTTCTCAAGAAGCAATGGTTGGACTGTGATTGACACCAGTGAAATAAGAGTGAGATTCGGTCATGTAAGATCAGTCAGTTTTTATCATCTTTTATCTGCCTCTGTATAGACCATTTTGCTGTGAACCGTGAAAGCTTTGCTGCATTAAGCTCTCCTTGTTTTCTTTGTTTGGACCTGGGGAAGAGGCTGAAAGTACAAATAGGAGCATAAAATGTAGCAGTCTGGCTAAAATAAATAGTTTGCTGCAGTGTTCAAAGAAACTCACACATCATAAAATCCCCTTCGGCACAGAGCACACAACTGATGGGGCAGCTCCAGGTCGCTGTCTTTCCATTTACTCTCATGTTACAGAGATGCCAAAGGACTCCATTTTAGAAGGTATTTCCAGATGTTCCGAGGAGTTTAACAGGACCTCCACCACCTGCTGCAAGGAGTTGTGTGCAAAACGCCAAGATTAGGGCAAAACTCATTTTTAAGACGCAAGTCTGAACACTTCCCAAGGACCACCCATCACAAGAGTACCAGGTCTGAAGAAGTGATCATTTTATACAAGGGTTCCCAAGCACAGATCCACCCAAAGTCACCACCATTCGCTGCTGGGACACGCAGCCCTACAGCTCAGCGCTGGCGGGCAAAGGGAAGCACACCACACTCATACATTCACACCACAGCAAAGCTGCTCTTGCAGCAAGGCTGGCAGTGAGCCAGAGGATAAAACCCAAGCAGCGTTCGCCTCCCTTAGCCACTGTCAGCCTGCACACAAGGCGCTCCACTCCTCTCATTCTGCAGGGCAGTGAAGCTGCTAGGTCCTTCAGGAATACTGGCTCCTTGGTGCTTTTAAGAACATAGAAAGGCCTCAGCACAAGCACAGAAAGATTGCAAGAAAATTTGGACAGCAGTCTCTCAGCTCACATGCGTTCTATATTTTTAAGGAGAAAGTGTTTCTAGCAAAGGTAGCCTCCATAGAGCATGCAAGAAAGGAAAAAAGAAAAGCAGCTCATAAATAGCCTCTATCTGTGAGCCTGTGGAAAGGCAGAGAGCAGGGGGACACTGAGCATTTTTACAGAATTGCTGAAATGCAGCCCTTAATTAGAGCCTGTGCGAGGGCGCGGGATTATCTGGCAGATGAAATTAGCAGCCCTGTTGCTCTCCAGGACTGCAGGTTAGCTGGCTGGATCCCAGGCAACAGCCCCGTTCTGAGTCATGTTTTGTGCCCTCTCCAAAAGTAATAGTGCTGTTTTTTAAATTTATAGGAGAGTTTATCCCTTACGCTTTTGTAGTCAGTACTTTCCTGGCTCTTTGCACGTAACAGCAAAATAATAATAAAGGAGGGAGGGATGGTTCAAGACTGGCTTTTAGACTGTGGTTTATGTCACTGAAAAACGTTAGTGCTGCTATGATATGAAAAGAGTGTATTTAGTCCTACAGAGACAGGAGGGAGAGAGCAACCTGTCACTCCATGAGAGGCACCCCTGTGGGAAGCAAATAGGGATATATATTGCCTGCCACAGGAAAGTGGTCAGGGTAAAGCAGGGAGAATATTAACCCTTTTCAAAATGTGACTGCATTTGTATATTGCCAGAGCAGAGCAACTCCCTCTTCCCCACTTTTAAAAAGTATTTTCTGAAAACCTTAGAAGTTGTAACCTTGTTTTCTCTTCTTCCTTGTCACTTGCTTTTGATCACAGGGTGATATTTCTACTGCATTTTCTTTGCTAGGTCTTCCACGTTTGTGTCATTTTACAAGCATGGCTCCACACATGTGCTAGAGAACCAGGATTTTCGTTTTGATGACTTTTTTTTCCCCTTCCATTCTCTAACTTCTTCGAACTGAAGTTTTAAAAGGTTAGACAGTGGAAAATTGAAGAATTGGAAGGAATCACTGAACATTGTACTATCCTTGGCAAGCAGATGGGGGAAAAGCTGAGGGAGAGTGGTGAGAACTGAGGCTAGAAAGCAAGAAGCTTATCGAAAAAAATAATCTTTTCATTTTGAAAATTGACAGCTGGAGACAAAATTAGTATTTCCTTTTTTTTTTCTGAAATTTCTCAAGAGATTGTTACTTTGGTGAAAATTAAACTTTTCTGTGATTCCCCTCCCTCTTTTCATTGTGACATATATTCTGGTTGAAAGACATATGCATTAAGTACACCTTGAAGAAAAAATAGCCCTGCAGCTCTGTGCCCAAGGGATGCGTGCAAGGACATACACAGCCAACCCATAAGCATCTAGAAGATAACAAGGAGGTGAGTAACAGCTAACATAGATTTATCAGGAACAAATCATGTTAAACCCAACTCCCTTTTTACTACAAGTGAGAGGTCTCATGGAAAGAGACAAGAGATCAATTGTCAGGTATATGGACTTGCTCCTGACACCACATCATATAATAGATCCATAAAAAGGTTATGGATACAGTCTGCAGTAACCAGATAACTGGACTCAAGGTGTACAACTGTATTGAACAACTGTTCTCAACTGTGATCTGTTGCTCCCTGCAAGATTGGAGGCATATGCCCTATAGCCCTCGAGATGTCTCTGCAGGGCCTGTACCCTTCAGTATCTTCATCAGTAACTTTGATAATGGAAGAGAAAAGATGCTTCTTACATTTGCAAATACTTCCGATACTTGAAGGTTATTCCATGCTGGATCATTACTGGATCATAGACAGAAAACATGACTTTTCCAGGATAAGTGCAGATTCTGTTCGGATAAGGAAGAATAAATTGAAAAGAAGTTAAAAAGAAGAGAAAGAATATTTTGCCCAATTTCTACTGCAAATAGGACAAAAATAAGGGCTTAAGTTACAGTGAGGGATATTCAGACAGAGCCTAGCATGCTTTTCCACTGGTAAGAGCTGCAAAGCACCGCAGCAGCAGCGCCGAGGCAAGCGGGAGCTCGGTCGGTGGATGTTTAAGGACAGCCAGCTCTGAGCAATGGCACCGGTACGTCACCCAAGAGAACTACCTGTCCCCGTCCCTTCCAGCCTGCGCCTCATTTTTATGACGGGTGTCATTTTTCTTCAACAGTCCAGCAGATGACAATTTTTAAAAATAGCCTCCCGGTGACTCGGAGTTTCACAAAGACTCCCAAACTTTCTCTCTTTCTGAAAGCCTTTCCCACTGCCTAGTATTTCCACTGGCTATGGTGAAAGGAGGGCTTGCTGACTGCGGCTCTTGGACCACAGCAGCCACTGTTCACAGTCAAACATTTAATTTACCTCCTAGCTACACTGAGAGGCTCCGGAGCAAGCAGCTATTTTTAAAGCCACCATCCTGCCACATGGAACATTTGCTCGGCAGTAGAGAGTGTGCTCGAAGAAATAATGACTGCCTTTTTATCCAAAGACTATTATAGCTGATGTTTAAAGTTCACTAAAAAACATGTTTCTGTATATTTGTATGGAAGGTATATTTAAAGCAAACCTCCCTCAAACTCAACGCAATAAGCAAAGAGCGCACAGCAATACTCCACTCCTGACATTTTAAAATACCTCTGATGTTCTTTTCTTCCTTTAACAATGGGACCAATTTTCCTTCCCTGGCTGTGAGCCCTGCTCACCTTTTCTTTTATCACCTCTTGCAATTATCTTGACCTCACCTTTAAGCTCCCTCTTCTCCAGGACACTGAACGCAGACAGGGTGGGAGGTGTTGTTGATGGAGAAATGACAGATCAGACATTAGTGTAATGGTGAAACTATTAGCAACATTCACCATCTTCTTTAACAAGGACCCAGCAATCGCCCTGGGCTATTAAATATTGATCACAGGCCTCCAGGGGACCTGTCACTTCTCAGGAGAGAGGCCCAGAGAGCCAAGTAGAGAGCTCAGGACACTAAAAATAACAATTCTTCCAGGGGTCAGGAAGGAAAATGAGCAGAATTTTATGTTTGTTCCTGACAACACAGGCCTGTTTTTAGATACTACCAAGAAAAAAAATGTGAACCTCTCTCTGACTAGAATAGAAAAGCGATCCAGAGAAAGGAGTCCAGAATTGTGTGTCTGCCATGGATTTGCTTGTGCTGGAGGCTGAGGAGGCTCCATGGGCTTGAGGCTCGTGCAGGATCAAGCCGCGATGCTCGGCCCATAACGGCTTCAGTGAGGCCATTTGCACTTCAGTAAGCTCAGCCACATCTAAACATGCAGCCTGGCTTCTAGGAAAGCAGAAAAGCACTTCAGCTGGTGAAAGGCCTCTCCCTTCACCATCGTTTTGAATGAAACCCTCTATTTATCTATCTGACATTAAGCAAAGTTCAGGCCCGCTCCAACATGGATTTCGCCTGAGGAAACAGCCTCTCGTGTCTCTGTAGCTCTTGGCCTGCCTGTTCGGGCCATGCCTACACTTGAAAGGCAAATCAGGCTCAGGTACAGCGTGAATTTTCAGTGCAATCTCCATTCCCGAGCATCTCCACTCATCCACAGTGCATTAGGCCAAAACATAAAAAGGGCATTCAACCTGGAAGAAAACGGACCATGCATAAGAAACAAATCACTGCCACGGAATAAAGAATGCCGAGCTACTCCAAATGCAGATGAACCCTGAGCACCACAGCGAGCTCCGAGAGCAGCACATTTGCAAGATGTTAGCCAGGAGGGAGATTCTGCCAATACCCACTAGACAGAAACAAATTTCTAGCTCCGGAGGAGAAGGGCCCTGAGTCCTGTGAGCAAGCAGTCGATGCCTTTTTAACAAAGCAGCTCTCCTCAGAATAATTAGCGAGCCTTGGCTTCCCTGGGCTCAGCCAAATGGACTATCAATTTTTGAGTACCCAGGCCCTGCTGGGGAATGACGTTGGACACTGTTCCAGGCAAGCGCTGCAGCTTGCTCGCAGTGGGGTGCTCCTTCTCCCCAGCACTAAGACATCAACCCAGCGTGCTATAGGGTCTGCACACACGTTGTGCCATTCTCGAGCAAACAGCAGAGCATCGCTGCTCGTGGGCGCTCTGCAGAGCGCCCCGCGTACTGCCCCAGGGCTGGGCGCTCGCTCTTCCCAACACTACAGCACAGGCCTGAGCTCCCAGCCACAGTCCTGGCCTTAAAACGAGCCCTTACCTACTTTTCTCACATGCCACAATGGATTCTCCCCCCACGGAGGGATGAGCGGCCCCTGGGCAACGTGCTTGTCCTGGGCATCGCGCATACACATCAGTTTCCACTGCACCGCGAGCTGCTCCTCAGCAGTGCTAATCCCAACTGCTCTTACTAATGCCACCCAGGCTGCTTTTTGCTCAGTTAGTGATAGTCTGATAATTAATAACCAATCTCAATCACATCAGCTCCCTGGGGCTCATGAAACCCAACTGCCTGCTCTGAATCCTGTGCTCTTCCCATGTTAGAAATCTCTGTATCCTCATTCTTTCTTTCTCATCCAGGACTGCTAATTATCACAAGGATTTATGCAAAGCAGGATGACCTTCTTAGAGAAAGCCTTTTTTATGGATAAAACATAGTGAGATACGCAGTGAGCCCAAGATGCAAGGCAGCACTAATTTGGAGCCTATCATTGGCTGTATGTCTCAAGTACAGCTAAATGCTGCAAGTCAGCGACTGAACTTAGTTGTCTTCTCAGAGTATAAACAAAAGGAACGAACCTAAATAAACCAGGCTTTTCTATGTCCTCAGGGCCAAACACAGGCCCACATAACAGATAGGGAGAAAGAGCTATAGGGCAGATATGATTTATGCCCAGTCACAAACAGTGTCTGGAACAGATGTAGGATTCTGATGTTTTTGCTTCTAAATCTCTACTGCAATCATAAGTCATGTTATTTTGGTTTGTGGCTGTAGGCTACTTGTAATCTAAAAGGAAGCAGCAAGAACATCAGGCCTACGTGTGATGCAGAGATGAAGAGCACGAAGTAACGGCCAACAAGAAATGTGTGTTTGTCTGCTTATCAGCTTAAAACGGATTCAGCTGGGCAAGGAGAGCTGGAAAAGCACCAAAGCACGTTGCTTCAACTGGTCCTGAAACAGCAGAAAAGCCAGAAGGGCAACCAAGAAGTTAACAGCTTGCTTTCTGGAACACCTCTGTTCAAACAACCACAAAGGAAAAACACTTTCTCCAAAATTCTCCCAAATTTACTTTTTAAACCCAGACCCATTTAATGCTGCTCTGCAAGCAAGAACAACTAGGACTGCAGTCGCTAACCACCTGTCTCCTAAGCCTTACAGTGCTTGAATAAACACACAGCACCCTAGTAAAGTGTAATATGTCAGTGCAGGCAAGGACAAGATGACCACTGCTTGTCCAAATACCAGCACTCTCCCTTGGGATGAGCTTTACTGCTGTGGCAATGTGGCAGGGAGGTTTTACTGTACCTTGTCTGCTCCACTGGGACAGCCAGATGCTTTTAGTTCGGGATACCCCAGCCTTGGCATGAGCAGCTCCAGGGGAGCTGCATTCTTGCTCCAAGAAGCTGCTGGCAGGTTGTGTAGCTGCCAACTGCACAACCTGAGCTGGGCTGCAAAGCTCCTCTGTCCCTTGCTCTACTGAAGATGGGAGAGGGGAGGTCAGAGCTAGAGAACCAGGTACAATTTCCACAGCTGCACCACTCTCATAGCAGGCATTCAGCCCTCAAGCTGCCCGAGAGGCAAAAATAAATGCAGCTCAACCTCCAAAAACTTGACAGTCTCAGGAATGCTCATAAGGTAGAAGACCTGGAGAGTTCTGGCAGCTCCACACAGTGTGGAGGGGGGTTATGTTGCATCGTGAGGGACTTGAGAAGCACGGTATGGTGAGGTCTGGACAACGAGGCTTTTGTGGCTTGGTGGATTGCCTCTCTTTCCAGCAGGCTGAGCCAACATCCTGCTCCAGAGAGCTCAAATTAAGGTTGTGCAAATAAGTGATTTTTCTTTTTTTTCAAGCCTGGTTCACAAATCACAATATTTTAAAAAGACAGATTCAGAGCAACCTGAAACACTCATTTATTTTTCCTTTGGGCTGATGGAGACTGGTTTGAACCACCCATCCATTTGCTTCTCTTCAGTGACACTGTAGAAATATTAACGTATCGGAGAATTTGTTTTGGGGATGCTTGAAATAAAAAAAGACCAAAAGGGGACTATGTTCCCTCTCCCTGCATGTAAGCCCTGCGAGATGCCCTCTCTGTGCTCTTAATGGCACCTAGACGGTGTCTTGAGACTCTTGCACATATTAAGATTTTATTGTGTGGATCCGATTCAGAATCACTAGAGCCATGTAAAAGGTAACGGTAACCTTGCACATTTCCCAGAGAAACTGCAAAATAAAGACTAAACCGACATCTGAAAGGTGGTGCTATGTTATCTAATCCACAAATTGGATTGACCCAGAAGTCGCTGCAGGGAAGTCAGTGATTACACAAGAGCACATGGTGTAAGGATCAGGACCGGGCCATCTAAGGGAGGGAGCATGTTAACATTGGGCAAGAAAACGAACCCAAAGCTCTACTTTGTTAAAAATAAAGAATTTAAAAGTCTCAAGAATGAAACAGACATTGAAAGCAACTTTTACAAGAAAATTTTAGAACATTTATCGTGATCCAAAAATCAGATTTCAGAACAAGACATTTCAGAACCATTTCCCATCCTCATTTACTCCATTCTACCAACACCTGTTTGACAATCAAAATGCTGTCAGTTAAAAAAAATCTTGACAAACTTTTCATTTTCCTGGTGGCACATTGCCCATCAGCAAATTTTCAGGCTGGTTTAATTTTTTTTTTTTTTAAATTAATCAATAGCACAACTGGGAACCTGATAAATGCACTTATGACTTGGTTAATAGGAAGATGTTATTAGAAAGAGGGAAACAAGTAACGATTCCCATTTGTATTAGCAAAGATTGTGCTTATATTTTTCAGAAGTTAGAGAATATGGACAACTTGGTAATAATTAAAACTAGATTTTCTATTTAAGTACCTTTTAATTAACTAACCCTGGACAGATTGTTTTAAGCAACTCCTTCAAAATGTAATTGAGCTTTGGCCTCTTCTAAATGTCTGCAGATGTCTTCAGCATGGGAGAAAGCAAACTGTTAATTTGAGTGCACCAAGGAATAAGTGAGGGAGAGTGAAATTAAAAAAAAAAAAAAAAAAAAAAAAAAAACACCTTTCTCTGAAAAGGTTTTTCAGTTCTAATCCTTCTGAACACTACTGCAAATACTAAGACTCATCTCTTGCAAAACTCTTCAAGATCTCTCAAACAAGAAACTACATTTTTTTTTTTCAGACAAGCATGATTTCTGTCATGTCAGCAGGCCCTAAATCCTCATGCAAGACTTGTTTCAGCTTCAGTTTTCCACCCATGTCTTTTAAGGGTGGAAAAGGGACAGTTTCTTCTCTTCTCACCACTCCAGTAATGACAGTGGTTGCTTGAAACCAAGGGAATAAAATGTTGGTTTTACTCTCCAAAGTCATGTTCTGATGTGGTAGCTCAGTGCAGGGAGGAAAACCTACTTTAATCATTTCCAGTAAAGTTTGACTTCTAGTCCAGTTGCAAAGGACCCTTTAGAGACCCTGTTTAAACCCATACCCTTCATCACCTCTTAGAAAGAGGACTGGAGACACACAGTGATGCTTACACACCTTCACAGTGCCTGCCTTCCTCTCCAGCAGGTTTAATTGCCACCCATCGTTACTCTGGGTGTTGGAACTCCAATGGGACTTACTTTCCCATCTCAGCCTAGACCACCCAGCTCTTTGCTTGCCATGTCTGGGGTCATTGATGGATAGCAGCACAGATTCTGTCCCTGCAGGACTGCTCCCCACTGGCGAGGGCTCACCCCAACACCAGGACTGCCATACAACCCATTGCTTCTCTGAAGAGTTCCATATGCTACAGCAGCAGCACAGTCTGAGTTACAGATAAAGGATTTCAAATTATAGAGAGAAGAAAAATATTTAGCAAAGTTATGTAACTAAAGTTCAGAAATAGCCTGTTGCCATCTGGTTGTGCTATTCTGAAGACCAAAAGAACCTCTCAAGTCTTTTTAAAGCTAACTACACTGTTTGCAAACTCAGCCAATTTTTTTTTTTTTTTTTTTAAACAAAATCTCAAATTTCACATATTTAGATTACCCCAGGAATTATTTGAACCAGCTTCGCATGTGCACAAACCATATGAAGTTACACAACTTCATTCCATGTATGCCATGCATATTTTAAAAGCACTGTCAGATTCCTATAAAAATGTGTGCACAATGTCAGGAGACAGAAGAAAAAAAAATCAAATGTGCTATAGATTAATTTCCCCTGAATTTATTCTTGATTCTGTAGCTTTTTGCTTTCAGTTATTCCTGAATTAACATTTTAAGTAGCTGAGTGTGCATGCAGTTATAATAAAGACATCTTCACAGCCTCATTTCATGAAGAAATTTGTCTTGGCAACCCATGCCCATGAGACAAGCCACCATGTGGGCAACCTGCCTCCATGCACAGAATGGCTTTTCATAGGAACATTAGAAACAAATTAGAGCAACTGAGGAGAAAAGTGTGAAACAAAGTGCCACATTCACGGTGTATTCAATGGTTGAACACCTCGTGATTCATCCATCAAGACAGCTCACAAGGTGGAAACAGTAGCCCTTGGCTTTGAAGAAATCCAGGTCCCCATACTTTCCAAAGGGACTCCCATGAGGCTCACGTGGGATCCATCAGGGTGGCACACCATGAAAGACCGAACTCTCAGGCAGGAACTGAGGCACTTCCTGAGGGAGTTCCCCACTATGGTCACAGGCAACCCAGCACCAGGACACCTCAACACCTGCCTGCTTATTGGGCCAGGCTTCAACCTTCATCCTTCACCACTGAGAAAGGGAGCAGAGGCAGAGTGAACACGCTTGCATCCCTTGAGTAGTGGCCTACCGTGGCCATGTTGAGATGATGGCTTCTACAGCCCAGGAACCATGGAAAGACTGTTTCCCTTCGTCAGTTTTAAGTGTGCTGCCTTCCAGTCATATTACATGAGGCTTTTTTTTCCCCGATTTTTTTTCCTCTGTACAGACTGTCATTCTTCATCTATTTCCTCATTCTTAGCTCATTTTCAGACTTGCCATCTGAGATGGGGGAAGACCTTTGGATGCAGTGCAGTCTCCTAGCATTAACCTTTACCACCTCTGGAGACATCACTTCCTTCCACTCATGGTCTTCAGGGGCTGGATCTAGAAGGAAACTGTTTTGAAGCAGACCTGGAATAACCCCATGTATCTCCAGACAACTAGTTGAGGTGCGTGTTTAGGAAGCAGTTGCAGAACTGCACATACAGTTGTAGGCAAGTGCTGAACATGAGTTATTTAATAGCATGATTATAATCTTACTCTCTGTGAGAGCGCTATTTGCTAACAGTCAAGGGATTCACAGGGTTGTTTCCTCACTGGCAAAAATGAAGATCTAACTCAGATGCACGTCTGGTGCAATTCTGTTAACTTACGGCAACTGAGGACAAAGTCTAGCTTTATCAAGCACAAAAGAATGAAAAAAAAAACCTGTCCTGCTCACATTTTCCAAAATTTCCACTTTCTGTAGTAGCTTACAGCTAACTAAGTGAAGGCTACTGCCCACTCTGATCACACTCCCCACTTGTACTGTCCTGTCCATCCCCACATCTACAGTCTGACAAGGTGCCAAGGGTCCCTGAATGCCACAGGAGCTATGTTAGCAAGCCTGACTTCCCATCAAGCCCAGCCTCGTGGTCAACAGGATTACTCCTTGGGCTGTTCTGTTCAGCCATCAGAACCAATTAATCCCTGTGGCTTCACACTTTGGATCCCAGAAGAAAGCCCTGCTGCTCACTGATCCCTGGCTTGATGTTCCCACCTGGCTTGTGAGGTTCCTCTGAGTAGTTCAGACTCTAGCATCCCATTACAGGTTGGAAGCACACCATGCATTTAGGGGGCAAAAAGGTCTCTGCACTTTCACGAGCTCTGCACATCTATGTCATTAAAGATCAAAGACCGACTTGATTGCAGTCATTATAAACCCTGCAGTGCAATATTTTTTCCTGCCTCATTTTGCCCATCGTTTTGGCAGTCTAATATCCTGCTCAGAGCTTCCCTGCTATGGCCACTAAGCACAGGAGCAAGCAGTTCCCAGCAATGCCCCGTTTTGTTTTCTCCCTAGGCTGTCACAGTTAATTGGGAATCCAATAAAGTATAAGCACCTTAAATTAATCTTGCAAAGAGCCATTAGTTAGCCTCTGTCAACACTGAATTTCATCTTAGTCCTGTTCGGTCTCTAGTTAAACTAAGCACAGAGTTTTGCCAGCGCTATCCTTACCCTCCTGTGCAGCTCACTAATGAGTGTGACGAATATGAGCATGCAACATCCCCTCTCCTTCCCAACATCCCAAGCACCGCATAATCCTCCTCACTGTGTGCACAGCTCAGCCACGCTCACAGATGTGATCTGAAGGAAAACTCTGCTCACCTTCTCTTAGCCTCTTTTACAGCAATATTTTAGTCAGAAGAGGTCAAAGAAATATATTCAGAGAACTAAGTTTTACATATTATGATGTTCCAACCAAGACATGCTGAGGTCAGTTGCTAATTCCAGCTGGCAAAAACACCCCTGTATTTTCTAAAAAAAATTACAAAGCTTTACATTTGCATTTCTAAATAAAAAGCTTTAGGAGAGCATTTTGGTTTGGCCTTTTTTTTCCCCCCCTCCTCATTCCTCTCAAGGAGAGAAAGTTACCAGGTTAATAACCAAATTGTCAGAAAGAAGTTTTTGTTCCTCAATCTTTTTCCATATCATACAGCCTTCACAATACGTTACCCTACAGGAGGGAGGGTAGAGAATCTGAGCTACCCACAAAGAAACAAAAAACACATCAAAAATTGATGAGGCATTTACATGGCCATGAAGCACCACTTTTCCCACAAATGCTTCATTACATGTCGTGGCTACTAAAACTTGTCTAGAAATATTTGTCAGCCCAGGACAAGATTTTCTGTCAAAACAGCAAAGAACTCTATAAGAAACTCAAATACAAGTCACTGTCTCAGTTTGGGTAGAGGGATTTGCACCGCAGCCTCCCATATGGAAAATCCCCACCATAACTAGTCTAGTGTCAGGCCAGACTCTTCTCAGAGCTTTCCAGTTATATCTGCCTTAAAGGCCTTGATTTTGTTCCAGAAAGGAACTGCATTTTCATTCTGTTTTCTAGCTAGATCTAGCGCACACGTCAGCTCGCTATTTTTGAACGGTTGTGTGTATTGCTCTTCCGCTCGTAATTAGGATAGATGAGAGGAAGTTAATAGTGCAAAGGTTAATGACAATTCAATTCACAGAACAACATGGCCTGCACAGAGGCAGATTCATGTAGGCATGCAGTCATCAGTCATCTCCAGCACCACCAGCCCATTCCCAGCACAGGTAGACATGCCTGGGATGTCCCCTTCCCTTAGCTGCTCTGGGGTGCCCAGGCCAGAAGCAGAATTGACAGCCAGCAGAGAAACTGAGTCACCCCTCAAAGGACTCCTCTCTCTGCGCTGACTGTACAAGGCAATTCTTCTATCTCTGAGAAGATATTTCTAAATGAAAGACTCTATAGTTGGGCACAGTGGTATAAACAAATTGCTTCTTCAACCTGTGTACCAAGAGGTTATATCCAGTGACAGGTCCTTCTCCTTGTTTACCACTCTCCCAGCATCTGTAAAGTGTGAAAGTTTTCTTTGCAAGCTGTAGACTGCTAAGTAGGTCAGGACAAAGTTCTGTCCCTGCATAACTTTACTCATAATGCAGTTAACATGTTTTCCAGGGAATTTTCAATTCAAAGGCAGCAGCAGCAGCCACAGGGGAATCGAAGCTTCAGAGAAAGCGTCTCTGGAGAATCTGTTCAGACCATTCTCATGCTCTCACCTATTGTCTAAACTGTCACTGGGACAGTTTGGGCATTTTTTTTTTTGCCTATGCATGTACCATAGACTTCTCATTCAAGGAAGCTTCCTATGGCATTCCACAAGACCTCCAGAAACCAAGGGAGAAGGCTCACATCCCAAGAAGCTCTGGGTTAGCCAAAGCTGCAGGGGCTGTCTCAGATAAGCAAGGCACAGTGCACAGCAAGAGGTATGAAGCTGCTTGCCCATCTGGGGCTATTAAGAGCTTGAAAGAGGTAGCAGCCCTCCTGGAAGCTGGGGTCTTGCAAGTAAAGCAACTTGTAGGGTACAGCTTTTGGGGGGTCTTTTCTGCCATCTCAGCACTTACACTGTCTGCATGACAGTACGAGCAGGAATTAATTTCTTCTGCTTGGTATGGAGGAAGAAAGTCTGTCTGCTGTGTGTGGTTAGGAGACTCCAGTGAGGCTTCCCAGCTGGGAAGAAAGAAGCAGAAGAGGCTCTGAAGGACCATTCTGTGGGGCAAGCATGTGGGCCAAACTGCCCACCACCTCCCAGAGGTGGTTCTACAGCCATCCTTGCTTCCAGCCACCCTCAGAAAGCCTAACCACACTCCACTTCCAAGAAAAGCCCCCACACCCATGGATAACAGGGCAAACAGTTAATGAATGCAGAAACATTGACTACAAGGGAGAGTTGAAGTCTTTACTGCAGGTTGGTGACAACACTAGAGAGTTCATCCTGAGCTGTCAAAGACAAGATCTTGTTCACTGCTGCGTACTCAGGAGCTTGGAAACATCCCAGCTCTGATGACTGCTTAAAGAACAGAGCTGCTTCAGAGACAGCCTTGGTATCACTCCTTCAAGAGAGCTGTAGCAGAGCTCGTGGGTAGAGCAAGAGTGCCTTGGTTGCCTCTGTGAGAGTACACATTGAGGAAATATGCAAAGGAAAAAAGCTTGGACTTCTGCCCTGTTATGATTCTTTGAGAGGATGAAGCTGTTTTTTCTGCTTTTTCTTAAAAAAGAGAAAAAATAATCAAACATCAAGTTGTGTTTTGGCAGAGGTCTCCTCAGAAGAGGTAAAGAAGCAGAGTGGGAGGTTTTGCAGCTTCTGGTGAACAGGAGAGAGGAGGAGGTGTTGAACTGCAAAGATTTTGTCTTCCAACTGTTGGTTAGGAATGAGAGTTAGATAAATGTTAGCTAAATACAGGCTGCTTAAAACATTTTGTAAGAAAAGCAGTTCTATTCTAAATTCGTCAGTTTTTACTTGCACTGTCATAATACTATTAGTTCTCCAGTGAAGGAAAAACAAACAGGGTAGACAAGACCTGAATTGCTAATGTAGAAACAGGAAACAAAACTATTTTCATACCATCTTCACACGAGCAAGGTAATGACCAAGCACCCATTTCTTCTTAGTCTTGCATGTTCTTTGTTATTTCTTCCTCTTACCATAAGTGTAAGAGGAAAGAGTATACAAGACTTCCACTTCATTTAAGCATGAACCCTCACTCTGCTTGCTCTCCAGGAGAATTTCCACCCTTGCTAGAAGCAGTGGTCTAGGAGATAAAAGCACCTAAGTGGGGCAAAAATAGTTTCACAGCTCTAGATCCTAGAGAGAGGAGAAGTCTTTCAACTCAACCTGTCAGAAAACATTACTAATGTAGGGGAAGCTGAGCTTGCCAACATTTATTTCCAGTGTTTGGTCACCCTCTACTGATCTGTCCTAATCAAACTTTTTCTTGGCCAGAAGTCAAAGACAGCTCAAAGAGCAAGCCTGGAGCATTAGACTTATTACAGATAGTTTTCCAGATTGCATCTACAGAGACACCAGCTGGAAAATCAGCTCAAGTCATAGGAGAGATGGAAAGAGAACTGTTATGCTCAGCGTGAGTGCAGACAGCCAGGAGCAGATTGCACCAAGCTGAAGAACAGGAAGCAACCATCATCCCAGGAAGCCCAGTCGGAGGAGGAGGAGGAAGTGCCCCGACTTAGAGCCATGCTCTACAAAAAAGCTGCAAAAAACAGACTCCTGAAATGGATTATGTGGCACAAACCATCCTACACAATTCCTGAATAGCAAAGCTTGATGAAGATGATCGTGTTGTCATGACACTCAGACACTTTGCTACAGCAAGGTTTACAACAGAACACCCTTTCAGGGGCGAGGTGGCTGTGCAAGTACAGGAAGACAAGGATGAAATAAGCAGTGTTACTGGGCTGTAGGGAATTGCTCTGTGTGTTAGAACCAGACACCACAACTTTGCCAAAAACAACAAAAAAGATATGTTTAAAATATTTCTTACTGCTTCCGCTACTTCACAAGAAAAGTCAAAATTACTACGGACATATTCCCAGGTAAACATTTTCAGGCAGCTCTAGGTTATATTGCCAGGAACCTAAGTGTTTCCCCTCCTCCCAATAAATATACACTTTTTGTTAAAAAAAAATAAACAAGCAAATGGGAAAACTTTAACTTTAGCCACCATGTACCTTATTCACACTGGATGCAGTTCTTGATGCATGCTAAGCACACACATGTGAATACTGCAAAGTGCATTGTGATTTCCTGAGGATGGAGAAAAAACATGGAAAAAGTGGCAGCATACCATGAGAGAAATCCTCACAATAAACAAGCAAATCCTCACAATAAATAAGCTGCTTTAAATGTCCTCAATACCAACAGATGAAAGAGGAAAAACCTTAAATACAGACACAAGGAACTCATGGGTAACCTTAAGAGTTATAGGTTATAAATCACAACAACTGATTGTTGTAGCTACAGCAGCTCAGTCAAAATTGACAGGAAAGCAGGCTTTCTAGCTATGAAAGACGAAGAAAATATTAAGCAGATTTTTTATGTTAAACTGATACCACTTGAAAGATAACCTGCTTTTATCAACAGAAAGATTGAATCTGATATTAATCATGAGCAAATATCACCTTAGAGGATTTCAAAGCAACTACCAACATACTAAAGACTTGCAGAGCAACAGACCACGATAAAACTACTACCCTTCTTTTCAAGGAGCTCTATAAAGAATGCTTCACAACATTGCTATATTTCTTAAGATGAACCCGTGAAAGGGATCTATTCCTGAAAACAGGGAAGAAGAACGTTCAAGAGTTCTTTAACAGTAAGATTTAAACTACTACAGAAACTAAATGGAAACACAGTACTGCCTGTTCCAAGGCAACTCTCATGTAATGGCACTAAACAGAACCCATAGGGCTGTCAAGAACAAGGCTTCAACACAACTTGGGCTTTATTCTATTATTCTTGCATTGACCATGTTTTCACATCATTCAAAGGAATGAAAGAAAAGCAGCTAGCACATGCCCATTTTGTATTTTTTTTTCAGAAAACCTTTGACAAGGGAGACAGATATTCTCAGACTTCATAGCAGTCACACTGAAGGTCCATTAACTCCACATCCTGGCTCCAACAGCAGACAACAGCAGACAAAAGCAGACACTTAGAGTAAGAACACAGGTACAGAACACATATACAGTGATTTTTTTCCTCCCCTGCCAGGATACTTTTTTCACATTCCCCACCCCAAAATTCTGTGACTTATTCTTGACAAAGTTCTGGCTTATTGAGCCAGGAGAGCATCTGTGCATTTAGTTGCTTTCAATGGATTTTCATTTTCTCTGTCTACCTACTCATTTTGTGAGCCCAGATAAGCTTTTGTCAGCTTCAGCTGCCCCAGCAAGGCAATTCACAGCTGAATTGTGTACTGTGTAAAAAGCTACTCTACCCAGCATTTTGAACCAGCCACAGAATAATTACCCTTGATGATCCTTAGTTCTTGTACAATAAGAAAAAGTGAGTGATCTACTCATACTCTTTTTTTTTCGCCTCTCATGACTTCCTACACCTCTTGCACTCCCCTCATTTATCTCGTTCAGGATGAAAGTTTTGTTCTGCTAGAAATCTTTAGTTATCTAAATCCTCTAGAGCCCTCATGCAAATACCAAGTACCATTCATGAATTCAGAAGCGTTCAGTGCTACTATTGGATGTAAGAAGCAAATGTTTCTCATTCCCAGAGTTGGAATCAATCTTCATTTCCTTAAGAAAACCAATCTTTCTCATGGAATTACAGTTTGAGGTATGGACAGCATAGCCAGAAATTTGGGCTTTTCTAAGAGTTATCTCCCAAATATTGATATGCAAAAAGCAACAGCATACAGACAATCTGCTTTGAAGAAGCGAGCAGTAAATAGATCTTCAAATCAGAGAAAATAAAAGTCAGTATATCCTTAAGTGATACTCTCTCCTAGAAATATGATCCTTGAGAATTCCTGGTGGAGTTACTCACCTAGGCAACAGCTGTGGTAGCTTCATCCACAATATATTTCCAAAATATAATTCCACAATATATTTTTCAAAAAGGTGAATAACACCTTTCTGGAAGACCAGTCAAAATTTCAGCACCACCAGCTACAGCCCTTTAGCAATACTGTGCTAAGCATAGGTCAGAGACTTGGAAGAGAGGTAAGTTTAGCCAAGAGCAGTTAAAAAGTTTCTATTGTGAATGCCTGCACCAGATGTTCAGAATAAAATGGTCAGAAATAATGAAAAATTCTGTAGTCTTACTGTGTAAAATCCACCCATATCTGTAGAAACTGCACAGGAGAGAACTTATCCTGGGTATACTCTACAAGAGTTGAGTTAGAAGATTTCTATACAAACTGTGCTTTAGGCAAACCCCCAAAACAAGATACCTCAATATAATCTCTGCAATATAGAAACAACTAAAGCAGTGTCTTACAAGACAGTATTTCATGAAAATCCAAAGAATTGGTCCATTATGGGGTGAACTGGCAGGGACAAATTCTGCCTCCTGCACCTAGGAAGCAAGACATGTGTCAGAAGGACCTCAAGATGGATGGAGTTTACCATGAACATCAGGCCCCAGCTCATCTCAAAAATCCTGATCCCTGCAGTATGAGCAAGACCCTTAAACACTGCCTGGCTTTTCTGTCTTGCTATAACCCCCCTTGTTACATCTTTCAGGCTCTGCCATGTCTAAGGCTTGTATCCTGTCTCACAACACTACTATTAGTGATAACAAAGAGGCTTAGGAGTTCATATAGGTATTGAACCCATGTGGTCAAAAAGCCTTTTTTATATTAAAAAAGTACCCTATATTAAATGTAATGTTTAAAGCAACCTTTTAGCTTTTGAATAAGTGCATTAACATTATTTGATTTGTGTCACATGGTATATAGCATTACTCTTAGGAAAGTAAAAAAATACAATATCTAAGACATTTTCTATTTGAGGTTTATATAACTTCATACAGTAACATTGCTAGACAACTTTATGTAATAGTTTACAGACTTGTAAGCTTTTTTAATAGCAATCCAAAATTTTTGTCTCTTAACATTTTTTGACTTTGGAGGAGTCTTGCCAGTTTACATCAGCCAGGAAATCTGTTCTTTGGGCTCATTCACAGAACATTTTAAGAATCTCTGGCAAAACATTGGCTTTAGCAAGAGAGGAAGAAGTTACTCAGAGTGAAACAAACTCAAAAGTAAACACACAGACAGTAGTAAGAAAAATTTGCAGCTAATCCCTTTTTCATGGCAAGGGGCAGGCATCAAAGCACCCACAACTGGACATTTAGGCCTCCTTGTACCTGTTGACAGACACTGAGCGTTTCAGTCATCTGCAAATAGCCCTGGAATGGGTAGGTTCTTAGTCCATGCAAAGAGGCCGTTATAGCAGACTGAATGGCATATAAATCAAAATGGTTCCAGCATCAGAAACGGACTCTTTTTTTAAAGTCTCTGAATGGTGTGACCTCGTTCTAAGATATGTAGGTACCACACTTGGTTTGGCATTTGTTACTCATAGCAGCACAGTGCCAGAGACCCACTACAGACACATTTCTACAACTCTTTTTACAGACCTTTGGGAGAGAGGAAAATGACTGCACAAGGCTCTAGAGCACAACCTGCCTGCAGGGAGACCTCAAAACTTGGCTATAAAAACTAGAGCTTTTCTTACATGGTCTGCCATGAAGGAGGCACGCAGATCTACTGGGGAGCAGCAAAACCACCCTCACCGTGCTCACTGCTCAGGGCTATTCGCAGAGGGAGAGGCCAAGACACAGCTCAGCCTAGAACCACTTTCTCAAGGCACTAGATGCCCTATCACATGTGAGAGCTTTAGCAGCTTCCTACACCCATGTGCACACACTTGATTTCTGTCCTCCTTCCCTCCAGCTTCTCCCTGTCCTCACCAGGATTTTTGGCTAACCTCCAAGACTAGCACCTTCCTACCAGGACTTTCCTTTAGTCCAGCACTCCAAGCCCATACAGGGGAAAATAGATAAAACCATTGCCTATAGCAGAGAGGATCCAAATAGAGCTGCTCTGTGCACTCTGCTCCTCCTGCCAACAGGACACATGGCCACTGGGAACAGAGCAACCCCAAGCGAGATGCAAGAAATCCTCTGCCCTACAGGCACCCCTAGAGTACCCTAAGGATCTTCCACTTTTTCCCACCCGAAATAAGAACAAAGACTCACCAGAGAATGAGGTAGGACTTAGCTTAGTTCTCTCCCAAAGCATGCTCAAGACTTCACACATTCCCCCTTAGCTAGTTGGCTTTAGCAATATTGCACACAGCTGTGGCAAAAAACCAGACTCTACACTGACCATAATTAATGAGCCTTGTTAGATTGCATGCTTCAGCTGGAAATCATCAGCTGATCACCAGCATATATTTATCATTAATGTCAATTAAAGATAATCATTAGAAGCTCTCAGTAGCACTAGGAAAATTCTGAGAGTGTTTTGCCTATTTTGTGTCATTTCCCCCACCTTCCAAAAGTAAGGTGACTTTAATGAGCTTTCTTTGGCTATCATTTTATATTGCAGCATTTTTAGACTGTTCCTTGTAACGAAAACAACAATTCCTTGTTGGGAAGGAATGAGATGTGAGGCCTTTCAATAGGGTTGCTTAGCAGATTACCTGCACAGCAGGACCTCTGCCAGCAAATCAAGGCCTCCTTGCTCATCGTGGCCTCATTGTCCATTGCAGCCTCCTACCCATCACAACCAGCCTCCTTCCCAGAGGCCAGAAATGTCACCATTTTGCGTGACAGCTTTGGACACGTCTGTGTTACATGGTTTGTTCCCTGCTCTCTGAGATGGAACAAATCACTAAACAGAGAGAGTCAAACCTCCTTTGTTTGCCTCCCACATCGCTGCCTTGAATCACCATCTGCCTGGTGCGTCGTGCCTCTGAGTGCCGTGATGACACACGGAGGCAGGAACCTCGACCGGGATCACCAAGAAGCGCTCACAAGTGGCGGGAGGAGGCACCATTACTCGGATGAGTCATAATTTCAGATTTTTTTTTCCTTCCTCTTACATTACTATGTGATTGTCACAAAGTAAATACAAAGAATTCTCACTGTCTCTCTCTTTTCTTTAAGCCCACGTTTTTCCCAGGGAGACGGAGCCCCCACAGTCGACCGATTCACAGGCACTGCCTGAGCCTGTGCTGGAGGCACCGCAGGCTGCAACTGCCTTCCACAAGGCTCCTCCTGTGCCCCATGCAGCCGGGCTGGAGGGTCTCTGTGTGCGGCCAGAGACAACCCATGGGCAGGAGCCCCTTGGAGGATCCTGCCACTGCCAAATCCTTGGGGTTTGGAAATGGGTGCAGGCTGCAAATGGAGCCTGACAGCCCCACACTTGCAATTCTCATTCAGAAACAAACAAGCACCTCTTACAAAACCCTTCTTGCCTCAGACTTTCTTTGGAGACTGGAAAAAGAAGCAGGGGTGGAAAGGAGAGTTCCTGCAGTGACTGCTATTGCCTCTTGCTAGCTGATTCTTCAAAACAGATAGAGAATATAAAGGCAGCTCTATGGGGAAGAGATTTGCACTGAATAGTATTTCTGAGTCACTGATCAGTGGAGGAAATAGAGGGCCCTAGAGCTTCTTGCTCGGTTTAGAGAAAAAAAAAAAGACCATTGATTTTACTAGGACTCCTTTAGGCAAAACAGTTACCTAAAGTACAGTATCTTTTTATTGCACCATTGAGGACTAGATGCTGATGCTTATAACTCTTCCTTTGAGGACAGTATCAATCAGCTCTTTTAAAGAGCTTTGTCTGGTAGGAGAATCCTCAAGCCAGACACCCCTGTCCTTTAAGAGAGGACTGCAGGGAGGAGAGGGGACAAACTGTCTTGGGATGAGTCCCCAGTACGAGAGTTGGGATAAGGAGAAGCCCACACTTGTGGCCACAGGAGCCTGCTTGTCCCCGCACTGACCACGGGCAACCACAGCAGGGATAACTGCATCCTGGGGCAAGTGGAAACGTGACAGTGCAGGGCTACCCGAGCCAGGCTTCATTAGCCATTAGCTGGTCTGCTCACAAGAACAGAGTTTGCTGATTTAAAAGGAACTGGGGAACCTGTGCATTCACGGTGCTCTCTTTGGGTTGCAAGGCAGACACACTATGAGCAAGAGGCAGCTGTGCTAAGGTAAAAACAGGCTCAGGCTGAAAGGCTGGGATGTAAGAAGATATCCTTTCTTTTATCATTCCAGATGATATGTTGGAAAAACTGGACAAAATCTGGCCAAGAAAGAGATCATGTGGGCTGCAGCTTGTCCCTGTTCAGCTGTGTGTTAGTTTATCTGAGGGGGCATGGAGTCCGCAGAGGCTGTTGAGGGCATAAACCACATCCAGCTCAGGAGGCCCCTGAACTGAGAACGGTTGAAGCCTGGAGGAGATTCTCACGTGTTTGCTTTCTTCTTTCTCTCTTCGTTAGGCATCCATTAATGACTAATCTGAGAGCATTGAACTGGTTGGACCTCTGGTCATGCCCGACATGGCTACTTTTATACTCTTTTAAAATAAGCTGCGCTGATCTAAATTGTCTTTACACCTATATGACAGTGTGTGTTCACTGGGATCAAAATAAACTACGTGGGACCTGTGTAAAGAAAGGCTGAAGAACATAGGGATTAAAAACAAGAAGTGAGAAGAGCTTGTTCCCAAGAACAGTCACACTGTGGAAAGCAAAGCTCTCCATGGATGATTCCCTCTGCCCCAGCAAGGAGAGCAGCAGCGCTCCCCTCACCAGCCCCCAAAGGAGACTCATGTGTGGGGACTCGAAAACACAGCCAGGGAAGGAACAGTTCCCTTTGGAGCCATGGGCCTGCCATTCCCCTCCGTGCAGGCAGGCTCGTTTGTTTGCACAGTGTGTTTTGTGCTTGTTTCTCTTGGAGAACCAAGCGCAGGGCAGAGAAGCAGAGGGGTGAACTGATGTACGGAGTACAGCTAATTCCCAGCCATAAACGCTGTCAAAGTAAAGTAACAAGATGCTCCTTTTGTATATTTTTAAAATGGGTAACAAGTATTTTCCACCTCCTGCCTCCTGTCTTGCCCCTAATTACTAAGTATGGCTGCATTCTCCCTCTCCAGGCACTTACCCTGTACAGAGCTGGAACGAGCATCGCTTGGTCCATGTCCTCTCCATGGGTCCATTCTGCCCATGGAGGGCAGAGCCTGCCTGGCCATCGCCCATGAGCAGGGAATGGGCCAGGAATGGGGGTTACAGGGTCTGCTGTACCACAACAGACTGCCTGGAGCATCCCTGCGGGAACCTTGGGATACCTCTGGCAGCCAGGGAGGGGAATGAAGTGTCCAAGCAAGCACTTTGCTCCCCATCCAGACGGCAGATGCAGAGCAGCCAGCCTAGGGTGGAAGAGCCTGTCCAGGACTCCTACCAAACCACCCTGAGTCCAGGCAAAACCGGCTGGAGACGGTGGGGAAGAAACCCCATGACTAGGCCACAGGTATGCAGGTCTTGGGCCACTCATCCACTTTACAGAGTGGTCATCCAAACCAAGGAACAAGGGTTGTTAAATGCTAACCAGTGCCCAGGTAGAGGGATGTGATCAAGTAATGCTGACGTGCAGGTGTAGCAGAGGAAGTCAGAAAATGTATATTTTAGTGTCAGAGCTGTGTGGGTCTGTCCCGACATGGTGGTGAATCTCACCAAGGCTACTGAGAGTGAGTGAAGGCTCTGGGCACTCGGCACATCCCGAGATTGGGCTGTTTCACACAAAGAGATGAAATCTGCTCAGCGATAGGCAGTCAGTCACAAGAAAGCATCTTCCTGGGGGCTGTTGACATTATTATTATTCTCGATCAAGAAGCAAATCCTACGTGTTAGTTACTTAGTAGATGAAGTTACCATGCCAACTCATATGCTACCTTTTTTTTTATTATTATTATTATTGCAAGAGTAGGCAGCACTCCCTTGAGATTTCACAAAAGGGGAGGAAAAATGTCAAAGTGCCAAGAATATAATGGAATTTCTAATCTCAACCCTCTTCCCCGTAGATCTGTTTTTCAGCGCACATCCCTCTCCTCATGGCAGCAGCAAGCCTAAGCCAAGAGATTCTCCTGTGGTAATTTAGTGGGCAACTCACAATATTGTGGTGCTTTGCTTCAGTAATCCACAGCTCTCTGCCCCCGCTTTGCACAATTGTCAGGGAAATAACGCAAGGTGCTAAATATTTGTTTAGTCTTCTCTCAGTCCCTCCTTGACTTCTCTGCATTTCTTTCTTTGCTCACCGATTCTTTCCTGTCTTCCCATCTATCCTCTTTTCCTCTGCTCTGGAAAGCTTTTTATTTCTGGTAGCTCCCTTACTTTGTTTCTCCTATGTCTTCGTTTTCTGTGTTGTTGTTGTTTTCATTTGCTTGTTTTCCCCAAAATATGTTATATTCCTGCCTTATCCCCTATTTGGTTCTGCCCCGTCTGATCTCCCTTACTTCCAAGTAAGGGGGTCCTGGTAGCCCAAGAACCCCCACAGTGGAGCAGACATAGGTGCCCGTGGCATGAAGCTGGAATGGGGCTGGTTGTCCAAACTAGTGACAAATTCAGATAAGCACAGGTTCAGCATAAACACGAGAAAGTCTTTGTCTGCCATGCCAGTAGTGCTGCTATGCCCAGCCTTGCTGGATGCTCTAGGCAGAGCTGAAATTCTGTCTGAATTTAGTGCACTTTGCTTTCTCTTCTGGGACCAGAAGCTACCCAGCGTCAAGAAGTGGGGGACGTTGTAGCCTCTTCTGCGGGAAATCCGGTCACTCTCAAAGTATGAGAAGAGAAGGGTTGTTAAGAAGAAGTTTGAGGAACAGAGTTGGGCTGTACACACTGCCAAAGGATAGACCTCAAACTTCACATCCCCCAGGGTAGGCATGGGGTGTGAACCTCCCATGGTCGTAGCTGTGTGGTGGCACAACCTGACCAACTGCAGGCTTACAGCTGAAACCCAACAGTGCTTATCAGCTGCTTAGGTAGCCCTGTTCACTTACTGCAAGGTGGGGGAGCACTGGGGACTTGCAGAGGGGCAGCGGATGGGGCAGGTGCACCATGGTTCCCTTAGAAGTCCATGTCTCACTGTGCCCCTTCCTGCATAAGCACACAAAACATCTCTGCTTTTTTATTAACACCCAGCTCTCTGCAGACACCTCTGCTCCTGCCTCTGCTCATCCTCCCTGCTCTGTGTCCATCCTTGCGTGGCCTCCAGTTCCAACGTCTACCCTGGTTCTACGGTGCTACCAGCTGCCGTGCTACATTAACACACAGTTCAGGCTGTCAGGATGGAGGGCTCAGGATGGAGGGCCCACTAGTGATTCCCTGGCAGTGAATGTGACCTTCAGCTTCCCACACCTCTTCTGGGAAGCTGTGTACAAGCTTGTCTATTGAGGCTCACAGCTCTTAAGAGTTATGGAAAAAAAAAGAAAAGGTACATTCAGAGGAATGCAGTCACTCCTGGCATTGTGTCCTGGCATCAGCCCTTGAGTTTTTGGCACAGCTCTCAGCTGGAACGGTGCAGGAGTGACTTGTGCCCATACACTCAACGGTTCGTTGTGTCAACATTGCTGTTTATTTGGAAGACGCACAGTGGCGACGGGGGTAGGAAGCAGGCACAGACTGTTCTCCAGCTGCAGGTGAGTGATGGAGAGAGCTGTGGAAGACTTGGCATGGCAGAGGGATCTGCAGGGGGGCTGCACACTTGCCATCATGACAGCAGACATGGCCAGAGGGATGCCAGCCACTGCATTCAGCTCCTCATCCATCCCTCACCTCCCTTGTTGTATGAGGTCATTTGAATACAGAATATAACTTCACAGCCTAGGGACTCGCCCTACCTTGTAACAAGGAAAAGAATCGTTATCTGCACACGTTTTGAATCCTGTTTTTCTGCAGATTTCCATGTAAATCAAAAAATAGAGGCACAGACTTCTGTATCAAAAAAAAGGTTCCCTCAGGTCTTGCCTTGCCTCATTTCACACTGCTTATCTACTCACAGTCCTGGTCAATTAAGTTCAAGGATGTGATGTGGGTCATGACTCAACAGCTGGCTACAGACAGCACTAAACAGGATACACTAATTTTTCCTGGTCAACTTCCAGGGCCAAGTCCCAGTTCTTATCATATTAACTATCTTGACTCTTGACCATTGTATTCAAACATGACCAAATGTAATGAGGACCAGTCACCCAAAGCCGCTCCTCAGACGTTCACAGATGCTGTAGCAGGTAAAGGTGAACAGTTAAATGCAGTTCTAATATTATTTTGTATATGCTGACGCTTGGCTCTTGTGCTTAGGTTTCACAGATCTGCTGGCCTTCCCTGTTGCATTTGGACGGTACAACATCCACACATGGAAGTCTGACTTCATGATGCGTAAAGGAGCTTCCAAGAGGTGCCTGCTGGGAGCCAGCTCTGCTCTCACTGAGGTTGGTGGGCTTGAGATGAAGCCTCAGTGACTTCACATCCTCTCACCTGCCCAAAAAGCAGGAGGAATTTTAGAAGTAGCGAGCACAAAAGGCAGCAGTCCTTAGACTTTGGGGAGGCACTCACGGGAATAAAGACTATCCCCATGTTTCAATGCTGCGAAAGGGGTGGAGAGAGGGAGGGTGCAGTTCTAGAAACTACACAAGTGCGACTCTTGATTTGCATGTAATGGCCCAAACTGTGGTTTACGGGGGAGTTATTTTCATCTCTGCACAGTGTCTTAGCATGGTGGGTTGTACAATACGAGGCAGCGTGTAGTAAATCTGAAACTGAACGCCACTTGCGCTGAATAACTCAGAGCTCATAATCACAGCTTGGCACGAGGATGAATTGCACTTCAGAATGTGATGTTGAAAAAAATAAATCAAGGAACGAGAAAAGTTTAATAGGGAAATTTGAAAAGGCTTGTTCATTGTATTCTTTCAGTCAATAATATAGTAGAAATATGTGTTTAATAGGTCAACGAAGAGAGGGGAAAAAAAAGAAAAAAATGGTGTTCCTCTGTGATGTGGTACAAAGATAATCACTGTGAGGCCAAGCATTTTTCAGCATCAATTTAGCAGATGAAGCCAGAGACAAAATTAAAATGCAGGAGACAAATGTGCAATAGCCTCAGAAACAACATAAATTTGGCTTCTTTGTTTACCCTTTGATTTTTATCAGGCTAGAGAAGGCATTTACATCTGGATTTAAAATGGGATTAACCAATTCAATTGCTATTTTGAAAAAGTACAGAGGGAGGATTTGTACCCTTTTCTCCCTTACTGCCCTGTTTTCCCATCCTTATTTTCTCCTTTCAGTAGAAAAGCTCTTGAACAGCTGATTAGAAAACAAAGAAACGGGAGGATCATCTTGGAGTTTTCTCAGCTCCAACAGGTTTGTCTTTGTTTGCTGAAGCTCCGCTGAGCTCTGCTCTGGGCACGGACTGGAGCACCTGGACCAGGACAACCGCTCGGTCTCTTCTCGGTTGGCAGGACGCAGGGACCTGGGCTAGGTGGCCTTCAGTGACCTCTGTGCTGCACCCTCTGTCTGTCTGAGTGCTGGATTTCCTCCCCTCCCAAGAAGCAAGAGGAAATCAGGGCCATAAACCTGTTCCCCTGACCTTTATATTTATTTATTTAATTCTCACAGGACTTTCTGGGCAGGGACAAATTGAGTTTCACACCAGGGAAAACAGAAGATTCCTCACCAGCGTAGATCAGAGCAGAAAATCAAAACGATTTTCACGCTTTGGTCCTACCCCACTGCCCGCAGAAGGAAGGAAGGAAACAGAGAGAAACAAGGAAGGAGGGCAAAGCATTCACTCCAAGAGCTCATACGAAGAGAGGTATGAGAGTCTGTGGCTTTTTGCCGTCACGCACAGGCACATCTGGGAATGGCAAACCTGTCTATGCACACGCACACGTGCACACACATGTGCACACACATGCGATGGATGGGAAGGTGGGACGCAGCATCCCTCAGGCTGCAGTCCATCCCCGCTCCCTCCCGAGATGCAGCGTGGTCCAGCTGAGAGGAGGAGCTGTGTGTCTTCCAGGCATCGTGCACTCCTTTGGTTTCGTCAAGCAAACTGTTCAGCAGGAGGTGAGGCGAGGCCGGGGACAAGCCAGTTCTCAGCACAAGCTGAAGCCTCTGCTTTCAAAGTTGGAGGAAAGTTTTGTCTCGGTAGGTACAAAGCTGCCAGGGTTTTGATGCTGGATCAGATTAAAGCAATTAAGCAGATCATTCACTTCTGGGTTTTGGCTCCAACGCAGGAAGGCTTTTGCAAGAGCGCCTTGGGAGACAGACAAGGACACCCACACACCCGACGGCAGCGCTGGCACCCCGGGGCATGAACCCGATGCCGTGGCAGATCCAGAGCCAAGCAACATCTCCTCCTCTCACCCTAAAGAAGCCACGTGTTCATGCTACTGCACATGAAAATTCAGACCCTGCTCAGGCAAGCACCAGCCTCCATCAGCCCTGCTGCTGCAGCCCGCAGCCCAGGGCTCTGAGCCTCCTGCAGACTGTCTCTTTCTAAGGTTTTTTATACCTATTTTTCAGCCAGAGACAAAAAGAGGAGGGGTGAAAATTGTGCCCCTGTCACCACTTGAAATCAAATTGAACTCTAGAGAAGGGAAAAAAAAGCTGCATTTTTACAACAGCACCTGTTCTGCTTCTGCAATTAGGGCTCCATTATAGCCCCACACATTAAAAGGTTTCAAAATGTGGCTGTATAAATCCCCTCTCACTTAAAAAAAATAATTAGTAATCAGCTGGTCTGTTTTTAAAGGGCTGATTGTAAACACAACTGGCAGATGCCTCTCAAGCATCTCAGGGTGCTTTAGGGGTGATAAAATTACCTACCTAAGTCACCCATATGAAGGTCAGACCCAGTCAGGGGTGAGCAGAGCCCTTCCCACTGGTGTCCTTGGGAGCTGTGGTCACTTTGGTTGCTTTCTGGAGGGATTCTGGCATCACTTAACATTTGCCCATAGGGATTATTTCAAGCACTGAAGAAATGAAAGGACAAACTCCTCGGACCAGTCTAAAATAGTATAATTTAGCTGGGTCCAGCCAGCTGGAGGAGCTGTATGGTGCTTTGCATCAGCAGAAAGGGTTTGCAGATGCTCTAATGATGGGTTAGGATAAGTATCTTCAGCGGCTTTAATAACCAGATAACTCCAGACAAAACAGCACCACCGTTTCAGTATTATACCAGTGCAGACAAGCCAGCAAGACCCCACCAGCCTCCCCGTAGCCCCATGCAGACTCTTTGCTGATCAGGCAGGAATGATGCAGGACTCGCCACAGATCCCAGGCAAGACGGGGACAGGTCGGTGCGTTGATGCTCAGCTAGTTCAGGACAATCCAATCGGCCTTCCATAGCTGTGCCGAGCACAGCCTGGTGCTGAGGCCAGCGCCGGCCTCACAAGGCTCTCCTGCCTCTGCAGATTGCTAGGGAAGACTCTCGGTGCCAGGGAGCCCCGGGAGGCAGCCTCCCACACAGGAGACTGTAACTGTTTCGAAAGATTTATGGATTTAGGGTTTACGGAGTCATCGATACGTGAAATAAGCGCTGACTGACTGAGACTTACTCTTCAACAGGAGTCATTGTGATCGCTACAGAAATATAATGATTTCAGTGACAACATCTTCAGTGAAACTTCAAAAACACTTATTTAAAAAAAACTAAGTACAAAAATATATATTTAAATAAAATACTAGTTCTCTTTCTCTCTCTCTTTTTTTTTCCAGCCTCCAGAGGTAAGGAAACATGAGCAGTCAAGTGGTTCAGCCCTGGGGTCAGACATTCAGGTTTCACCGGCACCCACTGGTGACAGGGGAAGGCTGTGGACTTGTGCTGGCACATCCACAAGATCCAGCCTCTACCTTTCTCCATTTACCATCAAAACAAGCTCGACACCATCCCGGAAAAAGAGCTTCTTTGGGAAAAAGAGAAGAGGCCCATGAGATTTCTGGCAAGCTTGCCCAGCTCTGCAGCAGGAGCTATGTCCCTTAGTGACACGTTTGCAGCCCCAGCCACCTAGCTGCGGTGACACACATAGCAGGCAGGTCCCTCTGCTCCTGGCAGAGCAGTCTGCTGGTAATCCATCCCCACAAAGACGCTGAGGTTACACCACGGTGTAACCATGTGTAACCATGTTACTACCACCGTAGTGTCAGGTCAGTGTTTTTACAACACACGGGGTAAATGATAAAGGCCAGCACAGTAATTTAGACTATCTGTGATTGCTGTAATGCACAAAATGCCACAAGGCTCTGACGGAGCAGAGCAGAGCTGCTTCCTAAGGACACATGGAGGCAGCGTCCTGTCCTGTGTCCAGCCTGCGTGGCATTTCTGCCCAATGGGACACCTAGAAAATGGCGGGAAGCACCTACTGCCCTTCACCGTCTCAATGGATGGAGTCAGTACTTGCAGGCCTTTTGGAGAGGAAGAAATGGGTTGTTCCTCATAAACCTTGTCTGGGCAAGTCCTTGCCATGCTGGTAGAACTTGCTTGCCGAGTTGTTTCATGGCCATAGAGGCAGTGAGGCTAACAGGGGTCATCAGCTGGCAGCCACCCCCAGCTGCAGCTTTTCAGGTGCTGAGCAAGGAGGGGAGGGTGGGACCAAGCTCGTTTTTATTAAGGTGATATATCTGTAAACTGTAGAAATGCTCTCTGTTTGGTTACTGCCCAGCAGAGCAGGTGCATGAGCTGCTTGCATGGGGCACATGGGCTCCTCCACCACCAGCTCCCGCCGCCTCTGCTCCCTTGAGCTTCTTGCAGCCTTTCACCAGCACAGGCCTTTCCCCTCCGTGGCCCTGCGGGAGGACGAAGTCCCCAGCTTGGCCTCCTGCTTATCTGTCCTGCTGCGCCAGGGGGTTCAGGAGCACCCATCAGCACCTGTCCGGATTCTCCTCGTTGTTAGCCCACAACTGGTTTAAATTGTGGCCTCCACTATAATTTGGGGTTGGAACGCTGCAGTTTTGCCCATGCTGCGCTTTCCCTAGGGAAGCATTTCCCCTTCCCTGCAAGGCAACCCTGGCAGGTACAATTGAGTTGTGCAGTGGATTTTATTTTTAAGTTCCCACTTTGGGAGTCAGCTAAGCACAGGGGACCTTGAGTTTGCTTCCTTTTTCTTTCCTGAATACCTTCACTGCTCTGGGCAGAAAGCTTGGTGAGATGAACAGTGAGAATCTGCAAGCTTTAGAAATGCACAGGAAAAGGGTATGTAGGAAGTGTTCCCCACAACATTTAACCACATTTCACAATGCAAGAAAACTTTCACTCTTCATGCAAGTGATAACTGAGATTAGCAGTAACCATTTTCAGATGACCAGTCTTCCTACCCCTATCTTCTAATAATCTCAGTGAAGATAGAACTTTGTTTTAAGGAGGATCAGCTACATTTGCATGGAAACCTCACCCCAGCTATACACTGGAGTCCTGAATAAGGGGTAATTGCAGGAGAGGCAGCAAGGGGCATCTCCAAGAGCATCTCCTCTGCTTATGGATCTGGGACAGACGAGAGCACCCATTGGGTCCCACTCTGCCCTGTGCTGGGCTTTGCTGCATGGAGAGGAGGGCAGCAGAGGGGTGCAGTGAGCCCTGGGGTAGGAGAGCACGACCCAGGGCTGCAGGGACCCTCTCCACAGCGAGGCCACTAGAACCAGGAAGACTCGGGCTTGACTTGAGGATGGATTTGCTGGGAGAAGTTAAATAAGAAAAAGCGCTTTCCTTGCAAACTGAGCAAATTGGATCTGGAATCAGGCTGGGTCTCCATGGAAACCCCCAAGGCCCACTCAGTCATGACTGCACGTTGTGAGGGGAAGCCATTCGTGTTTGAAGCCCTGTGATATGGGAGCTCGGGTTGTGGTTACAAAGCCCTACAAAAAGTACACAAAGAATCTCCGTTTTGCCCCATTCCTGTCCAGGCTCCCGCCCTCTGCCAACATTTTCAGAAATATCCAGGTATTTAGGACATTTTGTATGTCATTCTCTGCTTCCTACCTGATCTCTCCACCACTGCATCCCCTCATCCTGGCATCTGGTCATCAGCAATTCCTCACCATTAGCACCTGGCAGAGATTGAGATAACTTTAATAATCTACAGCAAAACGCTTTGATATCTCTGCGGGACAAAACGTGAGTCAGAAAAAAAGAAGCCAAGTTCACACAGCCCAAGCGGCTGAGGGCAAGCCCGTTTTTCCTTGAAAACCACGTGGCGTGCGTCTCCTGGGATGTAGTATGTAAGTAAAGTACTGCTAGTCTGAGGCAGCCACTTCCCCAGGATCCCCAGCCCTGCTGCCTTGGTGCTTTCACTGGGTTTGCTCACTTCTGTCATATCATTAGTTTATTTTTGCCTCCTTTCTCTGAGCTCTCTTGGTGGGAAGGGCCCACTGCAGCCTGCTGCAAGAGGCCCCTGACCTTGCACTGGAGCAGCAATGCCTCAGCCTCCAGACACATGGATGGTTAATCTGTCCCCACAATCGTGCCCGGAGGCCCAAAAGGAATCTGGGCCGGTGCTGCTTGTTGGAAGGTAATTTCACAAGGCTTCTTCCAACTGATAAGATCTTTGGGAGAATGCGTGATCCTGTAGACTACAGGACCAAGCAGCGGTACCGGGAGCTGGGCTAGGAAGGCTGACACAGCCTGGATGCTTCTCTGCTCTTGCCATGTCAGTAAGTGGATTAGCAAGGGCTGAAGAGAAGACAGCCCAAAGCACCACCCAGAGAGATAGCCGGTGGTTATCTACTACAAGGATCTGCTTTTCCTTTTGGTTTATCCATCCATTTCCAACCAAGAGCATGGTTGTGAGCTCAGCAACAGAGGACTGTACCTTCCTCAAGGCTGGAAGGCAAGAAAGAGTCTCATGGGTCTGCTGAGCCTTGCAGGGAAGATGGAATGCTCCATGGTTCTTTGGGGATGGGATGGTACCCGTGTGATACCCATCATAGCCATGGCACTAAGGACCAGGAGCTCTTCAGTGCAAAGTCCTCTGAACACTAACCAGTTCCACAGCAGGACTGCTGAGAGAAAACCCGTGTAAAAAGAAAGGGCTGGTATTGGAGGCTTAAGGGAAGCGAGCCTTCTCAACACTTTTTTCTTTGGGTGCTATGGGGAGTAGGAAGGGATAAGTAAGCTGCAGCATTACCAGGCTTCACCCTTACAACAATCAGTGTTTTTTCCTTTGAAGCCCCAGCTCCTGGGATTTGATTTCAGAGACCCTCAAGTTTCACTTTTAAACAACATTAACCTCACAGCTAGCTTGAGGGATGTGACCTTCCACCCAAGCTGAAGCCAAATGGAAAAACAACTCCGTACCTAGTAAATTTTTAAACACATACGACTTTGCAGGGCCAAACTCATGGAGCCAGCTACAGCCCCGGAGGGCAGCAGTGCGAGGGCTGGCAAGGGTGGAGGGGCAGAGCGATGGCCTGGGCGCAGAGCTCCTGCAGGGCTTGTTTTTCAGGCCCATCTGTGTTTCCAGGGCGGCTGTGGTCTCCAGGAAGCTGGGCAAGGCAGGGCAGGGCTGGGATGAGCCTGGCACTGTGCAGCAAAGCCCTGTAACTGCCTGGTGGGGAGCAAATGGGAGACCCGCCAGCAAAGAGGATGATTTGGATTTTGTGTTGCGATGTCCTTATCATGGTTACTCCAACACCACATGATTTCTATCTCCTAAACATAAAGGCTCTTCCAGGCATAGGTAAGTTTTTAAGCCAGTTAAGCACAAAGTCCAATCTGCCAGGGATTTATTAAGCTGCCACATTAACCCCTTGCTCACCATCCCCACTCCGCTCTCACACAGGCAGGGCAGGTGTCAGCAGGCTCAAAGCACAAACACACACTGCCTTTGGTGCTCGGGCTACGTGGCACCTCTGGATTTACCCCTCTTGCTCTGCGCCGGTGCCTTTGCTAACTGGAAGTCTGGTGTCCCCTGCGCTGCAGGTTCCCAAGGGTTAAATCACTTAAACTGCCCCAAAACCAGCCAACAGCCTGTGTTTAAAGTAGCTTAAGCCTTACAGGTACCTACATATTTTTGTCCCTTCACTTTGAATTCCCTTCGATGTGCCCGAATGCTGCTGGGATGGAAGAATCCAGGACCAACGTTCCTGTAAAAATAAGTGTCCTCAGACAAGCAGAGAGTGGAGAGCTGAAGACGGTTATAGTGGGATGCCTATTGCTCCCGACTCCTCACCTAAGTCTGTCAATCTTTATGCAGACGGAGCTGCCAAGACTCGGGTATGAAATGGGGCGGAACAGTGTCGATGTGCGTTGAAAGCAGCAGTTTGCATGCGGCAGCTCGAAGCTGCTTTTGAACCCTCATGCTCAAACCCTACTGGGCTTCAGACCATGGGGGCAAAACCAGGAGGGGCTGAATTTCCCCTCCCCACGGCCGGCCTGGCACTGCTGAGCTGCAGCCCAGCCAAGGGGGAGCGCAGCTCGTGCCCTGCACTTGGCTCCATCCGAGCCCCCCGTTGTTTCACCTTCAGTGAGGACGTTACCTTGGCATCTATGTGTTAAATGATTAACCTGAAATCCTGGAATTTCCCTGGCATTTTTCCCCGCCTCTTCCCTTCTTTTAAATAGCTGGGACATAATGAAAGTGAAAGGGCACCTGAGTGGCTGTGGGGAGTACAGGGGAGCTGCTGGAGTAGATGGGCTCTTCGTCCACCTCCAAGAACCCCTTTTCCAGAAGGCCGAGGAGGATGGAAGGAGGCTCCCCGCCTGCAGAGAGACCCTCTGAGCGTGCAGAGGCGCAGCCGGAGGCTCCCGCGAGCTGAGGCCGGTGAGTTTGGTGGGATCCGCGCGGACGCATGGGCATCCCAGCGCCTTGCAACAGGGCAGCCTTGCTGCCCTTGGGGGGGACTTCGGCCCAGCCCCTCTCCAGTGCCCAGCACCAGGAGGCTTTTGCAGGACCTCGGATAATCTGTGCCCGGCAGAGGTCTAGGAAAGCCGGGCTGGACTTTGCAGTGCCCCTGGATTTCTGTTTCTCAATTTCTGTGGCTTGTGGCTGGGCTTATTCTGGCTTCCTGTGGACAGCAGCAGTTTGGGCCTCCCCTGTGTCTGTATCTCTTCTTCCCTCATCCTGTGGGTTAATTCCTCCTCTAATTTCCTCCCTCAGATAACGAACCTGCTTAATAGCTGCTTTTTTCCCTGCTCAGGCCATGTACCTACTATGCAGAATTTTGAACTAATCAATCAAATAATCAATCCCTTTCCTACTGAAATCCCTGGAAAATGGAGTCCCTTTCTCCCCATTCCTGCACTGCTGTATGGGCTGTGATGAGGTGGGCTCCTGAGGAGGGACAGCAAAGAGATAAGAGTAATTCAGCATTTCCTCTGAGAAGCTGTGAGGCAGGATCTGGGCCATGCTGTGCAAGGAGCTCATCAAGCTGATGGGAAGCCACAGTCTTTGTAGTTGTTTAACCTGGGGAGTAAACATGCACAGGGGGAAAAAATCTGGCCAAGTTCCGACCAGGGAAGGCCAACATGTATTTCCAGAGTCCCAGCATGTCTATATGCTGTTGTTATATTTCAATGCCCTGTTCCTGCAAGCTGGACAGACCAGTCCTGGGTACCTTCAGTGATTTCTAATGATTCTGACTGAGTGCTGAGCTGCCTTGAGCTCTCCACTGATAGAGCTGTGCCGTGTGCAGCGCTCCTGGACCGGGCTATGTTGGCTGGTGACCTGATTTCAGCACTGTGCAAGGGAGGGGAAGGGAGGCAAAACCTGTCCCACAGCCACTTCCCAAGCACCCAGTGGAGTTCAGGGTTGGTCTGTGTGCAGCAGACAAGTTGCTGAGCGAGTGCAGGGGATCTGATTCCCCTTGAGACACTTACAGGGACATCATCATTCCTAGAAATCCCAATGCATGCCCTTCTCCAGGGAATCCCAGGGCTCCTATGGCATCCCCACCACTTGTGCAGGGGCTTTCTTGGCCCTCAAGATAGTCACTCACAGCATTACATGAAGCAACAGCTCTCAGAAAGGGTGATACTGGATCCTGCTAACACAATGCTATGAAGTTGTTGGCGATGCCCTTGGTATGGACAAGGATCTGTGAAACTCTGCAGTAAATTCAGGGTGGGATGAGTGATGTGAACCCTTGCTGCATTGTGCAGCCTCCCTCATGGTAACCATGACAATTCAGAGTGCAGGAATTGCTTTGATTTGGGCTGGAAGGGGCCAGAGGCGAGCGGAGAGGCTTTGCTCAGCCCTCTGCATCAGTGTGGCACAACGTCCCCGAGGGACCCACCACCCTACAAGCCCCATCCCGGCAGCAGCAGCTCAGGGCTGGCCTTGGGCAGAATCAGCAGCGCAGCTCAAAGTTGCTTTGTCTGCACTAGAATGTGAGAAGGCCCCAGGGTATTACCCACCCCAAGCAGGATTGTCCTTGTCACTTGGCTTGGACTCCATCTGGAGGGAAGAGACCAAAAACATACCTTGTTGCCAGCAGAAATGGTATTGTTTCGGCTGATTCCAGCATCCCTGACCTTCAGTGATTTCTCGATGCTGAAAAAAATAGCTGGCCACTCATGTGACTTCAGAAGTTTGATCTAGAGCCTCGCAGACCTCAAAGCAGGCCAGCACCTACTTTCTGTGGGCAGAGATATGTTTCAGCAGTTACAGGCTATGACAGATAGGGCTACACAGGACGGACAAAGACTTTCAGTCCAAGACTGACTTAGGAAACACAGCAATAGGTTTCTCTCACCTAATTCTGCTGTTTTGTTCACTTTAGGCATTTGCCATCCACATTTTTGTAAAACCTGTGGACCTGTCGGAAAGCCTACTTGAAAGACCCGTAGAAATATGGAGTTACGTCGAACAAGCGTAACATCAGAACCAGCTTCTCCAACTGGGAAGGAGAAGATGGATATTACTTCAGAATTAAATAGCCCGACTTCGCATGGCCATGATGGAGGGATCTTTGAAAGAGGGATTAAGTCAATGTTAAGCATTCGGAAATCAAAACAAAACCTTAACAAAGATAAAGACAAGGAATCTACTGGCCCTTTGAGAGGCATACGACTTTCTTTTAGATTCTCCAAGAGCTGTGAGCAAGGCAAAACCACGATCTGTGATGACGTGGAGCAGATTGGAGAGGAGAGCGAATCAGAGCCTGTTAAAGGAAAACCACTTTCAGGTAAGACAAGAAAACAGCAATGTGATTTGCTTGGCAGGACAAACGCCACCTCCAAGCGATATACACTTTGATCTCAGCCTGAGGGCAGGTCACTTGTCATTGAACAGCCTGTTCTGTGGCCTCCACTGTGTTAGTTTAACTGTATCAATCAGCTTACCTGCAATCAGCATATTAACGAGTCAGCCCATATGTGGAAACTATGCAGAAGTGCAATGCAGGCTATTCCTATACCACTGTTGGTATTGCACTTCTGGATAGTTTCTGATCTTCAGCTGTCAGAGTGATAGTCTCCAGACTGTACTCCATAAGTTACTGCAAGGGCTTAATAAGTTGTCCTGTTAAGTCATGTTTTTAAATCAAAGATGAGATGAACATGGGCTGGGCATGAGAGAAGCGATGAATCAACCGTATTCACAGATCCAAAAAGCTGAGAGGCCACTGTTCCTGAATACAGACTATTGTGTCAATTTGTCCAGTTGGATTTGAGAGAAGGTCTCCTCCATGATGGGAAGTGACTTGATTGTCTGGATGCGAACTGGGCCAAAATCTCGTCCTAATCTGAGAGACTGACTTGCAAAATAATCTCTGCAGATGCTTTTGCTCTCTTACACCTTCTTTCCATCTATCCCTCTCACCACCATGGTGTGGAAGTATTGTTTTCTTCCCTTTCCCCCAAGTTGGGTCACTGTCATACCTTTTTTGTCAGCATTAGGTAGCATTAGGGTTTGTCACGGTCAAACCATAACAACTACCATCAGCATACCTATCACCTTTTCCCAGGTGTGAGCAGAATGCAGTGATTTTGATCTTGATCTGAGCAATGTTCTTATCTCCTTTTTCAAGGCAGAGGTATTCCATAGCATCTAGGAGATAGACTGAGATGAATAAGTAGGGCTTGATCTTTCTTCAGTCTAAGTTTCTAGAAGAAAATCTCTGGGTCTACTGTGTAGTTTGCCGTGGGGAATAGAGAGAAGGGTGACGTTGTCCCATTTCTATAACACTCTCCTCTGTGCCATAAAGTTGTTTACAGCTTCATGCTGATATGCTATGAGGTCAGTAAGCAGGATCTAAGCCCAGCTTTGCTCGTCTATTCAAAAGGTCATAGATCAAGAGCAATTCTAAATGTTAGGATAAACTGTTTCTATATCTTGCAATACGCATGCTGCTGAACTAAATCAATAGGACCTATCCTGTGCCCAGTAACTAGTGATTGGGCTAGACTAGAGCAACTCTGTCAGAAACACATCTCATCCCGAGATAAATATGTCAAATGGTGGAGATTCCACCATATGCCCCATTAAGCTATATAATGACTAATTGCCTTTTTTTTTTTTTTTTCAATTACCAGCTGGTTGATCTTGTATTGCTAAATTAAAGATCCCTTTAGCACCCAGTATCACCTCCTTGAATAATTATCCTAGATGGTGATTAAATGGCATTTTCACGTTGGTAAACTGAACAGAATGTATTCCTTTAGTCTCTCATTGTAAGCCCTTGGGCAAAAAACAGGTTTTGTGTTTATTTATCTAGAAGAGATTAAGTTAATTGGCACAATCTCCCTTCCCTGTGAGTGTACTGCAGCTGTAGCTCCATAGAGGCACTCACAAACTCTATACGTTATATGCTACGTCAATAGTTGGGTGATTTGGGGTTTTTTTGTCTTCATAAGGATACCCACACACCACAGAGATTATCTGGTGCATCTGGTATAAAATCTGTGTGCCCAAAGACATAAAACCTAAGCCCAAAGGCATAAGTTCTGTCCTATGAAACACCCCTTCATTTGTGCTTTGAGTTCTCCCTGCTCCCAGTACACACACCTTCCCAGACCAGGTAGGACAGCAATATCCACTGCTTGGAAAACAAATGCTGCTGGTGAAAGGCAGTGCCTGGCGTTTTTCTGGAGGTTTACACAGGCTGTAAATGATCAGCTCATAAGAGGCAGAACTGCCCTGGGCCACTGCACTCCACATACCAGGCCTGCTTTGATATTTCTCCATTTCCTCTGCTGGCTTCCTGAGTGTTGCATTCCTGCTACCTCAGGGACTTTGTGCATCCGTGACTACCCTCACCTCACCTCCTCAGTGACCTCCCACAGAGGGGCACAGAATGATTTTTCATTCTGACATCTCCTTCTTTTTACCTGCCAAGATGCAGCTTCTTTACACTATGCTCCCCCCTTTCTTCATGCATGGAGATGCCTGGGCCATGGGCCCCATCCCAGGGCTCCTTCTCTTTCCATGGACAAAAGAAGATTGCAGATGGCAATAACTGCATAGGCTGTGGTTTCTGATCTAGTCCCTGTTTTTGGCTGAAAGGAGTCATAGACATTTATGGACATCTCCAAATGTCTGGAACAGATAAGAGGCATCACTCAGGAGCTATTCACTGTGCTAGGCGCGGACTGGGAATGCCCTTTCCAGATCATTTGATGGAAAATGACTGCTCTAATCAGTGATTTGGACCCTGGGCTGGAAAGGGCAGCCAGCTACATATGGGCCAGTGATTGTTTTGGTGCCTCAGCTCAAGGAAGCACTTGAGCAATTTGTCTCCTGCATCTCAACGAGTCTTGTAATACAAATCACTAGTGATAATCTCTTTACGGATCAAGGAGATGGTTAGTCATGACTTGAGTCAGGGATGTCCCTCAAAGGAACTCAGAATGCATAAGGCAGAGGACACAAAATCAGGACGTGAGAGGAGCCCAGGTTTTGCCCAAGGTTACATTTGAGCTGCGAATATTCCCAGAAGGTCAGAAGCCTCTCCAGAGCAGCAGCTGCTTTCCCAGGGCATTGGTCTCTGTGGAGAACGTCCTGGTGACTGGACTAGTAGCTCAGAAGGTCCAAGGGGGCAGATGTGCTGCTATGCTCCTCCAGCTGGACCCCCGGATCCCTTCCTGCCTTCTCCAGCCACATGCAGGAACGCTGTTGCAGGGCCCATCTGTACTGGAATCACTGCTGCAGGAGCAGTGTCAAACAAGGCACACTGTTGTGCTGAGAAACAGAAGCATCAATCTCTGCTGGAAAGGTAATTTAGTATCTGTCTCAGCTGCCAATTCTACCTCAATCTCAAACTAAAAAGAGAGGCAGAGCCAGACTCAGTTTTTGCAGCCTGAGAACCTACTGCCCTCAGTGCAGCTCTCATTAGACATTGCTTGAGGTTTTCCTTCAAGGCTATGAATTTTTTTTTTGGCTGTTTCCTATCTCAGAAATTCCCAAAAGACATATAGCTTTAACTTTGCAATGATTATAGTTCCACTGCTTTTCTCTTCTATATGAAAGAGGACTTGGAGATATCAGAGAGGATCAGATCTTGTTTCACCAGTTGACAGGGGGGAGGAGGGCGACAGAAAGAATCAAGCACCAAGGAAAGAACAGTCATGTTTACTACTAGTATCAAATAATATGAAATGAAACGATACATCTAACAAAACAATAAACTTACTATGCGCTGTGTGTTAACAACAGACAAAATAAGCAAAGTAATGCACTTAACCATTATTATATTAGAGAGAATAGTGATTAAGCAAAAGATACATCACAGTTGCCCCAGTACGTTACCATCACCCAGATCCGCAGTTGCTGGGGAGCCCCTGTTGCAGCGAGGACTTGCAGAACCTTCCCAGCAATTGGGAGGTCTTACGTGGTGCGGCCACCCGTAAGTGAGGTCTCCAAAATCACTGCAAGAAGGTCCAGCTTTTATAAAAGCAAATCAGCAAAGCTTGCATTTTCTTTGTTAGTGGTAACATCTGGTATGTCCTGCTTCCCTTATCATCCGGGACCAGGGCCTGGCCAGAGCCCTGGCTTCAGATGGGAAAGTTTCCTTCAAGGTTGAAAACACTCGTGTGAGAGCCTACAAAAGTTACAGTTTCATGGGCCTGCCTGCAGGGTGGCATGAGCAGTTCAGAGGCAAGTTCTGTGTGCTTCTACAAAGGCAGAGCCATATTCAGCTGTAAGTCAACTCTGAATTGGGCCTGTGGTTCAGGCCCTAGCACTTCAGACCTGCAAGGACTGATGAGATCTGCCAACCCCAACCAGCCCTATAAGCTCCCCTATTGGGGATTTTCTGTTGTCACGATCCTTCCAAGCACATAACACCTACTTTGTCTTTTTTTTCACCTGCAGTAATGGAAATAAATGAACTTATTCAAAAACGGCAACTTTTGGAAGCATTCGCAAGTATCAAGTACTTGGAAGATGAGTTGATAGCTGAAAGGGATGCTGATAAATACAAGGATAACCCCCAAGAGTTTGCCAGGAAATCCAAGGATGTGGATTTGCTTTACAGTTCCATCACAAATTCAATCCAGTCCATCGTAGCCGAAACACTGGAGCATCCTACTGTAGAGGAGACCCTGCTCGCATCCTTGGTGACTTTAATTGCCAATGAAGAAGCAGCTCATCCTGGTACGAGTGACACTGCTGACCCTGGGTCAGACTTGCTTGGCACACCCAGAAGGTGGAGGGAGGAGTGGAGGGAAGCTATCAACGAGAGCGCTAGGAGGAGAGTCCTGAGCATACACATGGCATCAAAGGAAGAAGACACCTACTGGCTTGATCACCACTTGGGTGTCCTCACTGAACATCTGAGTGAAGATTTACTGAAAGTCAAGTTTGCAGTAAAAAAGTGTTTTCCGGAGGATTACAGGGTGTGTGAGATCTATGTGAACGCTTTTCATAATGCCGTTGCTTCCCATCTGCAAAATCTCTCCCAGAAATCCTTGGAGCTAAATGAACTCTACGTCTTGCTCAACTGGGTGGCTAACACCTACCTGAGGTAAGCTGTGGTTGCTCCTGGGCCCCTCCAGGGAGTAGCAGAGCCACAGGATGCTTGGAAAAGACATTGTTATTTTCAGTTTCTTGTGTGAGCAAAAGAGATGCAATAACTTTTACATTAGAGCTTGTTGTGTTTCACAGGGCTCATTTACCCTATTTATATTTACTCTTTTTACTCCCTCTCTAACTTGTTCTTCTCATAAGCCAGGAAGATTCCCCTTCAATTGCTACCTTGCAACCCTAGTAATTCCTGCCCCCTCTGTGGAAATGTTTTGTGAGGTGCCAGAGCTGCTTGTTGACTTTTCTGGGGACAATAAGCGGCCTGTGAGGGAGCCTTCCCTCCTTCTTTTCTTATTAAAACAGTGATGCAGATTTCATTAAAATGGTGAGCGCTTTAAAAAGCCATTTTACATCCCTCCCTCCGCATGCTCACGGGTCACATTCAACTTGAGGAGGTACCAAGGGCTCACTGTGTGAATTTAGCTGTGTTAAAACAGAGGTTCCGCCTCAGACATGCCCACAAGCTGAATGGGAGATTGATGTTTTAGGACCTCTTAAAGCTCCCTGTAATTCAGCAGTGTCCAAAATATTCTAGCAGCTGGATGGAGAAACATTTCGAGAATCAGGGTGCTCTGAGTGCATGGGTGTAAAGGCAGGAAATTTTCACAGTAGCAAAATAGCTTGTGGTGCTGGACATTGCCTCCCTTTAGAGCCAAAGGAAACACCTACGATAGGCATCTGTAGAAGATCCAGATGTTCTGTGTCCTCAGTTGTTCCCTGGTCACTTGTATTTAGTTACAAAGCCCCAGCCCAAGAGAGTTCACAGAGAGGGATCCAGCAGAAATAAACAGTGGGGAGGGAAGAAGGAGAGGGGCAGCACACACAGGAGGTGGCTTTGTTATGAGCACACGACAACAACCATGTCAGGCCAAAATCCCATCTAGCTCCGCAGCAAATCTCCAGGAACGGCTCGGATGAGATGCCTAAGGAAAGGACAAGCACAGAGCAGCCAGCACCACTCAGCAGGCTGAGATGCTTTTGTGCTGAGCTGCCCCTCCACCTGATCTTGTGCAGCACAATCCTCGCTTGCCCTGGATCCGAAAGGAGCCACAAACCTGGCCGTGGTTGGAGGATGGGGACCGTGTATGGTGGCTGAGTGTAAGAACGGGCTGTTTATAGGACACTCTCTTTGCAGCTCTCTCCCTTGCTAACCAGGTGACTGCTTGCAGTTTCTGTCCCACATTGATCAAATCCATGAATCTTTTCCTTTTTTCTCCTCTCCACATTTATCGCACTGAAAGAGGCAGCGCTTCTGCAGCCCAGGACAGATTGCAGGGTGGCACGTGCTACCAGTGGTGCAGCCTAATAGTGGGTGTCCTGCCGCAGGGCGAACAACACAAGTTCTCCCTCCCTTACCCTGCTGCCCCGCTGCTCGGCTGTCCTGGTTCCAGGGCAATCCGGGGAAGTGGAACATCCACCCACCACTTCCCTACATCCCTATGTCCCGGCATGCATGCGCTCCCCATGCGCTGCCCTTCGCACTCTGCCCTGCCCCGGGAGCGGAGCTCGCCGTGTTGTGGGGAACACACTGGGGAAAATAATGGGCAAAATAAAAATAATCCCTGTGTCAGCTGCGATGTGATACGAGACACGGAGCTAAGGAGCTCCGAAGCAGCACGCCGACTGAGACGTTACGCTGAGAGGCATTTCACAAGCTCATCCTCAAGTGAATCAGCTTCATGTTGTTTATTTGGGAGAAAAAAAAAAAAAGTAAATTCTCATAGCACTTTTCATGTCCAAACAACTCAGAAATCTCATGATTTCTAAGGTGGGCTGGAACCTTAGATCATTTTGATTTTGAATAATTAGGATTTTGAATAGTGAGGAAAGATTTTCTTGTTAAAGCTTGAAAACAAGCATCACAGTTTAAGCTTTAAGTATATCTCTCACGGCTTAATAATTATGTAGCTCATGCCACATGAATATTCCAACAGTTTACTCACACTGCAAGGCGACATAATTTGTTCATTTGAATCTTTCCAGTGAAGTCCTCCTGGGTCATCCTGCTCTCAAACCAGAAGTTAAAACAGAAAACCTCTCCCTATTGTTAACACCAGATGACTGGGAGAAACTGAAAAACAACTACATTGATTCCTTAAAGGTAAGGGCTTTGTGGCCTTAGCACGTCCGTTATCCATGACCCTCTGAGACGGAGGTTTTTGATCGCCGCGTTACGATTTCTTGTCCTGTGAGATGCTGACTCCTGTCAGGTCCCCCTGGTGTGGAGCACTCAGTACCAGGCAGGATGATATTTTAATCAAAAGCAGAAAAGTCCTGAGTTTTGGATCAAAGCAGCCTCTAAATGCCGAGCCTGAACCTGATGGCTACAGGCACAAAGAGCTGGAGTAACTGTACCAGTCTCATGCAGAACGACCCAGGTCTTCCAAACATTCAGAGCTCAGCTTCACCAGGTTAAACACGATGAGGAGAGCTATAGCAAAATATTTTTAAGTTAGAAATACCAGCTTCTAGTTTCAGAGTATGTGAGATTCTTCGGCACATCTGAATCCAGGTTTGGGTACAGCTGGGCATCTCTCCACCAAAGAAAGTCCCTGTGGTCTGGGAAGCCCCATCAACATGTGTCCTTCTGCCTGTCCTTGGCTGGGTCTGCAAGTAAAACTGCCTGAGGATCATTCCCACAGCTGTAGGTGCTTCCCAATGCTACAGAGTCCAGCTCCTTTTCTGGGTCCTTGAAGGGCTCAGCCATAGTTTTTGCAAATCGTTTCTGAAGCAAGCAACTGCTCAAGATGAGCTCAATAATAGAACTGGTATTGCTCCATCATACTAGTGAGGCTCATTCTGTTTCACCAGCAACGAGGCTGAGCTGTCATCTGGGCCTGAGCAGTGCTCCCATTTACTTAGACAGGTAGCTGTAGAGCCAGAAAGGAGCAGCTGGGGCCTCCATCCCACCCTTTGCGTGAGGCGTGCTGCAGGAACCTGCAATGGAGCAGGGAAACGAAGCCACGCACCGGCCGGCCGGGTCCGCTCAAGTAAATGGCTCTGAGGACGGAATGTCTTCCCTGCAAGGGAATCGCGCGTGTTTCCCCTTCAGGGGAGCGGTTCTCCCGTGATTTGGGAGCAATGTGTCCTTGCATAGTGCGGCGCTCCTGATTTTCCCCTGAGATCCTGTGTAGTCCAAGTCAGGAACCAGACCTTTGATTCTGTTTACTGTGTTGCACTGCACAGGAGTCTGACACGTGTGTGGGATAAGCAAGAGGCAGGAGGACAGCTCCATGGCTGTAATTCTGGCCGTGCTGCAGGCCCTCCTTTGCCTCCATGGAACTATCGGCACAGGGAAACTCAGAGAAAAGGAAAAATCCTTCCTTACAATGTGCTGAGCTCACAGCATGGGAAGAGCTGAGGGTGCTTCACACTGTTGGTTCTATCACCAATCCGTGGCAGCACGATCCCATCATCCAAGGACTCCCCTGCGGACCCACCTCTGCTTTCCTGTGCCCTGTTTTACATGGCGTAGCCTTACTCATGGTTGGTTTTTATCATGTTTTCTTCCCATGTTTAAAATTTAGGAGAAAATGAAAAGCTATTTTGGAAACATCCTGGAACTGGAGATCACAGAAAAGTGGGAGATGGAAGTTCAGCCGGAAGTGGAAGTAAACCTGTACAGCTCATCGCTGTCCTTTGATATTCAAACGGTATTTAATTATCTTGTGTAGAGCGTAGGGTTCTCTTTGATGCCAAGGAAACTGAAACGTTATCTTCTGGTATGTAGGTACTGCCTCCTGTGATAATTTATGTTAGTCACGCACTCATAGAATACATTAGTGGAGAAAATGTCGTTTATTACAACTTTTAGCTCTACCGTTTGCCTTCTAGCTGCAAATTAAACCTGCCGTCAATTGTGTCAGCAGCATAATAGGCAACTGATTTTAAAGTCTTTAAATCCCTTTGATTAGAAAGAAGGAAGAATGGAAAAAAAAGAGACAGAAAGAAAAGGGCTGTTAGAAAAGCCCCTTCATTGAAAGAGGAACTTTGTCCCCGGGCTGTAGCCTCGGAAAGGCCGTAGGCATTGACAGCCACTCCAATTTAAACAGTACAGAAAAACAAAAGCTCCTGCTAGCTCTAGGGACTACAGGGTAATAAATCCAGGAGGGTTTGGATTCATTTTCCTCACTTTTCAAAGGACTGAGTCATTTCAATTAAATAATACCAAAAAAAAAAAAAAGAGGAAGGGGGAAGAAAGAAAGAAAATCAGAGAGTTTTGCCTGCTGCCGTGACTCATTTTTCCATAGATGAATATTATACGCTTTTTGATCACTACAAAGGTAAATCCGAATTGGATTAGCAGATGGGTAGGATGCCGCAGAAGGAGCGAGATCGTAACTGGCCCTGCTGGGACGGTGGTTGTAGCCACCCACAGCACAGGCACTGGGGAGAGAGGGGGTCCGCCCCCCTTGGCCCCAGCTGCCCCTTGGTGTTATTTGGGGGATTGGGCCGTCCTGGAAATCTCCAGAAGGAGAACGGATACCTCAGGGCAGCTCGGGTGCAACTCGCGCTCACGCAGCACCTGGTACGTGAGACACGAGTGCCTGACACGAGTGCCACCAAGCCCTTTGTGCTTCTTGTCCCTTCTGGAGGAGGTTTCTGCCCTGCTTGTGCCATTCACTGGAGTTTTGCTTTGCCTTTTTCTAGATCTTCGCAGAGCACATCAGGGCTTCCCAAGAGATCAGCCGAGGTCTGGAGATGAAAACGCTTGAGCTCTGCCTGGCAGAACTGCATGAATTCATACCAAGGTCATCAATGCTCTGGGCAGCACATTCCTTCCCCATGAGTACTGTATTTGTAAGAAAAAACAGGGAAAAGGTCCACGCATTGGGCCAAGTGCTGGCACTGAGCAGGCATGGGCCTGCTCCTAGGAGAACTAGAGAGCACAATAAGTCCAATAATGAGCAAGCTGCAAAACAACGTAGGTACCTGTGAATGGACCCAGATGGGATCCTGTGAGCCACAACGTGTGAGAGCTCCAGGAAGGAGCTGCTGGGTGGGGAGGGATTTCTGTGACATCTTTTCAGGACACTGGTCACTCACAGTGCCAGTCATGGACAAGCAGCACTTGGTGGGGACACAGGTCCAGGTGCTACTTTGGTACAGTGGCACATAGCATTGACTAAATATCCCCTCCTGAGGCTGCTGGCTTAGAAGGCAAGTCCTTTTTAGAGGCTTCCAGAGAAATGGCTGCACCATCATTATTGTAATTAAGTCTCTTACACCCAGATCTGGAATTCAAATCATGTTTCGAGGCTGCCTTCTGGAACTTGTTTAGGTTTACCCAGTTCCAGAAGGACACACTACCGAGCCTCTTGGCTGAAATAATACTTTTCTTCTGGGGAGCAGTCCCTGAGTTATGGCCCCAGATCTTAAACTTGGTCGCATGCTTGAGGACGCTCCCAGGAAAGGCTTTTGGCTCGCAGATGAAATAATCCTTTCCTCATCGCGGGGCAGCTACGAGCTGCCTCCTCCACAGCTGCTTGGTTGTGTTTCAAGGGGAGTCATATCCATTCTCTGGAGCAGCGCTTGGGAGAGAAGAAAGGACATTCGGCATGAATCAACTCCAGAGAGAGCCTAAAAATAATGGCGCACTAACCTTTGAGATTTCACAGCTCCGGGAGGTGCTGAGTGGGTAGTTTGCTAATAGACGTTTTACAGGAGCGAGTGTGGGGGAGCAGGAGCGCTGCTTGCCGAGAACGTGGAGTTGTGGAATGACAGGTACTTAAGGCATGAGAAAGGCAATGCTTTCCCGTTTGAAGGCTCATCTTTAATAACACAACCATCTCAGCTTGTCTGCAGAGTCCTGGGTGAACAAGGCCCTTCAAACCAGCTATTTGGCTTTGAAGCCTTCTTTTCTCTTTCTTTCTTTCTTTTTTTTTTTTTTTTTTCAGAAGAAATGTGGTACTTACTGATGTTCTTTTCATTTAACAAAATTGATGTAAAATCCAAGCCATCGACAAGGGCAGCAAAAACACCCAGGTAGAAGGGTCACCGAAACCTGAGCTTTCTGCTAAGCAGCAATTGCAAGGGCAGTGGCTAAGGCAATTTGAGCACATTGCTTTGGATTGACAGAGAAACTGAACACTGGCGACTCAAACGCCCCTGCCAGCGCATGCACTCTCCTGTGGTCCGTGTGGACCTGCCTGTAGGATGGCTGTCAAAACCATAAAAGCAGCGGTACAGAGAAAACAGATACCTGATACATCATGCTGAGAATAAAGGGGGAAAGTGCAGGTGTGTGGCCTCACTGCTGTTCAGCTTCTGTTGTAAAAGGAGCTCTGAGTTGAATCTCTTCCTTGTGTGCTTGTGAGGGCACGCATTATGTTGCCCCGAAAGCCAGAGAAATGACTGGCCAGATTTATGAGACTGAGTATCACTAACGCAGCTAATTGCTTAGAGTGGAGAAAGTCGAAAATTTCACCCAGGCGCTTTCATGTATAAAGATTCCTGGAATCTGTCCAAAACAGCACTGCTTACACATTCAAACAAGCACCTACTAAACCAATAATTATCTACTATATATTCCCCTCTAATGCACATGCATGTTAAGACAACTGGAAAAAAAAAATCTGCATACACAGAGGACAGATTGGGCCAGCAGTGAATGTCTTTTGACATTCCCATGTACACAGAATATGAATGAATCTGTCCTGGCTTATTTCTGGTCCTGTTGCAGTTAGTCTCACCTGCATTTCTGTTGCAGATTTGGGGAGGAATTTTTGAAGTGGAACGCTTCCCGAGACAGCCCGATATTTGCGCCCTATTTTGCTGCCTACATCAACAGCTTCCACGACTTGGTGTAAGTCTGCTCTTCCCTCCTGCCGCTGCTGTCTTTCTGGGAGGGGTTTGGATGGGTCTCAGTGTATCATGGGGGAAAAAGAAACAGTGCAGTGAGCGAGTCTGCTGGAAGCAATGTGCTTCAGTGGGGAAAGAACTAGTTAGACCAAGGATGGATTTGGCTTTTTAGGAATGGTCTGCATTGTTGGTTAAGTGCATGTCAGAGCTCATTTTCTCGTCCACGTTCATCTACCACTGGTGGCATTTAGGTAGCACAGGCTCAGAGAGGGGCATGTACAAATGGGACTGAACACGGCACAAATCCTCATGGAAACCTGGTGGTGTTTGTCTGAAGTGGACTCTGCAGCCCCATGTGTCAGCAATACCCCAGGCTCATGTATTCTTGTGTGTCGTGTGGGTGATTTAGGGGCTGGGGACCATCAGGTGCTGCATGCACAGGCTCTGTCTATAGCACATGCATCACCTCATGGTGGGGATGTTCCCTAAGAGATTCAGAGTAAAAGAAAAGAATAGCTTGGGAACAAGGATGAAGAAGCAGAAGGATCCAGCACTTGAATGAAAGCTTTTGACTCATTTTCCTTCAGCTTCAGAGGGAGTTCTTTCAGTTCTTGTTTCTGAGGTGAGCAATACACTCTTACTGCTGCTTTGGGCACTGGGCTGCAGGAGGTTCTGTGAAGGCATTCATCCTGCAAAGAAACTGCTGGCAGTGGCAGTTTCCAGGGCTTGCATATGTTAAGAATTAGCTGTTTAGCACCCTGCTTTCAAAGGCCTCTGATGCATGGGCATGCCCACCAGCTCTGTCTAGCCATGGTGTCTGCTTTCATACGCAGGAGGGTACCAGGATCTGCTCCTTCAGCCCAACACTGGGACACAAGAGAGCCCTGCAGCTTCCCACCCCACCACTGCACTGCCCAGGGTCTGCTGGCATAGCCACCATGGCCCTTCGGTGGCACTGCCTCGAGCAACTGGGACATTGGTTGGAACCTATGCTAGGAACAGGGTGTGCAGAGACACCAAGGTGCAGCCCATGAGGCAACCTGGGTAGCTTTGCACCAGCCTTGTCTACAGCTACAGGTGATTTGCGCAAAACCTAGACCAGAAGGCCTTCAAAAACAGGGCCAAGATGTGTCCCCATTTACCCAACACCTCAGGAAAGGCTTCAATCCCCCCATCCCAGAAGGGGCAAAAGATGGAGGCATGTCAAATCCCAGCGGGTCTCTGTGATCCAGAGACCACAGCAGGTCAGGTGGCTCCTCACAGGCTACCTTGTGGTATCTGGGCTGTTGGAGAGGGGAGGAACAAGCCCATGGGGGCTTCAGCTCCTGGGACAGTCCCTGCCAAGCAGATCTGCTGCTTTGGTGGCCAACCTGGCCAGTAAACATGCTGCTAATGCAAGGGAGCACACGCTGCTCCGCATCCCAGGAAAGGGTTTTGTTGAGCCTATGGGAAGGTGGTGCTCTCCGCTCAGGAGGTGAGCCGGCAGCTCCTGGGGGTCTGCAGCTGGTGACCAGCCTCAGCCCTGGCCACCAGAAGGACCAGCCTTTGGCCTTAAGGTCCCAGCTTGGCTGGAGGGCCGGAGGTGGCCCTGGCATCTCTCAGCCATCCTCCCCCTTGTGCTCTGATTGAAAATGCTACCTCCAGCTTATGCTGCTGCTTTGCTGCCTGGCAGCACTGGTGACAAGGGGACACATGTGCCAGGCTGGCGCGGGGGTTTCCTCTCCCAGCTGCTCCTGTTCCTGCAGGGTTCTGCCGCTCCAGCCCTCCCTGAGCACTACCAGCAGGAGGTCTCTAGATGGCACAGTCTCTCCAGAAATGCTTCTCCTCTGCTGCCACCCAGCAGCTGTCCCCAGCACGGTCCCTCATCCAAGTTCGGGCTCCGTAGGAGGTTGCTCTCTCCTTCCCTGCTGAGGAGTTGTAAGGTGGCACAAGGCATGGAGCTGACGGGTGCTCCTGTGCTCGGTCATGTTCACTGGTTTCATTCCTGCATCGAGTTAAGTACACGTGGTGTTGAGTTACTGAGATGGGACAAACCAGACCACACACTGAGGTGCCCCACAGCATGATTTTAGGGATGATGGATGCAAACTTCAGGTTTTCAGCATTAGCATGGATTTGGCTGTGGATTTGAGCCCCCAACTTGGGACAAGAGTTTGATTTTGCATGTTTTGAGGTCAACATCTAGGGGAGTGCAGCCTCCTTCTGCAGGGAGATATCCTTACACGGAGGGAGTGCATGGAGCACAGGCAGGGACATGATGGGGAGTGAGATAACACAGGAGCTGACACCTCCAGAAAACCCACTCCTGCCGGGATGAAGGCACAAGTTTGCATGAACAGAAGCTCTGACAGAAGCTTGCAGCGTGGCCTTGGACATCTCTAGCATTGGATGCTGCTGCCTCAGTGGAGAGTGTTGCAGAGGAGCAAGGATATGAAGGGAGAACAGAGCCAGGAGCCTGGAAACACCCTGAGATTGCCAAGGATTTCATTAATTACTCAAGTCTTGTATTTTCTTCCTCATTGTATGTTGTGAAACCTTGCAGAATTGCACACTTTTCCTAGGCCCCCCTAAAATCCACTATCCACGTCACTGCCAATAAGGTACAGAGTGGAGTGAGTCAACCAGCCTCCTGGACAAGGGTAACATTTTTTTTCCCTTCAGTGGTTTTGTTTGCTTGTCGCCCACGCTGCAAGCTCACTGTTGCACGGACCTTTTCAGGTGTTGCAGAACATTTAGCAGAAGTGTTACTACACGTAAAAAAGTAACAGGCTTGAGTTATTACTCCTTGGGGTTGAATTGCCCTATCTGATGAGGAAATAGGTGTTTTCTTGAGCACATTCAGTTCTGATTCATTTTCAGTGATTTTGCAGAAAGAGTCATTATTTGGACCCATGAAAATTTTCAAGAGGAAGTGCGAGATACGCAAGATATGCTAAAAAATACCCAAGATACCAATCTGGCTAAACTGCTTACAGCGGGATAATAGTTCACTTTCTAACATTGAATCAATGTTTTTCTCTGTCTAGGTCAGGCTTACAAAGAGGGTTCGAAGTCAACACTGAGGAACTGCAAAATGTTATGGCATCTTTGACAAAGAACTTCAAAACCTGTTTTTTTGTTAAATTAAAAACAAAAACACAGGTAAGAGGATCTTGCTCAGTTTATTCCCTAAACATAAGCAGTTTGCTGCAAAAACAAAGGGCTAATGGACCTTTCTTGTCTCTTCAAGTAGACCTTATTTTACTGTGTATGAAATTATGGTATCTGCAAGATGCTTCGTGCCAGCTTCTGCAAAGATCCTCCTTAATCCAAAGTCACACTTCCAGTATCCTGGGAATTCATCATTAGAAACAGTGAAACATTAGTCAAGCTGTTTATATTAGTGTAACAGCAACGGAAGGAGAAGTATATTTAGGGGCTGCCAGCATCTTGGCCAGGCCAGGGCAGGGAAATTTCACCTCTAGCAAAGCACCAGGGAAATCAACCTGGGTGAGACATTTTGCCTTCCATCAAAAGATATGGATTTTTTAGGACCTTTGATCTCTGTTATTTATTCAGAGATCTGCAACCATGGTTCATTATTAACTCCTGCCCAGAAGCTGTATGACCCATGAAATCGTCAGCCTCTTCAGACAGAACAGAGTTTATTCTGGTAGGAAGGTTTTTCCAGTATGTTTTAATGCTGGGGAAAAAAAAAAAAAAAAAAAAAAAAAAAGAAAAAGAAAAGAAAGACTGTTCTTTTTTCGTCACAAGGAAGATAAAACTCTGGGCTGGGCAAACTTGTCATAAGAGACCTAAAAGGCAAGGTGCTATGATGCAGCTTGTGCTTCCCAAGTATTGGAGATGAGGTTTGGCACTCTCAGCTGTCTGAGAGTCCACTAGCTCTAATTCATATGGCAAGAGAGATGAGGAAAATAAAGGGTTTGGTGATACCTCTTTTAACTAATCCTGACTCATTTTCTCAATCACCAAGCGTGGCTTTCAGAAGCAGAGACAGTCACACAATAAGAGCCCTGCTCTGAACTAAGCCCCTCGGCCAAAGGGACTTTCCATTGACTGCAGTGTTTTGAATCAGAGCCTAGGGGGTGGTCACAGAAGCAGTCAAGCCAAGGCATTGAGCAAGAGGGCTGCAACCCTGAGATCTGAGAGGCAAAGCATTTAAAAACAGTCCTATTGTAGACTCGGAACACAGTGCAAGGGCATGGATGGGAAATTTTTAGGAAGACTGCAAGGAGCACCAACAGGATTGACAGCAATTCTGAAAACTAAGCTGAGAAAACTAGTATGTAATATGCCAGCACAAGGATGTTTTGAGCATAATTTCTAGCAGAATGTCTTTTGGTACCACCTGAAATGCTTACCAGGTTACAGTGTTTTTCAGGGTGAGGGTAGTTTAATTCTTGGAAGCTGGCAAGCCAAAGAAGCCCATCAGCCGATGGCCACACATGATGAGAGCAGTTTGTACCCAGGCACACATGAAAAGGTGCAATCACTCTGAGGTCAGCACTGACCACAAAGCATCAAGCTAGAGATGCTCCTAGTTGATTCACATGAGAGCAGTGAGGAAGGAAAATCCACATGAGACCTCTCTCAAGTGCTCAGATCTGCAGGGAGAGGAGAAAGACCCTGCAAGTCCCATGAGAACAGGAGCTTGTTTTCCTGGTGGAAAAGATTGGACAGTTGGGGGGCTACTGGGATAATTTTTGGATAGGTGCAATACCACTTAATATTTCATATCCACAGATGTTGTAAAACACTATGACACTGCAGAGTTCATACATGGCTGCAATCCATAACCTGCAGTGCCCGTGCCGGGTTTTCTCCCAGCTAACATTTGCATCCGTGTTTCCATCTATATGATATGGATACAAGTTCGTTCACCTAAAGAAATCTGGCTGGTAGATTGGAAGAAATGAGCTGTGCCAACTAAGCCTTTAATCCAACAAAGTTGAAGCAAAATTCTGCTAACCAGGTCGCTCAACGCTGGTCTAGTTAGCTAGCCGGCTGCTGTCACACCTCACAGAAGGGCAGCTGTGGCTAGCTCCAGCAAAGAGCAAGACAGACTTGTTAGGATATTTGGTTTTAAGATCTCTTTGATATTTAGACCAAGATTTAAGTTATCTTATAAATGTGCAGGGAGATAGCTAGGCTTTTGCATGAAGCAGCACTCAGGCCTGAGCTTAGAGCACATCTCCTTGGCTGGTGTCCAGCTAATCCTGAAATATCTCCTGGAAGGGAGAAATCTCACCTGGCTCCCTGCATGCTTTTTAGGCACCAGAAACCCCTAGGTACTGCTGAAAAGTGTCCTCCCTCCAGCTGTTACAAAGGAAACATTCACTGCTTGTGAAACAGCACCGGCAGCAGCCTGAATATTACCAGTGACACCCATGAACTGCTCTTTTTCAGCCACTCTTTAAGAAGATCCTCACCAAAGACTGGATTTTAGCTGCTGAGAAGCCAAACTCGCTGGCGTCCACCGTGTCGCAGTTCTCCGAACACTTGCAGCACATGAAGAAGCCCCTTGGGCAGGTAGGAGGAGGAGGAGGCTCTTCCAGCCCCTCACACGGTGCAGCACACTGGGTCGTGCTCCCGCTGCCGGGCTGCGGTCGGGCCTGGGAACCCCCTTCTCCAACCGCTGCAGCTAGTTATGGAAGTGTGGGCAGATGGCACCAGGAAGTTGAGTTATTATCTTGCTTTTTGCGTGAGAATAAGCAACGCCCTTGTTTTTTAGAGTTTAAATAGGGGAACTGGTTTCATGAAAGAGGAACAAAAAGCTTCTGTGATTGTTACTACTGAGCTTTGTAGATTGCAAATTTATATACTTTATATTGCATATTTATATACTTAAATAAATTGATGTGTTCCTTCCACATCCGTACAGTTATGAAATAAATAGATGTGCAACAGTAGCTCTATATTTGAAATCTGCAAGGACCACCAAAAACTGCTATGAAAAAGTCCCGGATACCCCATTTTACTTATAGGGAGCCAAATTACCAACTTACAATCGTGGGCCGTTTCCAGGAAAAGAGTAATTTCACGGTTTCCCTTGGCTCACCACCTTGGCCCAGTGCCCCGAGTGTGGGGATGTGGCTCCCATGCTGAGCCGCTCGGTGCTGGCCTCGTGTGGCACGCACGGTGTCCATGTGTCTCCTTTACCCCTGCTGCTGTTGCTGAAAAACTGAGGGCTTCCCCTGCTTGCTCTTTCGCTCTGCTGTGAATTTCCATGAGGTTTGGTGCGAATTTTGCTTTTTCTTAAAAAAACAGGAACTGCTCTGTGACGTTCATAAGTATGTGGTGAGGGAATACATCACGCAGGTCATCAAAACGAGACGGAGAATGAAAGGGGAGAGGCGGCAGCAAGTGAGCAAAAGGATGAACCAGGAAGCCAAAGTCCTCAATAACATGCTCCTCGATCAGGTACATGGGCTCCCTTGGGTCCTACGTCCCTGTGGATGCATTGGCCCTTTGGTTCTAGGGGGACTATGAGGACACTTGCCCTGGTGCAGCACGGCCCCGTGTGACTGAGAAGTGCTCCAAGGAGGGCAGAGAAGGAGCTTCCTGCAGGGTGAGCGGCCGTGGGGCTGCAGTGGCTGCTCTGAAGTGCTGTGTAGAGCACACGTGCAGTGTATGTGCCTAGCCCAGGGCTCCCCGCTTGCACTGCTGGTGTGTTAATGCACTTCCAGGCCCACAGGCACCTTATGTGGAATAAATAATTGCTTGCTTAAGTCGTTGGCTGCAGCTGGCCTCTTCCTATGATGGGTGCAGCTCATAGGGATAAACAGAAAGTCTGTCCGGGCACTGTCTTCATGCAGTGTGATGGGGAGAAAAATCCTACTTGTTTGAGTGTCAGCCTGGGATTTTCACTGGAGCCAGGGTTGAATTCAGTCCAGCATCCGCTCAGCCCTGAAGGAAGCCGAGCACCTCGGCTTTCAGGCATGAAATCCCTCATAACCAGCATGGTTACTGGCCAGAGTTGGCACCTGGGCTGCCTGTGAGACCGTGGCCAACCCTGGGTGGCCCAAGGTGAGACACCTTCCTTGGTGGCTTCCCCACTCCCTGCGGGCTCTCCATGGCCCAGGTAGCCTCTCAGCAGCAAGCCTGGCACACGGACCACGTTTCAGGGCCATGAGTGCTCTTTCCCATCAGGGTTCCAGTAACAGTTCCCGGTTCCCAGACAGTTCCAGTTCACAGCCCCCAGTGTTGCTGCAGCAGCTACTGGCAGGGCCATCTGTGTAAGAGAAAGGCAGTTTGGAGGAGAATGCATAAGAGAACTTTTCTGCAAGTAAAACTTCAAGTAGGAAATGCTGAAGAAAATTTCCCCACCAGCTTGGATCTAGCTGCAGTGGGGTTGGAGGATCATGGAGCTTTCCCTCTTTCGTGGGCCTGCAAATACCTAGTAGAGGTTACTGGTTGCTCTCTTTTTTTGGTAACTCTGCCCTGTCTTTGCACACAGCACAACAACAGCAACAAATGTAAACAGCCCAGCAGCATTGTTTTGTAACAGTGAGAATATCCTTCTGCCAAAGCTCTGTGTGCTTTGCCAGGAGTACAGACCAGAAGGCTTTGTCCAGATGTCGTGCTTTCTGCTAAAATCACCGTCCATGCAACTCTTTGTAGGGGTCTACCTCGGACTGGCTCCTTCCTGCCATACATCACATCGCAAACATAGTTGGGGAGAAGAAAAAAGACAAAATCCAGGAGCACATTATGGAGTTGTGTCAGGATTACCCAGATATCAGGTATGTGAAAACGCCGCGGCAGCTTGTCCTGGTTGACACCGCTTCCCTCCTGCGCCTTGGCCAAGCTCATGAGCTTCTCTGACCTGGACGACTCAGCGTGTTGGAGGCTCCTCTCCAGTGCAAGGGGCCAGGAACAGGGAAAATAATCTAATTTTTCTTGCTCAGGGACTGTATTCCTTCTCTCTCTCTCTCTCTCTTTCTTTTCCTTTTTTTTTCCCCTGACAGATCCCACAAAACACACATATTAATTCAAAAACCTTTTCATTTCATTACTCCAAATAAGTCTTATTGCACTTTAAGGCGTTATGCTGCTTTTCTGTGAATTAACTGTGTTTGCACAGCATGCCAGTTGCAGGCCTCTGCTTTGGAGCACAAATTTTGTCTCCTGTTCCCCAGCTCAGACATCAAAGAGCAGCAGACATTGAAACAATTCATCTGTGGCTTCTGAAAGGGACTCAAGACAACCACTGGATTTTTCTGGAGTAAAATTCATATTCTTTCTTTTGTATTTTCCAATTTGCTGTTCCAAAGCAGCATCTGCTGTACTTAAGATTACTGAAAAAACAAATGAGCTAATTAACTTTTTCTGTGCATGGATGCTCTTCTGTGCATGTGCTCTTCTACAGCTCTTCCAGTGACCACTGGGAAGGAATATTAGTTGTACAGTTTGCAAGAAAATTCCTTTATCAGAATGGTCTCAAAAAAAAAAAAGAATGAACAATGTAAACCCCATTTGCACTGGGTTACAGATTTACTTCTGGATAATATTTATATAATCAGCACAAACAGTAAATTTAACAGGTTGTTCAGAATACTGAAATGGATCTCAGATATCCAGAAAAAAAAGGACATTACATCTATTTTCTTTTCCCAAAGCTGACACTCAGAATTCTTCACATGCATATTTAAAATGAAATGCTAAGATATTCTTTGGATTTATCTGTGTGTGGAAATTCATGACATGATCTTGAATTCTTCTAAAAAAGTAATTTCCTAGGTGAGCACACTTATTCCACAAAAAGAACAACTTGTTCCTAATTACCAGATTAAGGTGATGAAGGAGGCGATGCCTGTTCTAGGAGAGATGGGGTAAATGGTTTAAATAAGTTGTTTGGAAACAGTTTTTCCAGGCAGAAAAGCCATTTTCAGAGTTGGGATTTGTGGTACTTTTCATAACTTCCAAGCCAGGTTTCAAGATTCATCTATTTCCTGCCTTTCCATTATTGAGCAATGTGATTTTTCAACAATTAAGTTTGGAAAGCGAGGCGGAACCTGCCAGACCTGCATTGCTTCCTCTTGGTGCCTTTGTTAACGCGTCCCTGGAGCTCTCGGGGATGTTGCTGAAGCTATATATACAGAGATTACTGGAACAGGGCGTGTTTTCACCTCCTTTTTCCTAACTGTAATCTAATTAGTGCCCATCAGCTTCCCAAATATTAGCACTTCCACTGTTTAACTCAAAGCAATCATTAAATAAAAGGTCTGCAGCCTCTCAGGAAAACCTGCACAAGATTCCGCTCGTGTTTATGGATGGAGGAGGAAATTCCCGCAGGCACAGGCAGCAGGAAGGTGCTGTTTTCCCGTTGGGAACAGGCAGGAGCCCATCTCAGCTTGCTGGGCAGCCCAGAGGCTGCAGACCTCCTTCCCCAGGGTCTTCTCACCTCACCTCACTCTTCCTTGTTACTGCTTGTCTCTTATCTCTGGAATGGTTTTTGTTTTCCGTGAATGAGCATGGTCTTGTTTGCCTTTTCACAGAAGGGAGCACATCCTGGCAGTTCTTGGGCTCCGAGGCCTGGGGCGAGCCAAGAGCAGGGCGATCATTCAGAAAAGATACTGCCCGCAGGAGAGCCCTGACGTTGGGGACAGCAACTCGCTCTTCGCTGAAATAGATGCTCCAACAGTCATCAGCTGCTTCTAAAGGGCATCCAAAACAGAAACCAAAGTCTCATCTCTTCCTTTACTGCTTCTACATCATGTTCCCAAACCCACTTTGTTCCTCTTCAAAAACTCAACTGATGTGGAGGAAGAAGCTCTGAGCTCAAAAACCAAAGGCAACAGAGGCACTAAGGCACCAACATCTTCCAAACACCTCCAGGCAGCAGCTCTAGCTGTACGTCCTTCTTGGGCTGAATACACTGCTTATATTGGTAGGAGGATGCTCTGCCCTTTGGACATGTTTGAGTCTCTTCTCAGCCAACAGGAAAGAATCAAAAGAAGTTCACTCAAGGCTACATTATGGCCTAGGCTGGTGTGTTGTGTAATTGCACAGCAACAGAGCAAGAGCCTCATTCATAATTACTGTCTTTGAGCAACAGAGGAACTGAGTTTGGGCTGTGATGTCATGGAGCCCACAAGTCCCATTTCCTCCCTTGTGAACCAGCAGGTGGGACTGGCCTGATGTAAGGTCAGTGACCCTGCGATCTGATGCCACACACCACTGCCTGCCTGAAGTACCGACCTCTTGGAAGGTAACCAAACCCCAGAGCCAATATACACAGCTTATGGACCTCTTCAGGACGGGCCCTTGGCCTTTCAGCAGATTGTCCCCACTCGCGGCCTTGCCTTGAAAGACTTGTGTTTGACCTGAGACCTGCTTCAAGGCTTCACGTCCTTTCTGTGGAGACGGATGTCTGAGGACTGGAGCTGCCGTGCTCAGTGTGGAGCAGGCTCCAGGTCCCCTCTGCCCTTGGGACAGGGCAGGTGGCAGAGGTGATGGTGGCAGTAACCAGACAATCTGGCTCAGCAGCTGTCAAGCAGAGAAGAACCTTTTCTCATCACACAAACTGGAGCTACGGACAGTGGTCAAGCAGGCCTGTGGAGTGGGCCAGGGAGAGCAGATATTTCCTTCTGCTGTGGGCAGGATTTCAGATTTGTCCTCAAAATTCCAACTGGAGGGCAGAAAGTTTTCTTAGTCCTTGTTCTTGCGCATTTGGAGGTGCTTTAATGAAGCTGCTGCAATCTGTCTGCAAGATGAAACTGTAAATCTTAAGCTGAATAGGCAGAGTGCTTTGGATCGAATTGCCACCTGGTGTAAGCCAGCATCACCCCATTGACTGCAGTGGAGCAGCACTGGTTTATTTATTTCTGTGAAGGGTCCAAAGCACTACATTCAGCATGTGCATGTAAGACTTACACAGAGACATCCAAGAGCCTACGATTGTACAGAGCTGGTTTTATTTAACCCAATTTATCCCGTAGGTTGCTTCTGTAAGACTCTCAAGACTCCCATGACTCTCTACAGAGATATGTTTAAGGTCTATCAGTTAATATGGTAAATGTGGATGTGGCACAATCCTGAGCACTAATTGCTGCAGACAGTGGGAGTTTGGAGCATCAACAGTGATTCTCTTACACTTCCTTTAACCTAGTTTTCACCTGAACAAATTTCAGCCCATGTGAGCAGTAGGTACTGATGAGAGGCCAAATGGGGTGTTCTGATAAATAAGAAATGAAGCATTCATTGTTCAATGTTCAATGTTCACGGACATTCATCACATAACAAAACTTCATCCAAGATAAAGTAACTTGCTCTCTCCACAGTCAAGGTTAGGTGTTTTTCTCTGAAGATCTGATAAAAAGTGTGAGCCTGAGGCAGGAAATCCTGGGAGGAATTTGCTGCTGTATATCCGTCATCAAGTCAGGCTGGCTGATCAGAGCTATCCTGGCATGGCCTCAGCTCTGCAACTCTATAACTGAGAAAGGAGAAGTGATGTAACATCTGTGTTTCACACTAGGTGTGCAGAGCTCTTCTATGGGTGAAGGCCTCCTGCCCCAGCTCCAGGGAGAAGCTTGGTGTGATGGGCACTTAAACAGCTACTTGTTAAATAGGTGATAAATTCTGGCTTGGCCAGCATGAACTGGCAGAGACAGGAGTTTGACTGCACCGTGGGTGTGTTTCTCCTGCTGCCAGTGGATCATGAGGAAGAGCCCATGATGGAGACTTTGTCCCCTGCAGAGGACATCCAGGATACTCCTAAACCCAGTAAATCTGTGAGGAAAATCCTGAGCATCTCATATGGGGGAGGCATCCTACACCTGTTGGGGAATGGCACTGCCAAAGAGGGGCCTTGGCCAATTGTCTGGACCAAGCTTCGAAATCTCCATTTCCAGGCTGCCTCCAGGGAGGTACAACACTTGGAGCTTTCCCTTTAGCCCCTGCCTCTTGCCTGGGGAGCTGAAGGCAGATGAGGAGGCCAAACTTACGTTGCCCTTACTGGTAGGGACCACTGCACCGCCTCCGGTGGGAGCAACGTCTCCCAGCCCAGCAGAGGAAGGTGCATGGAGACAAGAAAGGGATATCAATTTTGGCATCCTCAGTCTGAGACATCTAAGGATGCATTTTCAAAGACACACAGGATTTGGAGCATCCAGCCCAGTCAGGAGGAGTCTTGGTGTGTCAAGACTCCTTCTTTTGTCCTGTGTGCAACCCCAATCCCTGTACCTCCTTTAAGGCATCTTCATCATGGAAACTATTTTCTCCAGAGCACTAAAGACCTCCTAGGTAGTCAAGCTTACAATTTTAATGTTTCTTCCCAGAATTTTTTTTTTCTTCAGGCAGCAGAACCTTGGCCCTTGCATTAGATAAGGAGTTCAGCTTTCCTTTCAAAATAAAACCACGTGTGACCCTGATATTACAGAGGAAAGCTGGGAACTATGACTTGCACTTCGTGCACAGGCGCAAGAAAAAGCAGGAAAATGAAACCTGTTAGTGGTTTATTTTTAGCAGAGCCTCTCTTGGGAGCCAGCCTGTGCTCTGGATGCTGTGCCTTGGCATGCTGGATCACAGCCAGCCTCTGAACTCGGAGACAAGCCCGGGCAGGGACACTGCCAGACTGCAGCAACCTGAGCTTGGAGAGAAGGTCTGAAATGGCACTGTGAGCCTCTGAATGCCCAGAGGTTTGCTCAGGAGCAAGCTAGCACCCAACGGCAGGGTCAGTGCTAGGCTTGTCAGGTTTCTCACGGGAGTTTCTGAACTCTTTAAAGCTTCTGCTCTCCCCACTGCTCGCTCTTGAGCCAACCAGTCTAATGCTTTCCCCTCCTGGTCAAGACAACTGCTCGCTCCGTGTCCTGCCGCAGACGCCCGCCTCGGGGCTCTGGGAATTGCGTTGTTCCTTGGAAAGACAGAGCTCAGCCTGGGCTGCAAGATCTGCTCCTGGGGGACCCCTAAGCAAGAAGGCTGCGCTCTCCAACTGCTCTGCCACCACACTCTGTGAATGTGGAGGTTTTATTAGGGATGTATTTCATATTCCAGTAAAATAAAAGGACTCCTCGGGCTTTTATTGTGAAATATGTTGCTCTTGTAGGAAAGTGCCAAAAAGCTAAGTTATTCTGTTAACTTCCTCTGTTTGTTGTTTCTCTGTTTCTCTAATGGTTGTTTCCACCGTTAATGTCTCCTGGAGCACACAGTAGTATTCTCCCATTCAGGAGACTCAGCTCATGCTTATTGTGGGCAAGCCCAAGCTACTGCATAAGAGGGTCTGTAATTGTACATCCTCCAGTAAATAAGGTTTCTCAAAGGCATCAAATAAAAGGAAGAGCAACATTATGGCCAGGTTTGGCTTCTCAGAGGTAAACATTCTGCATTTGGGAGGGAGATCTGGCACAGTTTATAGCACTGTGTGCGCGGTGACAGATATTCTTGTTTCACAATGTGGTTTGTTTCTGACGGGGGATGAAAAGCAGCACTTGCTCCTTGACCAGGGAGACAGAGCCTGCAGCCAGGCTGGCTGCATCCATCCAGGACAGACCTTTGGGTTCCATTTTTTAAGCAATTTAGCTCAGTGACATCCAAGCCACCAACCAAGCACAGCTCCTTTCTCGCCACCAGGAGCTGGAAAAGCACCAGATGGGCCATTCCCAGGCTCCCCATCCCTCGACCGCCTATAAAACACAGTAAAAACACCAGAGGCTGTCCCTGAATGGAAAATTCTAATCAATCAGAACCAATATTCCAGACAAGGCCTTTTAATGCAGCAGCAGCTATGTTTACCTCCCTGCAGTGTGCTTATCTTCCAGCTAAGAACTCTAAATAGGTTTAAAATATAGAGGATGTTCTATGAGAAATGGATTGCAATATTATATCCACCTTGGAAGCAGGAAAATGTGTCTGGGAGAAAACAGATGTGAGGACGTTATCTTCAAGAGATGGATGAAAAGTAAAGATGCATTAGTTTTAGGCTTAAATACTTAGGTAATTAGATAAGACTCCAGAGTGCTCCAAAAGCCCTGATGTGGACATTTATCTTCTGCATTTTACAGATTTCTCCTTGTCCTGGAACCTGGTCAGGTGTAGATTTCCTGTCCCAAAGGCAGTCAGTTTGCTTCCCAGTGTGCTGGTCTAACTGAAGGAATATGCCCAGGGTAAACACAGTGCTGCTCTGCTCAGCATCACTGTGGACGTCCAGCCCTTATCGAAATTTTTACATCATCCTGTTGATGTTGACAATAAACAGCACAAGGGTTCGCCCACCTCTCCCATAAAAGCTTTGCAAGAGATCAGTCAGATTACTATAGTCTTTATTATGTTTGAACTATTTACCCTAGCAGCTATAAGAAAATATTGGGAAAATGGAAGAGACGGACGTAACCTTATCTGTGCATAAAGTGGTTTAAGATTAACTTTTAGAGAAGAGCCACCAAAACCCCCCCTGCTGCATAACTATACCACTTCTCTGAAGAAAATGGAAGTACAAACTTTGACTTCTTGTATTAATCTCTGCCAAACAGAGGACTATAAATGTCCTTTGATACTATTCCAATGTAGCACTGTCTACATAAGTTCATATAAAGTCATCCAAATGTATTATCCCCAAAAAGGAGTAGCACACATGTGCAGGGGGGCTGGACTAGATGACCTCTGGAGGTCCCTTCCAACCTTAAGCGTTCTGTGATTCTGTGATTCTATCTAGAGAAACCTCTGGCAGGGGGGGATGGAAATGTTGTTGTACTATTTCTGCCATCTTGATACTGTCTACATGTGAATTCTCAAATATCCATATAGAATTTTTCTTAGATGCACAAGTTGATACAGAGGTTATATTGCTTACCCAGTGGTGCAGCAAAGGTTAATGACAGACCCAAAATGAGCACTTCCATCCCTAGATATCTGACTGGGTTCAGTTTATGTTTGGAATAAACATAGCATATTTCAGCATGAAATTGTGCCTGGCAGCATAAGCAGGTCTTCAGCCTAACTTCTGTAATCAGCTTGGGGTGGGCAAGCTGCCATGAACTTCATTAGAGAATGAAGGATTATGCCTCAGTTCCCAGGACTGAGGGGAGACTGACATTGGATGAGAAGAAATTGCCTTTGTGTGAACAGTGTTGCACAATTATAGAGGCAAATCAAGCTAGAATGTGCAATGGGAAGATTTTGGTGTTTGTAAGGCATGCCAAGCAATCCTTCTGCTGCACTCAACCACTGGAAAGGCCTCAGCTGCTGTGCTGCAGTTAGAAGAAACATTCAGATATTTCAGAGAATGCTGAGAAAACAAGAATGCCCTAGAAAACACTCTGCAAAGAGCCATAGGTGTGTTTAGCACTGTGCATGGTAGTGATCTTGAACTTTTTTTTCAGTCTCTGGACTAAAAACGTATTTCCAGGAGAGCTACAGTGCACAGACACAATAATCCTCAAGCCCATTAAAAAGTTGCCACAAAAGGAAAGGAAAGGAATAAAATATCCTCCACTTCCTGTGGAGATAAGAGGAGATGAACTTCTGCTACGGCAAGGAAGATTCAGATTAGATATAGCAAAAATGCTCCTAGCGATGAAGAGGTTGCAGCACTGAGGGCAGTGTGATATCTCTAGAGTTAGTGATTTTTAGCAACAGTCCAGACCAATATTTGCTAGTGATCTGTTGTCATTGTTGGTCTTGCCTGGCAGTAGAGGACAGCCCATAAGAGAGGCAGGTGACATGAGCCACTAGGCTACTAACACTGAGAAGATGTGACACTAACGCTGTGGGTGGTTAGTGCCACACTGACGTGAAGGACCGTGGAGCAAAGACCAACCAGCCCCCAGACACTTCATCCTTTCAGATACGGACAGACAAAAAAGATTGGTGCCCATGGTGACAGAGGGAACCAGGGACAAACCCACGACTGGAGAGTTTCTCTCTCCCTTTCTCATGCACATTCCAAATGCTGCAGGACAGGTAAGCCCAGAATGGACATTGAAGAAGACTGAAGTAATGATAAAAGTCTGGTATCTTGAGAAAGGGGATAAAATGCTGCATGAGGGAGCCTACAACTTTGCAGAACTTTTTGTGAAACTTGGGAAAAAGTATTTCCTGAAGAAATCGCAATAGGAACAGAATCTCGCTGAGTAGGTAAGAGGCAATAATGGAATTAATCATCAGAAATTCATGAGTACAGGCAAGGCCAGAAAGTTCAATATCTTTTATTTCAAAAAAAAGTCACTTACGTACATAGACCATCATCTTCCTCTAGCATCCCTGTTTAGCTTGCTGGAATGCATCACATACACTTTCATCTTGAGAGCCCTTTAAGACAGCAGGTCATGAGCTCCTACTAGCACTAACAAATGCCCATAATGATTTTTTCCCTTGATGATCTCAAGGCTGAATCCACCCGTGTGAGTTCTTGCTTAGCAGCTGGTTAGTCATCCTCTGAAACAAAGACCATTCCCTTGAATGACGTGTGTACTATATTAAATGAAACACGTGGAAAGAGAAAAAATGCCCCTCAAAGGCCAAGTTAGATTTTTCTGTGATAAAAAGTTATCCAGAGAGCTCCATTTAGGACTATTATTTGGAAAAACAATTGCTTGCAGTTGCCAGAGGATGCACAAGACACCATGCTGGCTGGCAGAGCTTTGTATGGATGTGGTGGGGCCTTGTGATGTGGCACGAGGAGAGAGGGGGAGGTGGCAGGAAGCACTCTAGTGCTCCTCATCCCAGGCACCTTCTTCCTGGGGTTAACCTAAAGCTCAGTCCTCAATTCACCTCTATTTCCACCAAGAGATCGTGGCCTGGAGGAGGGTGAGGAAGGAAGCAACCACACAGGTGTGGTCCAGTGTCCCTTCCTATCCCAAATGCCTCTGGAGCTTAAGACTCTATGTGCAGCCTCGTGGCATCACATGTGGAGCTCTTCTGTGCAAGTCCCGTTTTTAAAAGGCCTCTCCTTTTTCTTTCTTCAAATGAAATTTGTTACTAAAGGCAAATTCAGAAACAAAAACAAATTAGTGGGACATTTTACTGTGCCGTGGTCTAGTATTTATCCCAATTATTCTGTCCAAGGGAAAAACAAAAAACGACAACACTCTGGAGAAAAATATCCTGCATTTGCAATGCTGGTCGATACCTCTGAGGCCCCGTCTCAGGTAGGGCATGTCCCCTGACATGGTGACACTCGGGCCTGCAGCTAAGATTATGTCATAGCGAAAAAGTGCTTGCTAGCACTAGAAAAAGTGTTTGCAGCAGGGTAAGGATACTTGCTCGGGTGGCGTCTGTCTTCTCTACTGAATCTAAAGCAGGACATAACCTTGATTTAACAAAACTGATGACACACAAGTAGCAAAACTCACAATAATATTGTTCAATTTCCCAGAATTATTTGCAATCCATTGCAAATGACCACCAGGATTTCTCCAGAATTCATTAATCCTGGTCTTTAGTATATAGATTTAGATTTTGTTGTTTTATTCATAAGACAAAGAATGAATTATCCGCTGCTTTTGCAGCTCAATTTCTGAGAAATTATTTTCATGTGATGTTAAAAAGATCCTCAAAGAATAATCTTTTACATAGCCTAAAAATAGTAAATAATATTATATTGATGCATATAATATTATATGCAACAGCCCTTTCAGTCTCTTATAGATTAAGCTGCTTTTTTGTAATGCAGGCAGGAGTTAAAAGTGCACGAGTCACAGTTATCTTTAAGCACTGCATCCAAAATACTGCCTTTAAGTAGAGATATCAAAATATATGTGTTTTTGATATCTACTGCTGATCTTGATTTTCTCTAGTGTATTCCCCCTGTTATAGACAGGGAATGTTAGAAATACTGTGGCAGCTTCACACAGGCAGAAGCACTTTGGGAATGATCTGTGTTTGGCCATTGTGCTAATGGCACAATTCCCATAGGACCAAATACGTATGAACTATGTAACCCATGCTGGTAGGGCAGATGGAAGCAAAGAAAAATGTTACAAGCCTAAAATACATAATTCATATCATCTCATATAAATAATATACATATAATTATTATACAATTCTATATAAGACCTATAAGGCTCCTTTAGAAGTTTACTTTGGGAATAGGACTCTTTTCCTGAAAGAGGAGTGAGAATTATAGTCCCGAGATCTGTAAATCTCAACCAGGAATACTCTTTTATTTACTAAAAGATAAAGAACTTTTCCGTACTGCCAGTAAGACCAACAACAAAAACTGTGTTGATTTCAGCAGTTCAGGATGAAGGACGAATTCATTCCTGGCTCAGAGGGTTTGAAATGTAAGCTACTGAATCCTCTCAGCCGCTTGGATTTCCCCTGGAAACTTCCCTCTGGAATGCCAGCCAAGTCGAGTCAGTCAAGTAGAGTCAGTGATTTTGTTTGGACACATGAGAAAATCCCAGCAGGAGGGAGCCTGGAGCAGCAACGGGCAAATATTGAGGAAACAAAAGAAAGACTGAAACTTCAGAACCACTTGGTGCCTTGCTTTTTAGACCTCAAAAGGAAGAGCTGATTTTGGTATTTCCCATGTATTTTCCCCCACATTTTCCACTTCAAGAACTGTGACCACTGCAATGAGGTCTGCGGCAGGGGTGGGTTAGAACCAGTCTTTGCCTCTGCCTAAAACCAGACAGCCCTGCTCAACGCACTCATGTGGCAGAGGAGGTGGCTTTGCCTGGGAGCAGAGAAAGGACATCCTGACCTTGTCCTGCCAAACCTAAACACGACACTGTCCCCCTCATAGAGACTAGGCAGGATTTGGTACAGGCCAATGACCTTTCGATCAACATTTCACTCTCTGATCTAAAATTAGGACTGTCCACAAGCTACTCCCCGGCTGGACACCGCCATCCGCACAAGCAGGACCAATAAACTGAGCGCTGGGGAGGGCAGACACATTCAAGACCTGTTTTTAATGGAAACGCACGTTTCTTCGCTGCATCAGTGGGCAGCAGGTATGGAAGCAGCTCCAAGGACACAGCCGACCTGGCTCTGGCTGCTGCACTCAGAGCAGCTCTGGAGCTGCCAGGCTTCACGTGGCAGCTGGGCTGGCTCCAGCAGCACGTGGGCAGGCTGAAGACACTTGTTTTGAGACAGGAGCTCTTGAAAATCAGTCGAGTTACAGGCATCCAGTGCAGCTGTCAACCTCATCCCACGCTTTCTTCAACATCTGATGTTGCAGTGCAGAGTCCCTGGCCCAGAGACAGGCTCAGGGCAGCACAGCAGAGCAATGTTAGGAGGAGGGACAGGCTGCACCACAACCAGCTCGGTGGCATTTGAGAGCCCCAAACTGCACTGAGGAGAGCGCTGACATCTGCAGCAGCTAAGGATGTGACTTCTTACAGGGTTTTCTTGTAGCTTAACTGGTGTCACGATTCCCATTGCCCATCCTGCTGCCCCTGGATGCTCCGATCTCTGAGGGATCAAGGTTGAAGAGACCCCTTCTTACGGATACCCCCATTGCAGTAGTGTTGCACGCTGGCATTGCAGACAGGACAAGAACCACGGAGCTTCAGAGCACCCACACACGTGCCTACATCCTCCCCCGGCTTTACAGAGTGCTGATCACCATGTATGATCAGTGCTCATGTGTGCTCCTCCTCCCCAGCATGGGCATCAGGACTCTGCAAACAGAGCGGCAACGATATATAAAGAAACAAGAGCAGGCTGGGGCAAAAATGGAAGAGGAGCAACAGGATAGAAAGTGCTTGAATATTTTAAAAATGGGTTGCTAAAAAGCACGGTGCTTTTCCCTTAGAGGATCTCTGAGGCTTCCCCAAAGCAGTGCTGTTTGCCAGACTGTGACATGACCGGTCCCGGCCCTGCAGACTGTCACAGCCTTGTACTCTTGCAGAGCTGCTCTAAGCAGCATGAGCCTCCCCAGCACTATAACCATGATGCATGCCTTCCTCGTCCTCGCTAGAGCTGCAAGGAAGGAAGCACCAGCTCCCTTCTATTTTGAACTGAGCTGTGCTGAAATGACTGCACTTCCAGACTGGGAAAAAACACCACTTCCAGCCCCAGATCACACTGGTGAAGAGAGGAAAGCTACACCCTTTCCTCAGCATTCGTCACTCCTCCCCAAGTCGCCACATTGCACATTTTAACAATGCCAGTCCAAAAACAGGTTGTTATGGAAGAAAAATACCATTACCCCGCTTCGCACACAAGCAGAGGAGGTCACACAAGGGCCAAGCAATCCGTCCTGGGCTAAAAAGGCTTTCAGAGAAGTGCCAGGAATAGCAAATCAGGAACGTCCGGTTGTCACGTGGACCCCCCCTTCCAACAAATGATCTCTCTCCCCTGCCTGCTGTAAAAGCACCAGAGACAGCTGGGCCCAGATGGATACCTCAAATATGGACCTCTCCTCCAGGCCCTGTGTCAAGGGAGGGTCTTAGGGCAACCTCAAAAATGTTCACCTCCCTCATGGACACCAGGGCTAGGGTGCCAGAACTGCCTCAGATATGAAAGCTTCCTCTGCCATGAATACCATGGTGACAGCGTCATCAGCCTCTGATATGGACCACTCCTCAAGAGGAAATATCAGGGTGAAGATGTAAGGCTGTGTTTGCCTTTTAGCCCCTCCTTTGACAGAAATTTAGGAAATTCCTGTCAGATGTGAACTCCTGGTTCAATACACAGCCATGCAGGAGCTTTGATACTGGTAGAGGTCAGAATCAGAAAAGCTCTGCATGGAAAGTTTAACTCAGATGCCCCTAAAGATGACAGAACTATCCCCCTGCTTGACCACGTGAGGTTTATGCCATCAGTAACAAATTCTCACTTTCAAAGTCAAACTTTTCAAACTTTTGAAGTCATCAAACCACAACTCTGCATCAGGTCAAACCCCAAACACCAACCTCACCCAAACAGATGTGGGTAAAAACACCACGTATTCACCAAAAGGATGAAGATACAGTGCCATAGTGGTTGATGCTGGTAAACTTACTTGGTGAGGGTCATCTTGCCCGACTTTTACATCTAAATGCAACAGAACCTGAACCCGTCAACCTGCTCACCACAAGGACGGGCTTTTTTCTAGGGGACAGGGACCATGTGGGAAAAGACACAGGACTTTACAGGGTGAAAACACAAGTTTGGGTGAGTCCTTTGACACTGGAGGAGTTTAATTCCTTTTTCATATTTGACATTTAGGTGTTTGACATTTAGGTGTTGAGTTTAGGTGTCGCTTTGGATGCGTAGGATGTTGCATAGCCTGGAATTACCAACTTGATGGTCCCTTTCACTTCAGACCGAACTCCTGCAAATGTAAGGGAGAAGTCTACTCTTCATCTACTGCAAAAAAAACCACCTAGACAAGATGTTTTATTAAAGAATGCCAAGATTGGCTTCAAAGATAGCAAAAGTCTAGCCCTTGGCGCATTTTCGTGATCATTCTGAAACTTGTACTTAAAACAATATAGCTGAACATGAGTCTATGGAAAAAAAATCAGTGTAGATAAATAACTGCCACGGTGGGCAAGGCACAAATGGAAATGAACTTGCTCCAGGGAATTAGTTCATGAAGAAGAAAAGAGGGGAAGCAGGAAGAAAGCGTTCCCACCAAAGCCCAACCCATGTATGGCCAGGATGGAGCTCGGGGGCAGGGGCTGTTTTCTGGCTTTTACCAAACTGTTTCGTGGCCTGGTGCAAACCCCCTAGCACTGATATCAACCCTATATAAGCCTGTTATAAACTCTCCAGCCTGATATCAACACCTTGCACTTCCTCTCTCCATCTACCTGGTCCTCATAGTTACTCCCTATCCCTCTGCAGAAAGTTGGCTTTTCTGCAGGGCTCAGTGTCTGGAAGCTTCACCCCTTGCTTGGGACACACTTTGATCTCCAGTCACCAGGGGAGCCAGACTCAACACTTAAATGGGCCTCTATTCTGAGAAGCCACCAAAACACTGCAGAAAGATGGTAGCTCCTCCACTCTGTGGTGTACGCTCATCTGGCCCAGCCACTGCAGGGAGGCCAGCGGCACATCCCGATCGCCACATCCACCCCATCCCACCACAGGCTGCTGCCTGGGCTTCACCCCATCCCCTTCTCCAGCCCAGCCCTACACTAGGAGCATTTTCCAGCTCTCCCAAGCCCTGCTCCAGACTATTCCCTTGCCTCCCTCCCAACCCCTGGCACCAGGCCCAAATCCCACCGGGAGGTGCCGCGGGGTGTGCGCTCACCCCGGGATGCGGTGCCCCGCAGCCAGAGGGATGCACACGTGCACATCACCCCTCTGCTAGGGAGCCTTGTGCAGCTGGAGTTGGTGGGGCTTGAACGAGCTCAGCCCATGGGAAATCCCACAGGTGAAGTAAGACTCCTCCTGTTTGGTGGTTAAGGTAAACAGAACAAATCTCAAATACCCATCGATGAATGAGCAGGCTGACTGGATAGGCTCCAAGAAGAAAGACTTTGCTCCCATAGAGATCTGCTTTCTGGCACACCAGTAGTTAGCATAGAAAGATGGTAATTCTCCAGCATGCTGAAAGATGACATTCAAAAGTCATTACAAGACAATGTGCTTATCAACTCTCTTGTTTATATGTTTCATTATTACAGTTTAATCATTTATTCTCTAGTGCACAGGTTTCAGAAGAATTTTTTTAGTATAAAAATACCCAGCTTGTAGGCTCCTGCCCATGCAGTTTGGATATTAGCACTGCTGGGAAATCTTTGGTGCTGGATACAGAAGAGGTGCATGATCCTGTGAGAGTCTGCAGTTCAAATTTAAGGAAGAATCGGCAAGTTTAAGCTAAAATTCTTTGAAGTAAGTCTTGCTTTTAAGTGAAGATTGTGTCTGAAAAGTATATCCTGTGTATTACAGAAACAAGTTCCAAAATGAGATTTCTCAAAATCCCACACTGAACTTACTAGATAGACAAAAAATAAACACAGAATATCAGTCTAGCCCTGTATAATCTATCCTGAGTAGTTATAGAAGACAGAATAAAATCACATACAGTACTAGAACACATGCAGTCTACTTCAAATCGGCTGGTCACGGTGCAAAACTGGCTAAGAAAGCAATAAATGATAGCTATCTTGGAAACCAGGCTGGCTATGCCGTGGTCTCCTGCATCAGCAGGAGCATTGCAGTGGTAAGTTGGTTTCTGGTAAATAGAGATACCTGAACCGTGACCCTTAAGCGCTGAGGTGTGACGACAAAGTGTCACATGCACGCTGGGTAAGGAGGTGATGGGTGATGAGGTTTCCTGTTCCCATCTGCTGGCAGGACTGCCCTGAGCTCGCTGAAGTTACATTAGTCAGGATGAGGCCCAGCAATACATCCCACTGTGTGGACTATGTGGGGAGCCCAGAACTAGAGTCTTGGGTGCAGTTCTGGGCTCCCCAGTACAAGAGGGATGTGGAACTTCTAGAGAAGGTCCAGAGTACAGCAACAAAGATGATTAAGGGACTGGAGCATCTACCATATGAGCAAAGACTAAGCGAGCTGGGCCTGTTTAGCTTGGAGAAGAAAAGACTGAGAGGAGATCTTATCAATATGTATAAGTACCTGAGGGGTGAATGTAGGGAGGAGGTGGCCAGTGGTAGGACAAGGCATATGGGTGCAAGTTGAAACTTAGGAAGTTCCATCTCCATGTGAGGAAGAACTTCTTTATTGTGAGGGTGACAGAGCCCTGGAACAGGCTGCCCAGAGAGGTTGTGGAGTCTCCTTCTCTGAAGATCTTCCCAACCTGCCTGGATGCCACCCTGTGCCACGTGCTCTGGGGGTCCCTGCTGGAGCAGGGGGTTGGACTAGATGATCTGTAGAGGTCCCTTCCAACCTCAGCCCTTCTGCAATTCAGTGACATATTTTATACCCCATCTAAATCATCCTTTTCAGTCACCTATCCCGTGGAGGTCTGCAGATCCGCAGGATGCTCGTTCCCAAGTGGAGCAGCAGACTGGGGGCTCCCCTGCAGACTCTCTATACGGGTGCCCTGCAGCCCAGGGCTCCCAGGGCAAACCACCCTTTTGTGCCTCCCGTGACTCTCAGCACTTCAGTCTCATGACCAAGGCGGGTCGCAGCCACCTGCCGCTGGCACCCATCCCATGGCCATCTCAGAGGGGACCCTCTGCGGCACTCAGCCCACAGCCTGCTCTGAGATGAATTGGTGTTTTCCTGTGACCGGACATCATGTATGTTTCCATCTTGGTCAAAGCTCTGCTTGCACTTCCTGCTGTTTCTCGAATTGTTTTAGGGTGGGAGGATTTCTCTTTCTATGGTCCTTTGGGTCCCAAAGAGGAAAGCAGCAGGCCCAGGGCAGCAGGATGCCTGCTGGAATGGCACAGACATGCAGGAACATCTCCCCGTTTGCTCATCCAGGTGCTTCTTCCCAGGACAGAGCCTCTCAGCTAAGCCTGCATGGCCTCTGTGCAGGTTGGGTCTCCACAGAGCACTGAGGGCAAGCATCATGCCAGCATTAGGTGCACACTCAGCGTTAGGTCTCTGCACCATTTAGGCGTTTTGCATTAAATGTAACCATGAGAGAGAAACCAGAAGTGTTCCTGGATGCAGTGACCCAGTGCCGGAGCCAGTGAAGTGAGGTGCCTTGGAAACTACAGAAGGTGAAGGCAAATCTCTCTTCTGCAAGCACGAGACAGGTTCAGAAGCTCTTGGAGGAGGGAGGAAGGGATCCCAATCCACATATGCTGCAGTGAGTGCCCAGGCAGGAGCATGTGCTCCAATACCGAGGCACGGACTGTGGTGACCTCGGAGAATCCTGCCTGGCCATCACTGTGACTGCGATGCTTCAGAAGCCACCCAGCCAATCCAAGCTCAGGGCTGGACATCCCAGGCTCTCACCACGCATGGAATGACCAAGCCAGGTGTCCCCGTGCCCATCGGACAGTCCTTTGGGCAGCGACTCTGGCTGAGCTCCAACACTGGCGTGTGCGTGAGACAGATGGCATCAGCACCGTGACTTGCCAGCACCTTGCTCAGGGGAACTTCTTCCACATCCGAGGAGATTTCTCACCTCCCCTGAGCCTGAGCCCATTTTTGGAGTGGGAAGCACAGGCGGAGTTTCCAACCACGGGCTCCCCGCGTCTCCGCCTCCGCTCCCTCCCCTAATATCACATCGCTGCTGGAGGTATCCGGAGCGGCAGAGAGCAGCCCGCAGCGCAGCCAGCACCGCAGCCTGACTCAGCCTCGGCGCCGTATCCGGGACCCACCACACAGAGTAAGTCCTTGTGCCCCCGTCCACGCTGCAAAGCTCTGCCCTCCCTGCCGTGGCACAGGCGCCTTTCCTTCCTCTCCCACCCTGCTGCCCCTCTTTGCTTCTCCCTCCTGTCTCACTCGTCTCAAGGCTGGCTAGGGTGAAGGCTCTTTCTTACCCAGGACACAGAGAAACAGTAAGTGGAAAGTGCTAAGGGACATATTTTCCTACAAAGGGACAGATTTTAGCCCTTGCTTGCAATAACGAAAATTGAGAATAAATCCGAGCAACAAGGAGAAGTACAACAACTCCAGCTATGTCCTAGGGCTGGGGACCACAAGAATGTGTGTCTGGCAATTGCATTACGACAGCTGTGTCCAATTTCTGTCCCTCTTTCCCTAAATTTCAGAGCATGAACACAAAGTGCGAGGAACCTCTGCTGTTTTGCTCTCCCCCTTTTTCCTCTGTCTGGACATGGGCCTCCGACATGAAAGACCAAATAGATCCTGGCAGCAGGATCTAGATTAAGTTTAGCACTTCATGTCCCTCTCCTCTCCTGGATTTGTTTCCCTTAGTAAAGAAATTATTTTCTCCGAAATCACGGGATAAATAGTGGATTATGATACACTTGGCCCGACTGCATTAGCAAAGCACCCTTGCAAAGCCTGTGTCCCAGACAGAGCCTGTGCCCTAAACACTGCTGGGATGAGCTATTGCTCTGCTCCGCTCAAGGTTTTGTGGATACAATGGAAAGACAGGGACATCCTGCTTGGTGTCACTTCTGCACCTAGGAGCTACCTCTTCCCAGAATGTGCAAGAATCTCTCTGCAATCCCCTGGCACCCCTAGGCAGCTGCCCCACATCCACTGCATCCCTCCCTGGGGTGTTCAGTGAAGACAGGTTTCCAACTCAGAGTTCGCATCCTCAGCATGTTTAATGGAGGACTTGGACTTCTTGAGGCCACTGCAAAGTAAGGAATAGACCTGCAGTGATTAGAGTTGCTGGCCGATCCAGCACTGCTCCCTCTCCATCACTCCCAGGATCTCAGCAGGAAGCATGGAGAAGTCATTTTCCAAAGTATTCATCAGCCTGTCCTTTGCCACAGGACTTTCAGGCTTATCATTTCAGATATAGTTTCAAACTGAAATATAACTCTTTGGAAAGATTAGATTTGGGTTTGCTAATGCATCAGTGACCCGTTCTTTTTAAACCCTGCAAAAGTCTGAGTGCAGGATGTGGCTTTGGGAATAATAACATTAAAACCAAGTCCCAGACAGCAACAGCCTGTTTTTCTTTCAGTGACGGTGGTTGTTTGAAAAGACACCACATAGTTTCAAAGCTAGAGTAATATATACTACATTTTTACCTCATGATCGATATGATATTTTTGCAATAATAATATCCATACCAATTTTTCTCTTTTGCTACTTGAAAAATTCTCACTGCTTACAGGAAATACCAGTTTACAGGACTATTTCCAATGGTGCTTAAGTAATTTAGGGAAACCAACCCCCCATTTTAAAGTGACTAAGGTACCTAGGAAGCCTCAGCCCTTCCAACGAATGGTGTGTGTGCTGCCAGCTGTATGCGCTGCCAGGGGTAGGTCCTCCCTCCTTAGAGCAAAAGCTGCCATGCAGGTAAGAGCGAAGAGGCAGGACTGAGCTGTGCACAGCTTGCTAGGGGAGCCAAGGCACATATTTAGGTGAATATTTAGGTGACTCTGTGTCTGTATCATTGTTCCTGAGCCAGATGATATAAGGTCTCTTTGGATCTCTCACCGCTGACTTGTGTTTCACTCAGACACAAACCAGAGAGTTGTTCAGGTTCCCCTGAAATCAGGGAGTTTCAGTACTCACTTGGGGTGGAAAGAGATGCAGGACCTCATCTTGCAGAGAGTCACGGGCAAGTAGGCAGGGCCAGGAGCAAGAGTCAACAAGGTCGCCTTGAAGCACATGATGACCTTCCCCAAAACTCAAATGGAAACCTTCTGCAGGGAGTAGAGCTTGCCTAATTACAGACACGAAGTGGTCTGTGCATAAGGAGGAGGATGTTGATATGCCACTTGATGTAAGGACCATGCTTTTCTGGTCAGAATCAATGGGGGATCCCCCACCTTCATGGGAATCTCTGTCCATTACTCAAACCAGTTAACAAAAAATGGGTAAGAAAAAAAGCAAACACCTTTGTCAGATCTTCCAACCTGAAATGGTTGAGGCAGCTTGACAGACCGGGACTGGCATCTCAATAGACTCTCTATTTTGATTTATTAACAGATTATTGAGATTGCCACTGCGAAGTCCAAGATATACCAGTCTCTGAGCAGCCACATAGCTGCATGCACTGCTTTATTGGTTCACCACGTAGCATGAGCTGGTGCGGGTCTCTCAGGTGGATAGGGGCTGCATCACTTCCACAGGATCAGAGGGAGAAGAAAAGGCTGATAGAAACGCAAAGAGCAAATTGCTAAATAAAAGAATGAGAGAGAATGGGTATTTCTGTTAAAACAAAAGAAACACAAATCCTTTTGATCTAGAATGCCAGTGGGTTGGAAAAGAATAAAGAAAAAGTCAAAAAAAACCCCGATAAAAATGGCAACAGCATAAGGGAAAAAAAAAGGGGTCAAGTAAAAGGCCAGCAAAGAATAAGTGATTACTAAATTTCTTCCCTTGCGTGCTCTTCTTACATAGCATGATCCACCCTTAATGAATGAGCTCATTCCTAAGCATGTGACTTAGGAGATTTCTTTATGGCCAACGATTACAAGAGAAAGCTTCACCAGCGTGGAGATGTGTGATGTCCCCTTCCAGAAATATTACCTGCAGAGCGAGGCAACGCGAGCACCCACGGCGTCCCTCCTGACTCCATAGCAAGGTCCTCCTTGTTGCATGGGTCTTTGCCATAGAGCAGAAGAGCAGGGGATGCTAGATGTGCTCTGCTGAGGATCTGGTTAAAAGCCCTATGATGAACGTGCTATGTCAAACATGATTGGATCTCTCCTTCCGCAAGCTATGAGTAGCAGGACTTTTTATTATTATTAAATAATATTAATGAAGATGATGAATGGCTGGAATCTGTCCAGTCATGATCTCAAATCATTTAACTACCCGAAAGCAGAAAAGCAGCTACTTTTCTGGGAAATGGTTCTGCATTTCTCAAAGTATTAGCTGCTAAAATAATTAAGGACCTCTACAGTTTAACAGCCTTTGCTCATGAGCAGGACTTAAGCCTTTAAGAGTGGCCTTTTGCAGTCTGGTCTAGATATGGTCCCTGGACATATCCGGCTTCCACAGAGCAGATGCTCTGGGAGGAAAGCAAGAAGCAGGGCTGTGCAGAAGGACTTTGCTGCAATAAGTGGTGCTGCCTTCTCCTTGCTGGGCATTTCTTGCACCAAGTGCTTGTCTGGTTAGGGATAAAAGAAAGAAAATGAGTGTAGAGGGTTGATGCACCTTGCTGTAAGTGACTGTGGCTCCATTTCAAGAAAAATCTGGTCACTGAGTTTCATTGGTACTTCCGCTGCAGATGCCAACACGCAGAAAGCAGCAGTGGCAACGACGAATGCTGGCCTGGTGTCTGAGCAGGTCAAAAGTGAGTGTCACTATCGGATTTGCAGCCTTCCAACAAACAAGGAAGGAATTTGGAGGAATGAATCTAGATGCAGAATAGCATTAGGAATTGCAGGCTGGGAAGATAAATATAAGATATGATAAGATAAAATATAAGATAAAAGATAAAAACTAGACCTGAATCTTTCTATAGAGTCTCTGATGCAGTGATATCTTTCTTTCTCCTTTTGGTCTCCATGTTAATTCTGATAAAGTGAAGAGCTAGATCTGTTGTTGCAGCCAGGACTGACACAACTTCCCTGGGAATGCTGCTGCCCAGATTCCCTTCTCCATTCCCAGGCACCGGTGCCCCAGCACTGCAGTAAAAATGGAGCACTCCATTGAACGACTGCCTCAGCTCTCCGCGTCCACCATTACATCATTCAGTGAGAGCAGGACCTTAATTTAACTTTGCGCTCTGACCGAGGTCAGACATCTCTCTACCACGTGGCTCCTTCAACTAACTTCATACTCCAAAGCTCTCACCTTAAACAAAGAGCCAGGGTTTTGTGACTGCTTTTCCAGAAATAAGGAGCATATTTTATATCAACATGCTGCATATTGGTAGCATAATCAGGGAAGGGTGTTTGGAGATCTCCACACCGTAGCTTCATAACTGAAACCAAGTTCCTCCCTTATTTACACATTAATGCCACTGTTCTTGTGCAATGAGTAAGCCAAAACTTGACTGAGAGTTCTTCCCACTGAATTGTTTTTCCAGAAAGCCACTTTAAAAAGGCATTGTTGGAACAAGGATTGTAAACTGTGATACACTTTGTTTACTTACAATAAATGATAAGAATAATAAGCGCTGTTATAATTTAGCTGTAATGTAAATGTAAAGCTGTAAGAAAACATTGTATGTTGAATATTAATATACAAATAATTCCTAAATGTAAATGCCATAATAAATATATCTATTTCTCGCTATTTGCAGTGTAGGAGCATGCAGGGACACGCAGGAGTTTTGGTGGCAAAGGGAAGCTGTAAGGATAGTCTCTGCTTAGACAGGGCTGAACCAGGCCAGTTCTGTTGCCCCGTCCGTGTTTCCTGCTCAGCCCTGGACATGCACCAGCTCCTGCACCAGCACTCCCAGTTTTACAAGAATTTGCTTTCTGCACGGGCCAGGCTCGCAGCAAAGCCCCGCATTTTAACAACGGAGACGAGAAAATTGCTCTTGTCACGCTGAAGCCACCTGGCTTGGGAGGTTCTGCGTGACACTCCTGCCCTTCCTCCTGTGCTGTGGGAGCCGAACTCCCAGCTGCCTCCTCAGGGAGCCTCTGCCGTGAGGCTGAGCATTTTCTTACTGGTTTAATTGGGAGCAGAGGTAAATCAGCGTGGCTTTACTCAGCAGAACTGATTCCTTGGAGATGGCTGTGGTGTACTTGGCTTGCCAGGGTGGTCTCCGTTTCATGCTGTACTTGCAAACTGAGGGTGTGAGGAGCTATGTCATTGCCTCCACAAGCAAACCTACAGCCAGATCAGCAAAGCTCAGCGAAAAGTGGCCCTGAGAATGATTAGAACAGACCCTGAGCCTATATAAAAGTATGGTGTTTGCTTTGAATAGACACAGGCTGCCTATTTGTGTGCGCTGCCCCACTTATGACTTATGGTCCCTTCCCCACTTCCACAGCAGTCTCTGGAAGATCTCTGCTTTCCTGTATCCAGATAGTCTATAGTTTTCAACCAAGCAATTCTGAATTACCTTTTAGATTGCACATCAATGTTCTTTTATGTCATTTATTAACCTAGAGAGAAATGCTGCATCCTCTCAATCATCTGAAGACACTTTGCTTGGGAGCTCTCCTGCAGAATGCAGTGTTTGCCATATGTGTTTGAGAGCTCCCTGTGCACTGAGAACCTGTGACAGAAAGTTTCTTTTTCTAAATTGTCTTTACACATTGTGCTGTAGTAGATCTTATGCTAACCATTATGATCTAACCAGTTCTGTCTGAAATTTACAGGGTAAAAGAAAAATGATGAAAATGCTACCCTTTCTCCAAAGTGGTCCTATTGGAATACGCAAAGACTCCAAGGATTGCATTGAGGAAAATAGGCAACTTGGAAACCCTTCAACATCCATAGCTGGACAAGTTCCAGTTTGCCCTGGAAACTGGTCTAAGAGTTATGTAAAAACAAGTGAAAAGCAAGAGGCAGCCTGCAGACACTCACGTACACCTTCCATTGCAAGCAATGGGAGCTGTGCCTCTTCTGGGGAGATTCCTGAAAAGGGGAGGAAAGGACTGATACAAACCCTTAAGGAGGCTCTTAAGAAGAAGAAGGACTCCAAGCCACTCAGCAGTAAGTGTTGGATCATCCTTTCTAACACCCTGTAGGATGTAGTTATCCATAGTGTGGCTACAAAAGGTAGAGAAGACTTGACCCCATGAGAAACAAAGGTACCACCAGATTACTGTGACCTCCTCAAGGAGTCCAGGGAAACATGGACTGAGGAATGGTCACCTTAAATCCATGGTCACTTCCCTGCAGCACTGCAGCTCTGCATGCCTTCTGTCCAAAGTGAGCCCTACTTGCTCCTCTGGTACCAGGGGACATAAGGAGGTAGAGAAACACCTGCCCATGGACACCAGGAGCTGTGCAGAACTCCATGGCTCACCCAAGCCTCACTTGCCCGCTCAGGTGATCCACATTACCTGTTCATAGACACATCAAGCCATGGTTTATAATAACTCCAGGTTCTGTTTGTACCTCCTTTACTGGGATGCTGTCCCAAAGACTCACTCTCTTCATGCAAAGTATTTCCATGCAAAATATTTCCATTCTAGACAAGCCTATTCCTGTCTGATTTAGATCTGTTTCTACTCGTACCAACTGTTATCCATAACCGGTGGTTTTCTGTGCATATATTCCAAGGGATATGTTTATCCTCCTCAGTCTCTATTTTTGTCAGCTAAATGAAAAAATCTCCTCAAGGCAGCCTCTTTTTGCCTTTGTTCTGACCACTACATTGTGCCATTTCCGCTGTCTCTCTTTCAAAATGAAGCATCCCAAATTTAGAAAGTATTTCAGGTAGGATGTCACCAATGCCTGATGCAGCAAAGTTCCCATTTTCCTGCCGTTGCTGGCTGTCTCTGTGCATATGTCTTGGAATCATTTCTGACATTTTCTCAATCAACCTGTGGTGGAGGCACTTTCTTCCTCTTTCGTTCCCAACTAGTATATACACAGTTTGCAGCAGAAAATCTTATCTGTTGCTGAGTAACTTTTATCCTATTAAATTTGTGTATTGTGCTTTGTGCTATTAAATTTCAGTCCACTTACTCATCAAGTTATCCAGCTGTATATCCTGTATAACACAACAAGCCTGAGTTTCAATAAAATCTCTGAATCCTGTGTAATCAGCAGCTGTCAACAGGGCACACCCAGCTTTTGTTTTGTAGTCACAAAGGTGAATATAAAGCAAGATTAGCTCTAAGATTAATGTAAGCCTTCTCCACCCATGGGTTTTAACAGAAGCCCCCATTCTTCCAAACGTAACAAAACCTGATTTGGGGCCATAATTTCTCCAGTTAGCTAATAATTTCCCAAATCAGACCATAGCTGATTGGTTCCCAGAAGAATTTCCCAGATCACTTGTAGATCCAATAGGATAGCTCAGTTGTATCTATCTTGCCCATTAAATGAGTCATCCAAAAATTTCACAGGTTGTGTCATGTCAACCCACTTCTGGAAAACCCAGGTGGTATTTCCTCTAGAACTTATTATTTAATTGTATTATTCTTTCCACCTACATTTTTTCTAAAACCTTGCTTATTATCTGAGGTCTTGAAGTTTAGATATCAGATTTGGTAAATGCTAATGTCTTCTTCACTGTAATAGATCTGGACTTGAATTGACTGTACAATTTCGCTCAATATTTTGGAATAATGGGTATTACCCATTGCTTTATTATATTTGGCAAACTTTAATGTAAGTTATTTTGGATGATCCTCATTTTGCTTCAACACTATGGTTTTCAAGGTGATACTGAATAGCTCTGTTTTGATCCTAATCATAAAAATACCATAACTAAAGAAGATAAAAGTCTTTTTTTCCCTCTGTGTTCAGAACTGCAGCATATTACCACAGAGTTTATCTGTGCTAACCAGCCATTTCTCTCAGTCATAGCCCCCAAAAGCCACTTCCATGATAAAATTGTTGTTAATAAACCCGGAGGAGTTTTCTTTCAGTACGGGTGAGCCACATGCCAGTTATTTTAGCTATTTTGCTCTGCTTTCCTTGGTCCATGCGCCAGATTCCTGTGGTTACCAGCAGGGCAGGCAATGAGCAAACGCACTGTCCACACAGGCTTTCATCGATGGCAGCAGAGGCAACTGCTCTAGTGCCTGGGGACATTCCCTTGGGACTTCTTCTCTCCATCTGCTCTGCTGCAAGGAACTATTATGTATATTAGCATTATAGAAACACAAACGTAAAGAAAATGGTAATCCAGAGCCATCATTTTATATAAAACAGAAACACAAGGCTTCGCTATGAGGTAAAGAAAGGTTGTTCTTTTTTTCCCCAGTAAAACAAATCATGGATCTCATTGAAGATAATAAGTTTTCTGATGCTTCTCAGCACTTGATTGTCTTGGAGAAGAGCCTTTCTGTCAGAAGTGAGGAGGAATTGAAAACCAGACAGCAAGACATTGAAGCAGTCTATGAAATTCTGAAGAGCAAAGTCTTTGATATCTTGAAAGATTCTATAATTCTAGCAGCAGTAAAACCAGATCTATTGCAGCAAGCAGTAGATGCATTAAAAGAACTGGAGAAAGAAGATCAGAATTACTTGTCAGAGAGTCCACTTGGCCAAAACAGACAATCTAGACCTAGGAAATGGAAGGAGGTTTGGATGGCTACAGTGAAGGAGTCTGTAGAGACTCGAATGAAGGATACACATCGTACTCCGACAACAGAGAACCTCTCTACAGCTGGCCAAAACCTCCTGCACATGGGTAGGACAATGAAAGAAGATCTGACAGTGGTGGTGCAACGCATTAAGCAGCTTTATCCTCCCAACTTTGATGTATGTGGCACATATGCAGAACTCTACCACAATTATTTTGCTTCCCAGCTGAAGAAAACTGCTGAATCTCAGCTGGAAGACAAGGATATTTACCTTCTCCTCTCGTGGGTGCACAACATTTATCCAAAGTAAGTGACGTTTTACACTTGTGTTTCTCTCTGGTGAGCAACAGCTCTGCAGAACCTACACATTTTCCTGATTTATGAATTGCACTTCAGTGCAGCTAGGTATTGTGCAGATTTACAGCAGCTAGCCAGGGTGGTTGGCTGATATTCTTTAAAGCATTATATCAGACTGATATTCTTTAAACCATTGTATCCCCATATCAAGCAGGCTTCTGAGCAGTAGTCATACATGCAGGTGGTTAGAGCTTCACTTGTGGGGTAACTTGGACAGGTCCAGCAAGTGGAAGACTTGAACTCATTCTTAGAAAACTTGGAAATTTAAGCTCTCTGGCCTGTTGGAGTCAATAAATAATAATCTGAGATGCAATTAACCTGGCGACAAAGGAGTTTGCTTAGGCATTACTCACAGCCTATATTTTCTGTGGCATAAAAAGACCCCTATAATAGGACATCCCCAAACAAGGGCTGCTCTTCAGCCTTGCAACCACTGTATGCTGTAAAAATGAAAAATAGCCTTGCTGTTGCTTAATATAGTGAATGTAGAATTAAGGTTTCTCATTTCTGAGAGGAAAATCGGTAAATACATGTGCAGTGTTTCTTATGCTGCTCTGAGGCTGTTAAACCTTTGCCTGCGCTTCCTTCTCTTCTTGTTTCACTGTCAGTAGATAATGAGCATTAATCCTGGGTTTTCTGCAGAGCAGATGTGCTAACTGCAAATTGGGACAATATTTTAGTAGCAGAGTCATCACTCTGTAGTCAGTGATGCTAGAAGTCATGCCTTGACATTCTGAGAAAATTGAGTGATTTATGCCTGCAATGTTCAAAAAGAAAAGGGGGGCAAGGGAAGTGCACTCGTGTAATTATCTGAGGGGATCATGATGCACTGCAAAGGGCAGCACCAGCACCAGATCCCTTTGCACAGAAATCTCCCAGCTAAAGGATCTCCTTGTACAAATTGGAGGATGACTTTCCTTTTGGAGCAGCACAAAACTGGCCAAGAAAGTGGCTATTTCTCAACCTCTTCCCAAAAGCAGTGTCCAGATGTCTGCTCGTATGCTCAAGGAGCACCTCTCTTAATGATTTGGATAAAAAAGAGAAGAAGTGAGCAGGAAGGAGGGACTCAGGGGTGCAAAGACCTGCCTGAGATTCCAGCATTGCATTGGGAACAGCCCATGTCTGGGAAGTACAGCAGTATTTTCATGTGCAGCTGGATCATCTGTAAACATAGAAATCTGGCAATGCCCAAAGTTATTCTATTCAGCTCTGCGGGGATAAGCAATTTCCAAATAACCTTCCCTTGAGCTTTGGCCTGAACTCCTCCACGATTGGCAGAGCCCTTCATGGTCTGCTCTGTGTTACAGTTTCCCCCTAAAACAACTCCACAGCACCCAGGTCAGCCAACATTGCGTGGGGAAACAACAGCAGGGTATAAAATGTATGACCACCCACTCCTTCCTCACAGATGAGCCATAAGAGGCCCGTGTTTCCTCAGAGAGGGCAGTTACCGATGAGGAAAGGCATCCCAGGGGTAGTTGTTCCCTCCTGTTGCTCTGAACCCCCTGTTGTTGATGGTCCGTGAAGCGTGACGCTCCTCCGGGCTTGCTCAGGCTCCCACCCTCAACTCCAGCGCAGTTTCCTCTCTTGCAAGTCCTGTCTTGACTAAGCACAATGAACATTTCTATCTGGTTTTCACTGACGTCCTCTAAAAGTTTTGTTCCTTTGCATCAACAGCTGTCTTGAATCACATTGCCCTTGGAAAATGTGACCGTTTGGCTTTTTCTTTCCAGTGACATAAGAAAAGATCGTGTTTTAGCAGAGGAGCTGGGAAAAGTTAAGCTTGGAAGCCTTTTGCCATCAAGTCTGATCAAAGATCTTGAGAAGAAATACCTTGGCAGTGAAGAGGTAAGAACCTGTTCAGGCCCCCTTCTCCCTTCCCTGCTCTTGTGTGACTCTCAGCCTGCAGAGCAGCTCCAACTTGTCCTGAACGCACAATTCTCTGCTGTCCGTGTAGTCTCCTCATCCTTCCGGAGAGAGAAAAAAGCAAAATTGCTTTTGTTTCTTCTTGGAAGACAAAGCAGTCTTCTGCTAGACTGGATTTGCAGGGCGAGCTCCCTGCTGCCTTTGGGCTAACCCAGCTTCTTGTCCTTGGGGACATCAGAAAATAATTACTCTGGTCTTGTAAACCCTCTGTTAGGAAAGGGGGAAAAAAATCAAACTGCAAATCTTCATGGGTAACTTTCCAGCTGACTGTTGTGTCCCCGGAGGGAGCTGAAACTCATTCTTGCAGATGATGGATTCAATATTACTTTGGGCCTTTACAGCCAGGCCAGAAACAAATCATACCCAGACCTTGGGTGAGTGCAAATGTGTACAGTCTCATCTTGAAAATCCATCGCATTGATGAAAAATCACCTGTTTGCAGAGAATAATGGTTTCTATAACTTTTGGACTCTTCCCTTAATGAACACAAGAAGTGACCTTATGATATTTCCAAAGCTTAGTATTTTAGATACCTCAAAACTTCTGGCTAACATTCTGGAAAATGAGAAGTTTCAAGTTTAAATCCAATCTGACATAGCTTGTAAATGGGAGATATAGGTGTGAGGGCCTCAATGTGCACAAAACAGCAAGAAAGACATATGCAATAGAGACCCTATACAGACCGTTTTGAAAGTCTTACTGCACAAGGTGCATGCAAGATGTATCAAAGAAAAACATAGGTATGTACATATATATTATAACTATTTATCTACCTATATATATGAGACCATTTGGAATACATTTCCCAGAGATCATAAATATTAGAAATGTTAGCCATGGGAAAAGGTTGTAAAACTTGAATCATTGGGTACACACAAACCTTACACACAGAGCCTTACACACAAACAAGTCTTGGCTCTGAGAATTCAGACCTTGGCACATGGGACCTTCCTGTCAGCTGCTCTCTTCCTCCTAGCATGGGGGATCACCACTTACGGTGGCAGTTAGGGATGTGGATCCTGTTTTCTTCTCCATCTCCTACCTTGAAATATTCCACCCAGTGAGCTGTGACGTGATGTCCTGTGTCCTTGCTGCTGTGCTGGGCTGTGGAGTGGCGAGGTTGAGGCCACCACAGATGCCTTTCTCACGGCCATATTAGAGCGTGGTGTTGCCCCAACACACAGCTACCTCCTCCTGAGCCCGCCTGGGGAAACCTGGAGATTCCAGTAGATGGAAATAAAGTAAATCTGGTCCTCAACAAACTCACGTGAAACTGAGAGGTGTCACAACACCAAAAGTAAAGCTCTTCCTCCATCCACGCAGGAAGGGAGCTGCCAGGCAGAAGTTCAGAACTCGCACATTTGCAGGAGATTTGGGGTTTGTTTGTTTAAGTTTAGTACCTCTGAGTCTCACAGAGGTGTCTCTTAACAGAGAGCCTGCTGGGACAGAGGAAAAAAAGTCTACTAAGCCAGACTAATGATAGGTGGCTGAGAAAAACAGTCTACGCAAACAGAAGGCAGGAACTGTTATATCCCATTTGTGGTAAATGTTGTTGTTCTTTCTTCCCTAAAGGCTACTGTCAAAAATTGTCTGGGTAGATGTTTAGAATCGGAAATCCAAAGATGGAAAGGAGATCAAGAACCTGAGAAGCTTGATGGCTATTTTCACAGTGAATTGGCAATACTTGCTATCCAGGTAACATGAAATTTTGTTATGAATAAAGAATTGCGTCCTACATGTATTTAGCATTTGAGATGAACTACAGTCAGTTCAGGACACCTAGCTCTGTCATGAAAGGGTAGAAAAGGAAATACCTTGGGAAATCTTATCCCCTCGTCATGACATGGTGGTACTTTGTAATTGCCAGTGGATTCACAGTCTTGTCTGTGCACCCATCCTCTCCATCCATGACACAAAGATAAACAGAAGGCAACAGCTCCAGACCTGCCTTTTGGGAGCGTGAGCCATTTGAAACTGTGCTTTTCTTGCTTGCTAGAATGTCTACGGAGGCCAGAGGCGAGCTGAAGATCTCAGCGCTGCGTTGGGTGAAGAGATTGCACCTCGCCTGTCGAGGGAGCTGGCCACCTTTCTGAGAAGGTACAGTAAGGCTGCCCTAGGCGACCCTGCTTGAACAGGGGAGCTGGAATAGATGATCTTCCTTCGAAGAGGTTTCTTCGAATCTTGACCATTCTATGAAAGCATCCTGGGGAGCTGGTGATGAGTCGCTCACCCTCCTCTCTCTTCCAATGTCCCCTCTAGCTACAAGGACGCTTTTGAGGAGTTTAAAGAGAAGAGCAAGAAGCAGAAGTTCTACAAGCCTATCCTGATGGCAAATATTAACAACTGCCAACATTTTAGGTAAGGGTCCTCAAGGAAAGTTCAGTGCTCCTTGCCGTGCTGAGGAGAGCATCGTATGCAGACGTGGCAGAGCAGGAAGAGGAGGCTCGCTCTGCTGGCAGAGGAAGGCTTGGAGTCAGGTCCCTCCTTGCCCTGGCTTGTCTTGGCTGCCCATGTCTGCAGCACAAGAGATGCCCCCACCAGCTCAGCAATGAGCCTGCACGGTCCCCAGGTCCTTTGTGGGGCGACTGCGCTTGCAGGTCTCACAGAGACATTCGGGATCATCAGGGCTGGGGTTGTGTCAACTTTAGAAGTCATGTCATTTCAAGGAGGAGAGTACCTTAATTTCTCTGAATTTCTCTTTCTCTCTCTCCTTTTCTTTTTTTCTTTCTTTACTTTTTCCTGAGATTTGGAAACAAATTATTCTCACTTTGTTGATACTTCCTTTCAGAAACTACACAGAGAAAAACGTAGCTGAAAAGGATGACAACAAAGCCAGTATTCTCAGCACGCTCCGTGACATTGAGAACAGCGGCTTCGACGTCCTCCTCCAACAACTGTTTGCAGAGCTGAAGGTGCCGTGTCTGCGTTGGGCATAGATATATATGGCACATATAGGAATGCTGAATGCATGCGGGCGTAGAACTTGCTTTAAGGAAACTCATTGGATTTTCACTTTTTTTCAGCCAATTTATAAGAAGTTTACAGAAAACAAGTGGGATTCCAGTGATGAAATTACGAATGCGATCATTAAAACAACCATGAAATATATTTCAGACTTCCAGAGCCTAAATGACCCTTCTTACAAGGTAAGGCACAGAGAAGTACAGGAACAGTTTTAGGAATCTAATCCTGGATTTTCAACTCTGATCCTCTGCAACTCAAGATCCCTTGACCTGGTTTAAGCTGCCAAGCCCTCGTGCTGTCCAATAGTCTTCTCAAGTGTTTTTAATAATTTTAATGTGATTTAAATGTGATTCACATGTATTTTACCCACATTATCCATATGAACGTTAAGTCTTTTCCAGCAAAGGCAGACATGTAATTCTGCTACAATGCAAAGGCAGAGAAAACTTCCCCTACTGCAGAAAAAATGCAGACAAAATATGTTTTTATTCATATATGGGTTTGATTTGGCAATTCTGAAGCACCAATGAAATCACATAATTTTCTATTAAGCTTTTTTGATTGCCCTAAGGACTGGAGGACAGGGATGTAATAAAGGAAAATCCCGAATAACTTAGCGATGGTTACATGTTTTAGTGCTGCTGGAACATCTGTGAAATATCACCACATTAAAAATGTTTGCTTTCCTGCCTTTGTCTTTTTAGGAGTTGAATTAAAATTATGATATTTTGCGTATTAGAGAGAAGAAGAGGAGGAGCAGGGTGAATTCTTTTTTCTCTGGAGCACTCTTGCTTCTTTTGTAACACATGGATCTTTTCTCAGTTTAAAACTTTTCCCAGAAGGAAACAACATTTGCAATTTCCCACACTTCATTACTTTGAGTACAAAGAAGTTTTCAGTAACTAGGATGTCCCTTAACAAGCTCTAGGGAAGTTGGCACTCAGTGCAGTTCCCCAAGTGTAGCCAGCAGCAGGGATTTGTATTCAAGGATATGGATCCAATCAAGGATCTGTCTACACACTCAATTTATTGTGTTCTCAAGAAAAGCTGGACAGACAATCCACTCTCTCCCTGTACTTACCCCAAATGGCCGTGCTGCCTTATTTCTTTATTACCTATCAAAACAGTATCTGATCATGTTACATTATATTACCCACTAGGTTACTGCCCACCTTGGGAATATTTTCCTTTTCCATTCTTGCCTTTCCTCTGTGGGCTCCCCTGGCTCCTGTGGCTGGCCCCACATGGAGAACATCCTCCCAGCTTCCAATCTTCTGGATGCACAGATGGAGACCCTTCCTAGATGGCCTCTTCCCAATTCCACATCCACCAAGTGACACAGCAGGCCATGGAGTTGGCAAGGGGCACCCCTTCACTCTCATCCAAACCACCTTGCAGCACCCTCTTCCACGCACCCCTATCCCTTGACTATCTTCCAGGTGAATGCTGATATTCCTGCATCCAGGAATACTCCTCTGTGTGTATGCCCCCAGTAAAGTAATTTCTGTCTCCTTCCCAACAGGCTATTGTAGAAAAGGTCCACGTCCATTTGGTTAAAGAGTACATTGTGAGGCTGCTGAAGAGAAGAGTCAGCCTGAAGAGCCCAGTGCAGCAGCAAAACCTGGCGCAGAACATCTCCAAGAACGCTGCCGCCCTCGAATCCTTTTGCATCAGCCATGTACGTGAGTGCTCCCTGCCTCCGCGCTGCGCACAGAAAGCAGCAGCGCAAGAGCTTTGCTGCAGTCTCTCGTTGGCCTTTCCAACGCTGTTTAATTTGCTGGAAAAACACCAGGCAGAAAGAGCTTTCCCAGTGCCAAGCCTGCACGGGTGGAGGTTCCCACACCAACAGCCTGCTCTGCTCCAGAGCAGAGCACGGATCTCGCCCTCCTTGCTCTTGTAAGGCTTGCTTCCTCTGACAAATTTGTATAAAAGAGGAGGCAGGAATTAGCCAAATACTTCTCTGGTTTCAGTACAACTTGCATGGAGACTGGTTTTTGACTCTTTCCCATCACTCTTGATTGTTCTTTACTCTGCTACTTGTAGCTCAGGAAGGGCTAGAAAGGCCATCTTGGGAATATCTGGAATGCAGGAGTTTCCTTCAGCTTAGCCTGATGTGTCCTCTGAAATCATCACCCTCCTTTCATGTCTTTAACTTTACTTGACAAAAAAGCTAAGCCAAGCCTCGGCTTCCCCCACCCCACACACATTTCACAGGAGCTGGAATAGCAAGTCTAAGCAAGAGTCAGTGTGGGCAGGAGATTAAGACACCCTCCCACAGGGATATCCAACAGCTGGGAAGCAGGTCCAAGCGGAGCTTTTATCTAGGTTGACGGGAAAAGGATTTTCACAATATCTAGAAGCTAAAGACAGGGTTGTATCCAGCTCCGGGAGAAAGTAGGCTCTTGTTGGGTACATTATCCTGCATGTCAGTGTCCTGCATGCCCTGGGGCTGCAGCCAGAACAGATCCCCAAGGGTAAATGTTTTGTGAGTGAAGGGAAGAGAGGGTCTGTCCAGGCAAATGTGGAAGCCTCAACCTTAAGTTAAAAGCGAACCCCTCACCATCTGTAGGAGAGCCTTAAAAATAACACACCAGCTCACCTAGCTTCTCCAAGGCTGGCTAGGGAAAGCCATAGCTAGAACTGCCGTTCAAAACAACAAGGCCCATTGAAATCTCTCTTGCATCCTTCCCCGCTCACCAGGACCCGTCATCAGGAGCTGCCCCAGCTACACCCCCAGCCAAACAGAGCTCCTAGGGCTGCGTGGGGACCTTGGGCCTCCGCTGCTCTGCACAAGGCCACACTCACCTCTTTCTCCTCTGGCAGGGGTCTCAAGCCTCATGGTTGAATTCTGCACTCCCAAAACTCGCTGAAATAATCCGGCTTCAAGACTCGGGTGCTATTAAAATCGAAGTTGCAACGCTTGCCACAGTGTACCCAGACATTCGGTAAGAGAAGCTGGATCAGATTTGTAAATATTAATACTGAATGTTGTGTGAGCCTTGAAACAGTTAAATATTGAAACGAGTGGGATTCACATACCAAAGTTTTGGCATAGTGGGTAACGCTCACTCTGCTAGGTGAGTGCCAGGAAAGCCAGCGGGGAACCAGTGCCCTTTTAGCTGGGTTTGTCTCCTGCCATACTCTTTTCCCTAAATGTTCCTTTCCCAAAGTTATAAAGACCTTACCTTGCTCTGGGTAAAAGGGGTGGGAGGATGCCTGCCATGCTATAATACTTCCAACAGCATCAGGCAAAAATGAAGCAATTAAAAATGGTCTATAAAAAGAAAAAAAGGCCCCCGGGCCCTTGGGGGTCTCAGCCTGGCAGCAGGCCCCAACACGCGGGATGCAGAAGGCTGCAGAAGTTAACACCTGCCAATATCTCCCCAACAGCAAAAGGCACCTGGAAGCGTTCCTGCACATCAAGGCGAACTTGACACGCGGGGAACTAAAAAGCATCCTGAGCTACTTGGCAGATGGCGCGGCGTCCTCACCTTCAAGTGCACCGCTGTTCTCTAGTATAAATGTGTCCTAGGCCAAAGGCAGCCCTTGGCATCCTTATGTACAGGACGGTAGCTAAGCTAGTGAAAGCCCCCCGGGGGCAGGGATGGAGACAGTCCCTTGGAGCAATGCTATGCATAGCGTTCACTGCCATATTTTCCTACGGAAAGTATCCTGGTCCGACTTGGTGCTCAGCGTCTCTACGGAAAGCATCATTCTCCATGCACAGCTGTGAGAAGGCGAGATCCAGCCACGGGAACACAACCCGGTGCCTCCCTGTCACGGATTGCTCCTTGCAGCGGCCACAGACTCCCTGCAAGGCATTGGGAATGTGCTGCCACTTTCTCCATCCAGAAATCGGCTTGGTACCTTACCATCTGACTACCTCACCAGGGCGCTGCAAAGCTGTTTTGGCAACTCCCCAGTAATCCTAGACCTAGGTGACACCTCCTGCATAGCTCGGTCATTCTTAAGGAGAGAGCTCTTTTCTAGGAGGGGAAAAAAACAAAGACAAAATAGATGAACAGATGAAGCCCCAGCTGAGGGACTGGAGAGGAACTGTAGCTCAGACAGCCCTGGATTCCTGTAGTCCTGCTGGGCACCAGCAGCCCCAAGGCTTGGGGTTGGCCACAGCCCTGGCTTCATAATTGTCACACACGGGGCAGTGCCCAGAGGCCTTAGCAAGGGTTAACTAGTGCTGGTTGCCATTAAAATGTTCTGAGCTCTCTGCGCTAACCGAGCACCTTGGGTGCCCTTTCCCCTGTTGCCGTGAGATGGATTAGATGTGAAAACATGAATGGATATCTGTTTGGAAACTCCGTATTGTTTTTACAAGAAGGGAATTACTTGCCAAAATGAAACTGTGTTTAGCTGAGGACCTTTCTCTTTGTTTTTCTTTATTTCAGCTTCTGTAGCAGTTTGTAGAGAGTCAGTCCAGAAGGAAGTTGCATAATGACTGTGCAAACCATGTAATGGTGTATGCATATGCAAACCATGCCACTTTTCATGTGCCTTGTTTATATCACACTTGAGTTTCTAGTCCTAACCTTTGGCTGTATATCCATAGATAGGTGTATATCATTGGTGTATTTTTGCATCCAATTTGATTTTCTCTCAGTAAGAGATCTTCATTTGTAATGTTTATATTTAAACAGTATTCAAATCTAGAAATGTTTCACATCATTTATTACGTCTCTGGCTGTTGTTTATTGCTACATGAAGTCCTGCATAACCCTGCAAAGAGCCAGTTCTTCCACCTCTTCCAGTCCGCTCTGTGTCAGCGTGATGAATGTCACCCTCGTGCACCCGAGTGTGCAGAGGGTATTGCTGGTAAAGCAGCAGCTCCCTGTCTTTGTACTGCATATGGGACCCATAGCTTGGCTTTCCACAGTCTTTAGAGTCACTGTCATATTCACAGTGTTTACGGTGTCTGGTGCAATGAAATCCAAAGTACCCGCCTGTAGGCACTACCACAGAATCAGTGTTGAATAATAAAAAGATACATACTTGAGGTGCATCTCATCCTTAGTGCTCAGGCATGCCCCTTGTTCTGTCTCTGCCCTCTGCTCCTGTTGGTACAAGTGTTTAGGAAATTTGCTGCTGGGCCCAGCAAGGGATTTGCTGGCAGGTACCGACCGCCAGGGACCCTGCACTAGCAGAGTCCAGTGGCACAGGTTGAGAAACGAAGTCCTTTGCAAGAGGCTTTAGGACATAATTATGAGTTGTGTGAAACTGTGCTTTGGTCTCAATTTGCTGCCTGGTAATGGAGAGCACAAATCACACACATTATTCTCACACATGCACACATACACATATAATTTAAACACTCAACACAACTACAATTTAAAGCCAAATGCCAAAATGATTTTAATCAGCAGTACTGAGCACTCATGAGAACTGTCACCTATTGTGCAGCATTTTCCTTCCCAATTAGTAAAAGGTCAGGCTGTTGCTATAAATAATTACAGTTTGATTTAGAGGTCTGTTACAAGGTTAGAGAAATATATCACACAAGTGACTACGCTGGCTTTTAAAAAAAAAGGATCCAAACTAAAGAAATACTTGAAGAAAAGTAGTAAATCTGTTTATATATCATAATTAGCGTGGGGAGGAGGAAGAAATACACATTGCATAAGCCGTATATAACTGTGCTGAGTAGTTCTTTTCATCCTGCCATAAAAACTTTAGCTTTCATTTTTCATGAGCCCAGGAAACTAATTTATTTATCTTCCTGTGTGATTCAATGTTTGCAATGGCATTTATTTATATGTAGCATATTCCACATAACCAGGTACCTTCAGGAAGAAGCATAAATAGCTTGCAATATTTATGTTGAACTATTAAACTACACTCCTATAAGCTCACAAATAAAATATTCTGTGGTCAGCGTGTCTGGATTTTCTTTATCACGCAGCTACTGATGTTGATCTCTGCTCCTACGTAGTGGCGTAGTAGATAGCAAAGATGAATGAAATCTTATTACCCTTATAAAATACCGGAGCAGGGTGGTTGGTGGCTGTGGTTGCTTCTCGTGCTGACAGGTGTTGCACGGACAGGCATGGGATGCTGGAGGGTGCAGCTCTGGCGTGCACTGGGGGCACTCCAAGGAGCCCATGATTGATAAGACCAGACAAAGGGTAAGTGACATCGCAGACTCAAACCACAAATATGTGTTGGAATTCAGCTGCTACCCTGGGACAGGGTCATGGGCTGAGCTAGAGATCACCGGTGCATGCTGGTGCTGACTAGAGCCATGCAGCTTCAGGGTAGCTGTATGGGCTTCGTTCTCCTGGGTCTAAAATGCAGTAAGCTACATAGGCTGGTGTGGCCTTGGATGCAGATGGCCTGTGGATCCCCCCTGACAGCGGGGATACTCCTGATATCAACAGCTTGGCTGGGAGGAGCTGGAGGAAATTAGACTGCAGGGGTGGCCCGTACAGGGCAAAAGCATTTGTTGCACCCTGTGCCCATGGGTTTGAGAAGCTGGGGAAGCTATAACAAATAGTGAGTCACAAAGGAACAACAAAGCAATTGTTGCACCATGCACTCATGATTTAACCGTAGACCTCTGATACGTATTTTTTTTTGTTCTATTTCTAGCTTTACTGTCACTTTTGCTAGAACCTCTTATTGCTAATAAATTCTCACACTTGACCAAAATTTATCTCTTAAATTCAATGCAACTAATCTTGCAATCACAAAGAACCCTGGCATCCCTCTGGTGGCAGATCACACACTCCCAGTTCCATTAGCAGCAGCACGCAGGACATCCTTCTGCACAAATCTTCCTTAACCAAAGATTGATCAGTGCCACTATGAGGACACAGCAACAAGTACCCACCAGGTACCCACAAGATAATTCCTGATCCCCACGGGGCCACCAAGGAACCTTTGGCCACTCATTTTGCAAGCAGCACTTCATTGTCCAGGGAGGTGGAGTAAGAAATCTTCACCCCTTGCCTAACAAGAGAAGTGTTCTAGCAGAAAATTTCTGGTAGAACCTGCCAAGAAATATTTGGGTTCCCAGGCATAGAAATAAAGAGTTAAGAAACCGTGACACCTGAATTCCACCCTCCTGAAGCGGGATCTTCTTCCCAAGATTCCCTAAAGCTTTACAGCATTAGACGAAAAGCCAGAAGACTTACTGACATGCTGACTTAAAGAGAGCCACGCTGGACCAAAGTGCCTGATGCTTTGGTAATTGCACCTTTCTGAATGTCAGCACTGGAAGTGTTAGACAGGGCCGGTGCAGACTCCTTTAGGTGGCCCACATCTCTCCATGGACAGCCTCTCGTTTGCCTGAATCTGACTTTCAGCAGTGTAACTTTGTTCCACACCAAACTCGCGGTGTGACAGCTATCAAAATCCTGCTCACATAAGGCTTTCCCACACCAGATCAGTGTAATTGCTCCCTTCCCGCATGGCTTAGTGGAGAATGACTTTGAATATCACTTCCTGCATCATTTGAAAAACAAGGGCAAGTGCAATAAAGCAGATGCACACATCAGGCTGGTCAGAAGCACATTGCAGGCTGGTTGACTGCATTCTTTTAAGGCAATATGCTACTGTAAAGTGAATCTTCCAACCTGCTAGATACCATTTCTCCTTACAGCCAGTAGTTTTCTTCGGAAATTAGGTTAAAAAAATAATCCTTCTGAACTGACCAGCTTGGAAGCCTTCTCTACAAACTCATCTTTCATCTGCTCTCTGGGTTCTGTCCTTTTGGAAGTTTACAGGTTCTTCTTTCACCTTTCCAAGAAAGTCCTATGTTCATGCTTGAGTCTCTCCAAACCTTATGCAGTAGCATCCTTGGATCCTGCCCTTCTAACCTTTCCATCTGCACCAGCAAGGAACACAGTAAGACACTGTCATATAACAGAATCCAGAAAAGCCATCAGTTTTGGAGGAGGAAACCTCTGCTATTTATCTAAGCAGCTTTCATTCAAATAGGACAGACCCCTTGAACCATAATAACTCTCCAAAAGAGATAATGAAAGAGGAAAACAACTTTTAAGCTGAATTCTCAAAAGTACTCATTAATGTGGGAATGGGAAGAGATTAACTCTAAAAGGGAGGAGACTGGTAGAATAATATTTGTCCTGGAGTCTTGCAAGCCTTTTTCCAAAGGCTAGAAGCCAACCCCTTAGTCCCGTTGGCAGGAACAGTGGAGTCTAAATGCTAAGCCAAGCGTATGGATTAGACAAAACAATAAGGTAAAGTTAGCTGTGACATGACCTAGTTGAGAGAGGGTCATTTCTGCTTTGTCTGGCTTTGTTACAGCCTACCCTAGAGCATGGCCACCTCAAGCGGGGCAGAGACTGTCATCTTCACTTCCTTACACAGTTAGTCCTTTACACAGTTACTTGGCAAGGGTCCCAAGCCCAGCTGCACATGTTGCCACGCAGCCTTTTTGTAACATGCATTGGGCTGTGCCAACCCACAAAGGCTGGCTAAGGCTTCCCATTCTTTCTGTTCAGGGTGATAGCGGCATTTTCAGTGCCCCAAGAAAGGTCCTTAGTAAAGTCAAGCTGGGAAATACAGGAAAGAGGCCTAGCATGGCCCCAAAGGTACTTCTGGTTCTCACATCTGAGCCCCAGCTCATCTTGAGAGTCACGGCCAGCCTGCCCCCTTCTTCATGAGGTGGCATCTAACCCTTGTCCAGCTGTGGGCCATGGTGGCATGCAGGCCACAGCCCCAGGGAAGCAACCAGCTTCAGCAACAGAGAGGAGGCTCTCAGTGCAGAGGTTCAGGTGAGTTGCTCACCTAGGAGAGCAAACCAAGGCAGGTCTTGCACACTCAAGGAAGGCTAGACCAGTTTTTGGAAGCACCTTGGCAACTTTCAAGGACCCCAGTGGTAACGCTGTTAAGGCTGGAATTAGCGAAACACTGTGAGGCACGAGCAGCAATGCAGATAACCTCTGTGACAGATTAGCAAGAAAAACTTAGGAGGTGGCCTAAAGAAACAAGGCAGCAAAGCAGAAAATCAGATGATGGAAGAGCAGCCATTAAATACCTGCCATATCACTAGCTGTGCTCAAAAGTCTTTTGTTGGTCTTTGTTTAGCCATCCCACTCAGGATTGTCTTCTTATCCATTAAAATACCATAAAGATTAAAGTAGCACTGTGGAATGTATGAACTGCCTAAGTTCCCATTTTTGTTTGATTTGATTTCTCTGTGTTAGGACTTTCTCAAGGAGCTCGGATTGCATTTACTTGGGGAACATTTTGCCAGATCAGCAGATACAGCATGAAAACGATGGCAGCTTTTAAAGAAAAAACAGATTCATTTGCCATCCAGAACAATTTCATAAGCCAGCTTTTCTTGGAGAGAAAGCACAATTTAAAAAAAAAAAAAAAAAAGATTTCCACTTTCCCTGCAGTGACTTCTGTAACTTCAGTTCCTCTCCCTGTCCTCTACCTCAAAGGGCAAAAGACTCTCTCTCCATGCCCTGGGGGTGGCCCATGCTCTTGCTGGGCAGCCCATGTCCAGGGCCCTCTGCCAGCACAACCTGTTGAATGGTTCCCCCAGTTCAGGCATTGGCTTGAATCTTTCTCTATTTTCATGAAATCTGCAGAAAAATATCTTTAACACCGGGGGAGAGATCTCAAATGTGACTGAAAGTGGCTTACGGGCTTGAAAGTTATTGAGACACGAAGGAACAAATGGACAGATATGCGTCATATAAACGCTCACTTCCCTACAACTCTCAGACTAACGGTAAAAAGTATTTTCTGCAGGGAAACAGCATTTCTGACCACGTGTGAAATCCTTCTCCTTCCAGTGTAAGTTTCTACCACCTAGAATGTACATTCAGTATCACAGACTTCGGGTTATTCTTTAAAATGTTACTAATTGTCCATTTTCTTGCATTTCAATATAGCTTGACTTGAGAAAGAATTTTCTGTTTTCAATAGTATATGGAAATTGCTTCACGTTAATGTGAAAATTATCAACAAGAGAATCAGCACATAGAAATTTTCTGCAATTTAGATTGCAGATTAGTCTCTACATTCAGGATTTTTCTTTTCACGGGGGCATTTTCAAGATAGAAGTGGCTGCAATAAAGTCTGCAATTTCAAACTTTTTCTTCAATGAAAACATGAGGAACCACAAGTCACACAAGTTCACAATGTTCTAAAATACAAATTGCATGCTGAGGATTTGTTTTTCTTCTCACGCTAAACAACCTTAAAGAACCTCAACAATTTAATCATGCTATTCCCACTTAATGTACAAAATAATTTAATAACCAGAAAACTTTACAATCTTTTCAAGATCAGGGTACAAAGGTAACAATCTTACTTCTGTTGCCAGCATTTGGACTTCACAAATTGAACTGACTCATTAGTTCTGAAACTTTTCATGGATAAGGAAAAATTGCTATGATGTCCTGCTTTTAGGGCATGCCCAAAAGGATGAGGTTGGGCATCAGCCCCAAAAAGGTTGATGTAACTAGTTAAAAAGCAGTTAGAAAGGCATATGTAGCTGTTCTATTTAGGTATTGCTACTACATTTTAACAGTGTTTTAACCTGCGGAAATCTGATTAAAGATTTCCACCCAAAAGAGCTTTAGTCCCCAAAGGGATTGAAGGCAATTTTTACTCTCCTGTAAGGAAAGAGCATTAGTCAGAGAGTCACTGCAGGATGTGCCTCTTTGCTGACATGTTTAAGGAAAGTAAACAACTGTTATTTTAAGCAAGTGGCTGGTGTGTCTCCTGGCTAAGGAGGGAATACAGAGAGCTTCAGGGTGGAAAACTATCCTTGCCCAGATATCCTGAGAAGACTTGGCAGCCGAGGATGGTCATGAAAACCAGGATAATCCACAAGGAAAGGAGAGGGTGCTCTGCTACCAGCTCTAGGAAGAGGCATCCTGGGGCCGATCTTTGGTCAGAGCTCTCCAGGTATACTTCTCTCTGGTGGTAGATCTCCAACAGAAGCTACAGAAACTCTCCAATAGGCACAACAGGGAGGAAAAGTGCATGCACACATTGCAGGGCATCTTGTATATAGGAAGGTAGGGAGACTTGCTGATATAACATCACCATAGGCAGTGGAACAGGCATTTGTGTTTCCTTGTTTGTGGCTCTCACAAGCATTTGCATTGGTCTTCTCAGGTGGACAATTACTTACAAACAAATGACTACGCTTATGTTCTTGCGTTAACCTGGCCTGGGCTAACTGCAGCGTAAGTGACCAGAAAGCAGTGGTTTATCCTCTTCCAGGGACATGTCAAATCTCCCAGCAGGAGCCTACAGCACCATAACCCAGCTCCAGCTCCCCAAACCATCTCCACTACGTCTGTGGGGCAGTGGGCACCAGACCTGAAGGATGGCAGGACCTGGGTGACCTCAAGGGCTCTCTGTTAAACAGCACAGGTCCACACGCGTTCTTGGACAGGGGCAGAGGTCATGAGAAGGACGGTATAGCCATGACTGGCAGCTGAGGAAATGCAGCTTTCAAGGTCAGACCATGGTCTGGTTAGTATGTCTGGTGCTATATTTAGCAGACATGTCATTACCTAGAAGCAAATAATCATTTTCTATTGATCTGTGGGCAGGGCCACAGTTGCCAAAGTTTATATTCGCACCGTCAGCAATAAGCACTAGATTGTCAGGGTTCAGATCAACTGACCGTTGAATGGCTTCTACGTGGTGAGAAGTTCTTAACGCAATTTCACTTCCACCCTGAAAATAATTAAGCTTGGAGTAGATCATTTCCCTTCCTCCATGAAGTACCAAACACACCAAGATTTTTGGGGAGATATTTCCATTAACTGAAGCAGAGATCACAGACAAAAACCTTCATTCTTTCAGTCAGATTTCTCTGTCAATCTGCAAAGTTTTTGGTGCTGTCAGCCACAGCTCTACGCTACACAGAAGCCAGTCTGAGGCCAAAATGCAGCACAGACTCAGAGGAGGGACCATCCTAGCCTCCTCTCCTGCTCCTTGGCAGGAACAGCAGGAACGGTTGCCCTGCAGATACACCTTGAGCAATCTATAGTGAACAGTCCCACAAACACCACCACCTTGTCATCAATGTATCCCTGCACTCATCCACAGCTTCTACAAAACAGAGGTCTCTCGTGAGCTGGTTGGCTGAAGCTCTATCCTAGCCCCTCTTTCAGCCACCGCTTGCCAGATCAAGGCATTTTCTATATTTCAGAGGAGCACCTTGCTCAGCATGTGTATACCCTCTGCTGTAACTGACTGACCTTCATCTAGCTGAACTCCAGAGATTAATGAAGAGTGTCAAGCATTGGCTGTTACCTCCCGTAGCCAGGCTGAAATGTCTCAACATTAAGAGAGAGAGTTAAGAGAACAGCAGGAAGGAGAGTGGGATTGCTGCAGAATCACAGAATCACAGAAGGTTAGAAGGGACCTCTAGAGATCATCTAGTCCAATCCTCTGCTCCAGCAAGGACACTCAGAGCACAGGGCACAGGGTGGCATCCAGGTGGGTTTGGAAGATCTCCAGAGAAGGAGACTCCACAGCCTCTCTGTGCAGTTTGTTCCAGGGCCCTGGCACCCTCACAGGAAAGAAGTTCTTCCTCACATGGAAGTGCAACTGCCTGGGTTTCAACTTGCAACCATTGCCCCTTGTCCTGTCACTGGCCACCACTGAGAAGAATTTGGCCCTCTCCTCCCTACCTTCAACCCTTAGGTGCTTATACATATTGATCAGATCCCCTCTCAGTCTTCTCTTCTCCAGGCTAAACAAGCCCAGCTCGCTTAATCCTTGCTCATATGGTAGATGTTCCAGTCCCTTAATTTTGTTGCTCTGCACTGGACCCTCTCTAGAAGCTCCCTGTTCCTTTTGCACTGGGGAGCCCAGAACTGCACCCAATACTCCAGGTGCGGCCTCACCAGCGCTGAGGAGAGAGGCAGGATCCCGTCCTTCGACCTGCTGGTGACACAGAACAGAAGAACATTCACACACGTTGCACAGCACTGCAGCTAGGCAGATGGAAGCGTTTCTGACTTATGCCAACTCATCCAAATGCTATCCCGTGTCCATCCGGACCACAAGATCACCACTCCCATCCAGGACTGATCCCTGCACTGCTCCAGCAGCCACACTCACTGCCAGACACATGCAACACCATACGATGGAGAGCCAAGTCATCGCTCAGCCACATCCATCCCTGCTGATAGCCCTGAATAACGTTGTTATCTCACTTGCTTCCAACAAAAGTTCAGCCTTGCCAGTAATGAAAACAAACCTAGGGATGAGATATGTGTAGGGTGGACACTTGGCACTGGAGAGCTCATGTTCATCTTGCCTAGGTCTGAGGCAGTGCTGAGAGCCTCGCTATAAGAAGATACGTTCAACAAGCTGTTTCCTAAAGCCTAGTGTCAAGGAAACACAAAGCTGGTCTCAGAGGTATGTAGCAGCTCTGGAAAGAAGATTTTTCCTTCTCCCTTATCATACTGTGGGGGACAGAAGCACAGTGTGAACTTCTGAGATGGCAGCTGGCCAGCGTGAAGAAGGAGAAACCTCTGCTGACCTACCCCAGGCAGCAGCTACACCTTTGACTTGAGCCAGCATGAGAGGCTCATCGTGGTCTATCAGAGCAAAGACGTGTGCAGGAAGGCCCTGGTGGTGTAACGCCCAGGGCAAAACCTGCCCCATCCTCAGGCCTCTGCTTCAGGACTGCTCAGGTCCGAGGTGCTGCATTATCTCTGCCCCGTTGGCGTGTGTGCAGCTGCCCCACGGAGACCTGACCTCCGGTGACACGGTTCAGCCCACTGCTGTCATACCCTACGCACTTATTCGCAAAGGAGTGACTGGAATTTGCTGATAAATGAAAACAGCCATTTCTCTGCAGGTCCTGGAGGCTGATTAAAGGCTCCTTGCCATCAACTGTAGGAAAACTGCAAGCACATGGAAGCCAGAGAGATGGCAATTTCTTCAGACCAGGAATATATATATATCTCCCCCCTATGAACCCTGGCACTCAAACTCCCTCTGCCCTCTGCTCTCTTACTACTCTCTCTTAATGTGCTACTGTGCTCTAATATGCTTTTGAGCCCGCAACTCTTTGGGGAAGGGACTATGATGCTTAGGCTGGCTTGGTGCCTAGCAAAACTCACTTTTCAAGCATTAACGGAGCTGTCAAGTGCCTGTCTCCTGCAGTGTTGCAGAGCAGATTTCACCATGCCACAGTTCAGCTGATAGCCACAGCGTGTTCCTACCAGGTCAGCACACACCAAGCGAGGAATTATGACACCAGCCTCTATTTTTACTGGCTGTCCTCCAAATAGTTAAACTGTGTTTGCTTTGCTTACGTCTGTTTGCTTTAATTTCTCCTCATTACAGGAAAGTATTACTTTGGCAATCTCAATTCTCATAAGGTTCTCAAGAGAAATTAAAAGCAAATGGCATGTCTAGTTCAGCCAAAATCTCATAAATTGAATTAAGATAGTACGGTGCTTATTGTTACATCTATACTTAACTTTAACCAGACAAGTCAGATTTTTAGTCTTTTTTTCTGCATAGATTTAAGCATGTAGATAAGCTTGGACAGAGCTTGAAACCCTTTAATATCATCTTGTCTACCCTAAGTGTCCAGTTCAAAGCATTTCCCTGCAGCCTTTAAAACATGTTTTCGTCTCATGACACAAACAACAGAATCGAGTTGTGCCAAAGAAAATAACTTGAAGAAGTAGATTGTACTTTTTTCAGGCCAGATGCCTAGCAATACCCCTGGAATGAATCGAATTATTCTCAAAATGATGCAAGCCACAAGGATGTTTTGCTGAGGGAAGGAAGTATTTGACCTTGTTCCCCCATGGAGCAACCCCCTATTTAAATAGCCCCCTGTGCCCAGGGTCTCAGTACAGTGCTGAATATTTATTGTCTCTGTGCTCTAGGGAAGGAGGGCAATGGAGAACAGCCTTTTGCCATTCCACCCTTCTAAACTCAGTGGTGCTGAGATGCAAATGTCTCCTTTTGGCTTAGGGAGTAACTGCATTGCACACTGCTGGAGCCTGAGCGTGGCAGAGGAATCTCACTGTGTGTCTCTCTGTGTGTGTGTTCCATTCCTTCCCCCTTCCCTGGACACCTGGACACCTGCATGCAACTGTATTTTACTATTGCTCGTGGTGGTCTTTTAGCTGTTGTGCCTAAAAGAACTAGCAGTGCACACGAGGAACGGGCATCCCATGCAAAGTCATTTAACCACACACCACACAGACAGTCCCAGTGCTACTGAACCATACTCCGTCCAGGGCTTCTATCTAAGGACACTGTCGTCATGCATCACCACCATCTCTATGTTCTTCTTCAGTCCTCCTGCACCACCTCTTTCAGCATCTATAACTAAATTTGTGATGGGGCTAGATCCCTACATTATCTCCTGAGTCGGTGGCCTTGAAGGCTGGGCCATTTATACTCATGGACAGCTTCATCTAAAGGAATTTCTTGAGCGTGGACAAGTCCCCTTCGCTCTGGGTGCTCTCAGCTAGGCACTGCATGTTGCTGCCCACAGCTTTCCTATGCAGCCTTGTGCCACTGCTGGACATGGGTGCCAGCTTAGACAGCTCTTTGGTCTGCTCTGGTAGGGCTGCTCTTGCCGTGCCTGGGCTGAGGTTGATCCTAAAATCCTTGCTGTTTCCCTGCATGTAAAACAGAGAGTCAACTTGGATGAGACCATGGTCCAGAGTGACCAGCTACACTCCACTTATTTGCTATGTACCTGAGGGCTCCCAAAGTGCTGCAGTCCTTATTCTTAGAAACAGTCATGTTTGGATAAAAACAGAAAGAACAGTCCCACAGATCAAAAATTAATAGTTTTATAACATCTTTTTATTGTAAAGAGTCTATAACTCTATGACCAAAACTTACTTCCTCTTTGGTTTCAACTGTCACTGTCACTGCCTCCTCCATGGATGATTCTGCATTTTTCCAATTTGTTGGCCTACCCCATTTCACTTTTCCACTTCTCCTTTGCTTGAAGGCCTCTGACCTTCACCAAAACTGCCAAACTAACATCACAAGATTCAACAGCAAGTTTCCTCTGACCATGTCAGTGCCCTCCTGTTACCCTCTACCAAGCCGGGATGTCTGCAACACCCACCCACTGCCAGACACCCTGGCCCAAACTGATTTCCCTGACAGCAAAGGGCCTCGAGCTCCCAGACTCCCTATGGATTCTTTTTTTTTCAAAGATATAGGTTCCTGAAGGCCGTGATTACAAATTTGTCATCACCCACATGTGCCAGCAGATACCAATTGGAATTTGTCCTCAGGTGGCCCTTTGAGACTGAAACCCTAAGGAGAGGGAAATCTGGGACATTTTTTCAGTTCTCTTTCCCTGGCCAGTGAGGTGCAAAGGTGCTGAGCCAGCATGACCCCATGAGTCATGACCCCATGGTCCTGGGTAGGCCAGCACCCTGCCAGCCCCTTAGCGTTTCAAACCAGAGACTGGCATGTCCAGACCCTTCCTGGCTCCCATGGCTCTGAAGGCCTGCAGGAACCTGCCAGAGGTGGGAAGGACCTCGTAGGGATCGGATGCTGAGGATTAGAGGGGAGCAGCAGGGGTCCATGTGCCCTGTCCTCGGGCAGTCTGCACTAAGTGAAGCAGGAAGGAAGCCCAAAAGAAGCCCTGTGGGCTTTTATCCGGTGCAGTCCCGGAGACGACGCTTGGCCAAATGAGTCCTTCTGAGTATCACAAACTGAACCTGTAGCAGGGTCAAAATGGGGTTTATTGGCCAAATCACCCAGGAATCACATTCCAGCTGCCTGCCCTAGGAAAGGATTAGGGTGGAGAAGGCCATTAAATCTTGCAGAAATGTCCTATAAGGTTAACTCCAGCTAGCTAATTTACCTCAGGGCTTAATGTTCTTCCTGGAGCACTCATCTCTTTCTTCAGCAGAGACCAGTTTGGCTGATGGTCAGATATCACAGCCTTATCATTTTTAGTTCATCTGTAAACTGTCTTCTCCAGATGGGAACACGCGAATTTTTAATACTTCATGGAATAGAAGAGGCAGAAAAAAGTCACTGTCACTGGTCAAGGAAAACTCATCTGCAAAGCAAGCATGGATTAACACTAGCAGGGAGTAACTAGAACCGCATCCCCAACCTCACCGGCAGCCCAACTCCACACTTGTCTGAATCACTGAATCCCAGGGCTCCCACCTGAAGAAAACCTACTGGTTTAAGACCAGAAAAGTGACATTTGAAACCATTTTACCGAATACAAAGTTTCCTGAAGCTTGTTATGGGAACGGAGCTCAGACACCAGCGCTGCACAGCACACACCGGGAGAGGGTGACGGTCACAAGAGCCGCGCACCCAGACATGTGCGCTCCCTCCCACTCACAGCTGGGTCGTTTCCCCGCAGCAACTGCAACAACTGTGTTTGTCTAACATAAATAAAAAAGAAAAATAGAGAAGCATTTGAAATTTTTCCTCAGTTGACATTTATGTCATGAGTTCTGTGCTTTCTTGAAGCATTAGCTATCGTCTTTATTTTTATTTCATCTCTCTTCCTTCCCTCCCTTCTCCTTCTATCCTCCCTTATACTTTTCTAATGGCTTGCCTGTTTCTCATTCTCTCTACATTCCAGCCCATCACTTAGACCCCTTCTTGCTTTCCTAAGCATCTTGCCTTGCTTTCGGATCATCTCCTCTTCCACAGGCCCAATTCCTGGCTGCCACAACCTGTCGCTCTTGGATATCAAATTTTCAATTGAAAAAAAAATCTCAAGAGGGAAACAAGCTTGAGCTCCCTCTGCATGCATCCAACTTTTGCTTCAAAGCCTGTTTGCTAGAAACAGTGTGAACAAAAGTCAGGACAGTTGAAAATAGGTGGAAAGGCCAACATCATGGGGGCAGCACTGCTGCTGTGGGCTGCCCATGACACTGCTGATAGAGTTTTGCCAGTGTAAGGCAGCAGTCACAGCATCGTGTCTGTTTCTGTGTCTTTATCTCCCTGCAATTCTTACAAAATATATTTCAAAACATTCAGGACAACAAGGAGAACCTGCCTGTTCTTCCGAACACAAAGCTCAAGTGTGACTTGGAGGAGGAGGAAGGAGTGGTGGGGGACACACTCATATGCACATACATGGAGGGTTCGGCAAGCCTGGCAGCTGTTTCTGCTTGCAGCAGAGACTCCCACAGAGCCACATCTGAGGAACATGCTCATCTGCTCTGCAGATCCCAGTGTAAAACTATCGCAGAGGCACAAGGCAGGTGAATGCTCCCTCTGCACCTCAGCCTTCACAGAGGCCAGTGCCTGCAGGCAGTGCTCTCCAGGACAGGATTTCCACGCCGGCAGACACAGACCCATCAGCAAAAGCCAGGTCTGCAAACGGACACCCCGCGAAAGGGGCGGCCGCGGCGCCGCGAGGTGCTGGTGCGAGCAGGAGTGTGAGTTGTCCCCTCTCTAGAGCAGCCCTGCTCCTCTGGAAGCCTGTTCCCTGGCCTCTCCCTGTACGGCTCCATCGTGTCCGAGCAGGCAAGAGAAACATAACAGAAATCGTGCCAGACAGACCCCTGAGCTGTGTGAGCTGGCTCTCCAGGAGGGCCCCAGCCCCGTTCTTCTGGCATGGCAGTCGAGCAGACCGGTTGTTTCTTCCTAAAACACTCCAGCGGCTCCAGTCTTCGCTGCTCTGTGTTTCTAACGGACAAGCCCTGTGTATCCTGGCTGTGAGACACGGGTTGGTGGGACAAAGAGTGCAGTGTCTGGCGTGTGGGACCTGACGGGGGACAGCATCCACTCCCTCCACTTCTGCCCAGAAATATCTCACCCCACAAATTGCATTCATGCTTGCAAAAACTAACGGTGGAGATTGGCTGACCTCTGAAAGGGGGACACGCATGTGGGCAGATCCTCCCAGGAGCTTGTCCATCATTTACTCTGAACTCCGTCACTGTGCCCTTGCCCTGGCGAGCAGCCCTGATGATGATGATGATGATGCCGAATCACCCATGGCTCTATCGGTGACCTGAGACTAAGCAAGGTGGTGTTCAAACTGCAGGTGACAGTCATATGAGATATATGTAAAAGGATGGTTTACATACAAAACAAGGAATCTAAATGGGATCCTGGGAAGATGGCTGTATGGAAATATCGCCTAAGGAAAGGAAGTGACCAGAAAATTCAAATTAAATGATAGGAATTTCTAACACGGGAAAAAGAGAACAGACCAAGATCATCTCAAGGAGGCGGCAGCAGAACTGCAGAAGTCCAGAGCCAAGTTACCACATTAGCAGCAGTATGGAAGAACTTCTGGATGAGCAATGACTACAGAGGGTAGGACTCTCCAGACTGGAAACGGAACTACTGAGAATGGAGATCTGCTAAATCACTGAGGATGGGGGAAGAGTGTGAAAGAAAAAGCTGTATCTTCCCACACAAAAGAGGAAGAGGAAGGCAGAAGGCACAAGATCTGAAACTGGAAAATGAAGTGCTATATTAGACAGTGTATAATTAAACTGCAGCAGCTCCCTGCTACAGGACACTGTGGCTGATAAAAGTTAACATGGATGCAAAAAGCAACCACACAGGGATGGAGTGGGAAGAACAGAAACAAAAAACATTGAGGACTCTTAAATAAATACATGGCTCTGGCACAGGAAACTGCAAGCTGCAAATTGCTGTCATCTAGCAGAGTATTTGGGGATGTGTCACTACACACTTCTCCCATACTTTCTGCTTTTTCTGGCATCTGATTCTGTGTGACTGACAGGGAGAGGGTGCCAGGTTAGAAGTATCTCCTTTGCTTTGGTCCATTCCACCCGTTCTTCATCCACTCCCAATCTACTCCAGCTGTTTGAGGCATGTGGACCGTGTCATTTGGCTCATGACTATCTGGGAGGAGTTTTTTTTGTATATTTCTACGGTTTTGATATAGTGTCCAGAAGCTCAAGAGGAATGGTCAGGGCCATTGTGAAAGGTCACCCTCAGACTCTGCCAAATCTCAGTCACACTCATTATCAAGACCAAAAGCAGCCTAGGAAATCAGATGGGTAAATCAGTCTTCTCATAGTCCTCCCTGAAAAACATCTTATTTGCTTTATCTTGCTGTCACCTAGCAAAAAAACCACATATCACTCATACTATGTTAAATATAGAAAACTTGCTTAAAAGAACAACCTGCATTTATAAATTCAAGACAACTTTCTCTCTCTAAAAACACCCGGAGCTTTTCAGCCTGGTCAAAGTTCCTGGTTTCGTGGCAGCCTGGACACCTGCCTCATCACATCCCTGTTTACAGATAGAACATGTGTTTATGCTTCAGTTGTATCAACAAGAACAAATATCACTTCTTGGTTCGATGCCTTGAAAAAACGGGGTTGTTGGAACCTCCACTCTCACCACAGCTCTCGGGAGGCCTCGTTTCTCAAGAAGTGATACAAGATGGTACGTCCTTGATGCCAACAAACTTGGGACGTGGAAGGACCATCCAGTGCTATGACAGAAGTCCTGTCCTTCCACTCTGGTGGCCTCGCACAGAGCAGCCAACACTGTCACTGTCTGGTCCAATCTCTGCATGGACATGAGAGTGCAGTGAAGAAAACAGACTCCTGACCTTGAGAGACCACAGAATCCTCTGGTGTAACCTTAACTATGTTTTCTATTTCTTTGTTTGACCTTCCTCTTAGTGCAATAGGTCAATATTTTAAAAATGTAGAAAGATTTGTCATTTGTCACCCCAGGTCTCCACTCCATTAGCCTCTCTGTTGCATCATATTTACATAAACAACCCTTCAGACAAAATTCATAGAGCCTTCACCTCCTATTTCTTCCTCTCAGTTTCCCGGTCCTGACTGTTCATGGGTTATGGCCAGAGCAACAGTGGGTGATAAGTGATGATCCATTACACAAATGCCCTAGGACAAGGGAACTTGGCTTGGCCACACAGCTCAGGATTACACTACTGCTGGAAGGGGACCTTGGCTTGTTTTTGTCCATTTTCCCGTTTAAAACAGGACCATTCCCAAAATAAGATCAGGTCAGCCCATGCCTTTGTCTAGCAAAATCTTGAAAAGCTGTAAGAAAAAGACATGACCACCTCTCTGGGTTGTATCAGCCTACTAGGGAGGAGGTTTTTCCCTAATTTTGAACCTAAACAACCAAAATCACAGACTGTGGTTGTTTCCCTCTGGTCTGTCACCTGGCACTATTGAGTTCAGCTCTGTCATTCCTGATGAGTGTCTCCACAGTACCTGTAATGGTACTGACATTAATTTTTACAAAAATATATATTCAAGTAATTGTAGGCAGTCACTTATTTGAAAGGGGCCTCTATTACCAACACAGCAGATGTTGCTCAAATCCCAAGTTGTGCTGGGAATGCCTCATATTGTCCATTATCACCCGGATGTGCAGACGAGGAGTAAGAACACACTTTTCACACAGAGTTACACTCACACTGGCACAGAGCTGAACCCAAGGAGGAGATTAAGACAGCGTTGGGCTCAGCTGTTCATGTCTCTCCTGTGTCTCCATCCCTCAGCAACCAGTGCATTGAGTATCAGGGTCGGTCTTGCTTAATGAGGGATACACTGACCACCAGTCAGTGCCTGCAGGCACTGCTCTTTGACAAGCCTGTCTTCTCCAAGTAACAGCCCTCTTAGAGGCAAGTCACCTGTGCCCAAAAGCATTTGTGCAGCTTAGGTGCAACCCCTGGGCCTGCCCATGCTGCCTTTGCCCTGGAAAAGCACTGAAGGCTCTGCAGAGACATCACCAGGGCTGTTCCCCTAAGACAAAGTGGTTTTTTTGCAATGCAAAGAGCTGGGCAAAACAAAGCAGGGAATAAAAAAAGCTCTGGGCAAGTCCCTTCTCTTTGCATTGCATTTCAAGGTTATTTTGGTGACATATTTCCTCTTTAGAGCATCCGGTGGCCCAGCACCTCGGTGGGTGTTGGTGCCGCCCTGCCCTAGTTGTGCTAGCTGAGCCTTGCAGCACCACGAGGACCAGAGGCAACATGAGCCAGCAGAGGACCATGTCCCTGGTCATCGCGTATGGCCAGAAGGGAAAACCCTGGCTCCATCCTTTCTGAGACTAACAGGGAATTCTTCAGTGCTGAAACCTTGGGAGCCCAGCATTGTATACACACTTGAGGTCAATATAAGCATCTTTACATTTATGAAAAAGAAAATCAGAGCGTGTCTGAGTGAAACCAGAGTGCAATCCCCTCAAGACAGCTCGCTCTCATTTCTTCATGGACCAAAAAATTTTCTCCTCTGGGAAGGGTAAAGTTTTCCTACCAAATGACTCAGCCTACACTCTGCGTTTAGCCGTAGCAACAGCTATGTTTTGACACGGTCCCTAAAGCATGCAGAAAACTGAGCTTCCATTACAGCTGCCAGCTTTGCCTGTTACCAAATGCTTGGAGAGACCATGTGATTTCCTTGAATCGCTTCTTTTCCCGTATCCTTCCAGTCATGCCAGCCCTTAGCTACAAGCCACAGCACTGTGCTGGGCTGGGAATAGAGAGCTCTGAACACACAGCTTAACCCTGGAGGGTCCAACAGTGCCGCCCCCGCTGCAGGAATGAGGCTTCTCCCGTGGGCAGCCGCTGTGGGGCAGGAGGCCGGGAGCCTCTCCGGGCCAGGGCATGGATATCGCAGGAGCCACCCATGCTGCAGACTGACTGCAAAGGGCGGCTGCAGGCGAGGAGCAGAAAGGTGCTCTAGGCAACAGGGGTGGTGAAACGAGAGGCTGCGATCCTCGGGAGCTGGGAAATGAACTCGGTGGAAGCAGATTCCAGAGATTCAGACGCGATAACAGGGACCCCGGGACAGGTCAGTCTAGGGGAAGGGTGGAATTTTGCGGAGCTGGCAGCTCCTCAAAGGTATGAAGAAATATCCCAGGGCAGAAGGAGGATGGGAAGCATGATGGGAACTCAGCTGAATCATAAATTCCTTAATCTCATGAAGTTTAAGGGGAAATTGCAGAGAAAGCCTACAGTTGTTAACATTTCAGTAGTTTGACATAAAACTACATCACAAGCATCTGTGGAGCAGCTGAAAAGGCAAAGCACCGATAGCTGCAAGCACAGAGCAAGGGATGAAAAGCAGCAGAGGAGCAGGGCTGTCAGTGCTCTGCGGGTGATGGGACGGACAGCCAAGGATTGGGACGGGTACCTGCTGCCCTTTTAACTCCCGCCTTCATGAGGAAGGTGACCTGCAGCTCCATCCCGGTGGGACAAACCCCCTGGCAGAGGGCTGGAGCAGGACAAACCTCCCTAAGGCTGTAGAACCTGGTTGGAGGCACATTTGTCCCAGGAGCAATGCTGGTTTCAGCAAACTCCATCACTCCACAGCTCTGCTACTCAGACCCCCTTCCCAGGGCTCCTCATCGTGAGCGGTGCCGTGCTGTGAACCCTTCTGCACTAAACATTAGACATTTGCTTTGCTTTGCAAGTCCTGTCCCCAAGCAGACCTCCACGTGGCTTGCAAGGCAGCTGCCCAAACAGCTGCACTAGGACAGGGTGGGGGGACAAGCAGCGAGGACACTCACACCAAGCACACTGCCAAAAAGTAAGTGAAAGAGCTAACGAACTGCATATCCAACTGCAGCCTGAGCAAAATGGGTCTTTGCAGGGATGGGTTTCAACATGCTGCCCTGTCCCAGCATCACGTGTTTAGAAAGCTGGTGGGAGCCATCTCACAGCCACCCGTTGATGCATTTGAGAGGAGTGGGCTTCTCTTGGAAAGGGCAAGCAACACTGATCTTTGAGGAGGAAGGAGGAAAGAAGTCATGGAGTTATTTCTTGGAACAATCTTGGTAAAAATAAACAGTTTTAAGCACAAGAAAGATAACAGGCAATAAACCAAAACAGATTCGCTCAGGACAAACTCGGTTAAAACAATTTGTTTTCCTTCCACGGCAGGAGTTCCCCCTCAGTGTGAGCAGAACAGCTACAGATGTTGTGAATCTGGACTCCAGCGAGGCTTCCGACGCTCTCTCCAGCATCGCTCTCACACGTGACGCGGGCAATGTCTTTGCCATGGTCAAACGCCGTCCCCGTGCTCGGCAGCAGGTCCCGCGCTCGGCAGCGCGGGCACGGGTTTCACTGCTGGCCTGGCACCAGCCTCGGAGCCACCACCCTTCTCTTGCGCTGCACACACCAGCTCCGGGGAGGCAGCTGCAAACCCGCTTCGATGCACACGCAGAGAGCAGACCTGCACAGAGACACCGAGCGCGGCGCCCGGCACTCTGTCCGGGGCCCGTCATTATCCACTTGTTTCATTCCCAATTTGGATGACCAAGGCCAGAGGAGAAGCACAAGAGCTTCGGAGACTTCAAGCCTGGTGGGCGCCTGAGAGGGAATAGGATTTGATCTTGCCATCATCTAGGGGAAAAAATCAACAGGATGCAATTCAGCCAGAACTAGTTTAACATAGCGCAATGGCATAGGAATAAACAACCAGAAGAAAACAGGGAGGAAGTGACCAGCTCAGTAAGAGCTTCGCAAAAATATCCAAACACTTTGCGATAATGAAGGGTCACAAGCAAGCTATGTCAACATGTTTTTGCAAACAAAAAGGAAATATCTTGCTGGGACCTGCAAAAAAGCGAGTGACACCTGCACAAGATTAAAGGTGACTTTCTTGCTCCAGTTATCACCATCAAAGCTTGGCTACTATAGGGCGCCTACGCTTGGCACCAGAGTGCCAAAAAGAGTGTCGAAAAGACAACAGAAAGCTTGACTGGCAATCTGGAAAAGGTGATGGCTGAGAAAGTGTTGAAGGAACCGGCGTTGTTTAATTAGCAAAGACTGGGGAGAAGAGATCTGGCCCTCAAACGGGTAATGAATGCTTCTCGAGAGAAGGGAATTAAATGTAGCAGGCTGAGACTGAGCTGCAGTCTGCAAAGAGAGGCAATGGGATGGTGCAGAGTGGCGTGCCACATCACTGCATGCCCTCTCTGGATATATTTAAGGCCAGACCAGGCAAATATTTTGCCAGAGAGACCTTAGGGCCAGACTGACCCTGCCCTGGGAGAGGCAGAAACGTCATTTCTGAAGGTCCCCTCCACGTCTGCTTTTTGTGATTGACACGGATGTCACCACTTGCCTTGCAGCAGGTCACCTCATCCTCAGACGTCCAAACAGCCCGTCAGAGCGCAGACGAGCACGGACACCCCGGGCAGGGAGGGGCAGGCAGCAAGGACACAAGACCCCGCTTCTCCACGAGACCACAGGCCGTGCTGGGGCCCCAAGGCAGGTCCGCACTGCAGGAGCTCCGTGCTGTTCCCACGCCAGAGCCTGCAGCTTGTGCTTCCCTGCGAGTGGGGCCATACCCCGCTGCTCCACACCGAGACAGGGTGGCTCTTGCAAGGTAGGTGGTTCGACTTGGGAGCTGCCCGGTGTCCCCAGAGATACAGGGCGGCAGCTGAGACATGTGGGATGGGGCTGTCACCGGAGGCGAGGGGAGCGGAGCGTGCTGGGGACACGCACAAGGCCGCACCTCCTCATCGAGCATCACTTCGGGGTCCACCACGGGCGGCCGAAACGGGGCAGGCACACGCTTCACCCCAGGCTGCGAGGGCTGATACCACAGCTAATTGTAGCCCTCAAGGTGGAGGATCCTGTTTCACTTCACAAAACAACCCACACGAGCACGTACGGCTGTTTCCAGGATCCCACGGGTGGGTCCTACAGCCGGGAGCTGCAGCGTTGCTGCTGCTGCTGCCCCACGGGCGGTCACCTCTGCTCCGGGACTGCTCTGGCCCGGCCTGGTGTCGGATTGACCCTGCTGGTGCTTGGCCTGGGTCCATCCTGCCCTGAGGGGAAGCGTGGAGCTCCACTTCCAACCGGCACGGGTGTTTCGGGATAAACTCAGCCCTGGCCTTGCTTTGATCCCAAGCCCTGGTTGCACAATGGCTGTTTTCCAGCAGCTCCCTCAGGAAGCTGCTGGTGGATGGCTTCCTTGTACACTGGGAATGCCGAAGGTTCGCTAGCAGCGCTCTGCTCCTCCAGGGCCCTTGTTTGGAGCGGTCAGAAGAGGAAGCCCCGTCAGAGCCCCTCACCTTGCGGCCCAGCTGGGGCAGCAGCGGTTCGGCCCTTCTCCCCTGCAGTCCCCGTCTCCCAAACCCTCTTCCCTTCCCACAGCAAGTCTGGTACACAGAGGCCTTTTCCACTGCATCCACAAAGCAAACCTGGCCCAAGCAATTATCAGACAACCTTGGAGAAAATATCTCAATTGTGACTATTTTTAATTTCAGTCTCCTAGACAGGTTTGGTTTCCGTCTTCTAAAAGCAGAATTGCAATGGGAAGCAGCTGGCGGGGCTGGTCGTCAAAGACCCGGGGGTGACACAGCAGAGCGGAGGGCTCCGTGCCAGCCCCACGCCGCCTCGCGCGGCCGCGTCGCTCACCCCTGCCCTCCGTGCGCGTTCCTCACGGAGGTGCCCGGTGCTGCCGCCGCGCTGGGAGCAGGCGCCGTTGGAGCCCATGCGGTCCCGGGACCCCGCGGCCACCCGGCTGCAGGGAGGCACCGAGCACCCAGCCCCAGGGGAACCGAGAGGTTTTCCCGTGCTGCTCCCATGCTATTTCAGTCTCTGCTTGCATCCTCCTTTGTGGAAGCGGGGCTTTCTTTCTCACCACAGATTATCACTGGCCAAGGGGAAAAAACAGAATTAAAACACAACAAGTTGGTGTGCAGAAAATCCAATGCACGAGGTGGGTGAATCCCAGCGGTTGCTCTTATTTAGGGCAGGGAAAGGCTCCCGCTAGGCAGCCCCAGTGCTGACAGCTTTGAAGGGGGGCAGTTTGGCAGGCAGGAACCTGCTCCCCGATGGGTCTTGTTGATCAGGATGGGCCTCGTGCTCTAGCCTCAGGTAGCTCAGTGGGCACCCGATCCCTGTCGTCAGCCACAAAGCTCCTAGCAGAGCTTGCAGCATCCTACCTATTGCCTGGCCCCATGGCAATGGCCAGGAGAAGCTTGGAGCAGCGCTCTGCAATGGCCAACACCTCTCATGGAGGGGATTCAAACTCCAAGAACGTCACTTTATTGCAGAGAAATAAGTTCATAGAAGCCATCTCTCCCTCCCTGCCCTGCAGCAGTGAAGGATGAGGCCTCAGCAGAGGGCTGCCCTGCCCTGGCTGTGCACAGCCCCAGATGTTTTAGCAGCTTTTATCCCCATCTAGTGGCTGTTTCCAATTTCACATCAAAAGCACTTTCCAGGCCGCACCAGCGACCTGCTCTTTGGCGGAAAAGGCTTCTGTCCATGGGGAGGTGTTGGGAGTAGGCCTGGAGAGCAGGGAGCAGTGAGCAGGCTCTGAAGAGGAGTCAGACCTTCCGTGGGGGAATCACGGCCATGGGGTTGGCCGAAAAACAAGGTCTTACCTTAACAGCTCGTCCTGTTGAAAATGCGAGGTGGTTGTGTGCAAAGAAGGGTGCAGTGCCCACAGTGCAGAGCCTTACCCTCGCAGTCTTGCCCTTGCCTGCCTGTCTACAGGTGAGAGGTCTCTTTCTGTGCAATTCTTTGTGTGCCGCTGCTCACAAGGAGGATCCCTGGGGCCATAACCCTCGTGTCCCAGCAGCTGACCCAGGGCCACGTCCCAGGGGTCTGGACAGGCTATGGAAGACAGTTCATCCAAAGCTTCGCAGGAAACATTCAGGATCACAGTAAGGTCTCCAGGTCCTACCAGACCAGGTATCACTCGGGTGAGGGAAGAGAGGACAGGGCTGAGCTGGCCAAGGAAAGGGCTGTGCACCCCTGTGGATGCTGTGGGGCAGGGGGATCCTGTGCAAGACGGGCGTCCTGGGTGGGCGCAGCGCAGAGCTGCACACACAGACGGGCACTCGCATGGGGCCAGTCCTGCTATTGTGCTGCCTGTGTTGCAATGCCAGAGAAAATGAAATGCAGACCCGGAATTTCAGGGCTTTGGGCACTTGCTCTCCACAACACCTGATGTGACTGATGTTGGCCTGATAAGAGCAGACCCATGAGCTGAGTCTCTCTCCGGGGAATGAAATCCTCCAGCACAAGGCTGTGCTGTTGGGAACAAAAAAGACCAGCATGCAGAAGCTGGGAGGCTACAAGTCAGTGAGAGTCAGTCGGAGAGGATTTGCTTTTTATTCTTCACAAAACCCTGCAAAATTCTATGCTATAGCATAGCATTCCGGTCAGCCCTGGCTGCTCCGGCTCCTTGAAAACGCTGCATTCCTGAGGTGTGCTTTGTTTTTCCCCAACAGCTGGTGGAAGCCCAGCCAAGTTATTTTAATTGCTTACAAACTGCCATCCATTTCGCAGCAGCCCTTCTGGGCAGGAAGCAGAGGCCCCTGTGCAGAGCGTGCGCTGAGGCAGAGCAGGACAGACGTGCACAGGGGTTTGGCAGCTGCATGTGCTCCATAATGTGGGGGGCAGCAGCAAACGGACCTCCCAGCGAGGAGACCTGCTCCATCCGGAGAGAGGGAGAGAGGCAGCTGGGGAACCCGCTGGGGACAGGCTGGAAATTGCAACCCTTGCAAACTTTTGGGTGGAAATAGAGTATTGCTCCACAGTGCTGGGTGCAGAGCCCCCAGCCAGGCGGCGCGGGAGCCCCGCAGGGACAGGAGGCGCCGCGCTACAGTCAGCTGCAGGAGCACAGGGCTTCTGCTCACTGATGAAAGCTAAATACAGCTTGAAGGGAATTGTTCTCCATTTATTTGGTTTATCTTTCTTAGTCAGACCACTGGAGAGAAAAGGGGAGCTGACAGATGTGGAGCTGAGGGACAAGAGAGAGGAAATGGACCCAGAAGAAGGGAGAAGAGGCCAAGCAACACAGAGCTTTTTATTCAGTGGTGGCCAGTGACAGGACAAGAGGAAATGGTCACAAACTGAAGCACCAAAAGTTCCACAGGAACTCATGGAAAAGCTCCTTGACAGTGAGAGTGCCAGAGCCCTGGAACAGGCTGCCCAGAGAGGTTGTGGACGCTCCTTCTCTGGAGATCTTCAAATCCTACCTGGATGCCACCCTGTGCTCTAGGTGACCCTGCTGGAGCAGGGGGTGGGACTAGATGACCTCTAGGGGTCCCTTCCAGCCTCAACCATCCTGTGGTCCTGTGTAATCACACTGGGGTGAGCACCGCCCCGCACACCGTGTCACTCGGAAGGTGACGCGCGCTGAGAGCGGAGCGGACGCTCCGCCGTTGCAGGGATGCTCGGGCCACCCTCGTGTCTCCCTTCCCTTTCCATCCTCTTGCTGCTGTATCGGGCTGCGGGAAGCGCTCCCGGCAGGACGCGCAGGGCTCTGCAGGCAGCAAGACCCCTGCCCTACCCCGCAATAATAGAAATAACAGCAAATACAAATAATAACAAATAATAAATACGAAAGAGCCACGGCTCTTTCCAGCTGTCCCAGTTCCACTAGATGGCACCAGCAGTGTATCCTTCTGGGTCTGCTTGTCCTCTGGCCTGGCTTTGGGATGCACTGGGAGCTGTGGGATGCACTGGGAGCTGCAGGATTCATAGGGTGCTGTGGGACACTCCACGAGCAGTGGGATGTGCCGGGAGCTGTGGTCATCCCTGGAGTTGTGGGTCACACTGGGAGCAGTGGGACACCAGGATCTGCTGCTCCTTAGCACCCACCAGCCCCACAGCGGGGCCAGGCCCCACTTCCCAGCTGGAAGGCTCAGGGCTGGAGCTGATGTGGAGGAAAGCGCTTGGCCAAAGATGTGTCCACTTTGCTGTCAGGATTTTCCCACCTCCTGGATGTTGCCATCACCGGCTGCTGGTGCTTCCTGGCACCAAGGGGTCCTGGTGAAACCTGGGAATGGGGAACCTGGCGCAGAGGTTCCAGGTGCAGAGGGCTGGGAAAGGGCCCGTGTGCTGGGCGAGCTGGCAGCATCCCTGTGGGACGTTCGGGAAGGTCAAGGCTTGTGGTACAGGGAAGCGTGCTGAGAGCCCCCAGACAAGGAGCATCCCAACCCAGCCAGCGCCCTGGCATCCTCCCATTCTGGGAAACCTCACGCAGGCCATGGGCACTAAGGGCCACGGCAAGGCTGCCGCTGTGAGGATTCCTCCCCAAAGGCGTGCCATCGCTGGCCCCCTGCACGGCTCGGTGCTCCGCACAGGACAGGGGGTCTGCACTCCAGAAACCCCCCTGAGAAGCAGCCACATCCGCCAGGGGCACACGGAGCACCAGGCACGAGCCGGCTGGCTCTCGGCACGCACACACAGCACTCCTGCGGCCACAGACCCTTCCCTGAACGGGAATGTCCAACGGGAGGGCAACCAAAAATCCCGTTCACCAAGAGCCACGCGAGTACCAAGGAGTTACACTTAGAACAAATGTGACCAGGACATCAGGGGAGGTCTTGTATGTTTCCTATGGAAGCTCCGTTGGATGAAACTTCAGCACTACCTCTAGGAAAGACAAAGCCAGCAGGCCCGCAGGCTCCAAGAGAAGACCGGTGCTTCCCCAGCCGAACTGGCCACTTGCACGTGAGAGTGTTGGGGCCTCCCCCTGCGTGGGGCTGTCACTGGTGCCACCCTGGCAGGGCAGCCAGGAGGCTCTCCAGGAAATGGCATGGCAAGGGGGCTCCGCTTCAATGCGCCTGGCCTCTGTGCGGGAGGCCGGGATTCGGTCTGCGGGGCTGTCCTGGAACCACCCAAGGAGGCTCTCTGCCCCTTGGCCAGGGCTCCCGAGGAGCTGGGCTTGCAGGGCTGCCAGGGGGCAGACACCTCTTGCTTCTCACAGCGGATCTGAGTGAAACCAAGAAAAAAAGATATGTAAGTAAATAGTGTTCATCAGCACGGGTGAGGGGGTCAGGCAGCAGAAGCGCCTTCCTACACGCAGCCTCCTGAACACATTTCTCAGCTGTAAATGTCCCATTCGTGGCTACTCTGGGTTGTGGCACCCATGGGTATCTGCTGCACTGAGCCACTCTCTACCCACACCAGTCAAACCCAGTCACTGCTCAGCTGGGAGAGCAGCTCCTGCTGACACGTAAAACAACCCAGGACAACGCTTCCAAGAGCTCCTGTCTCTGCATCTGGACATACGTGCATGACAGCAGCACTCCTGCAGGCAGGGCGCAAAGCCGAGGGGCTGGGACGGGCAGGGGAAGAGCCTTCCCAAGAGCAAGCGCCATCCCCGAGTCCACAGGTCCTGCTACCCGAGAGCCTGGGCCTCTGAGCTGAAACTATGGATCTGGGCTGCAGAGGAGACCCCATGGAGACCCAGCTGGGATTTGTAGGTCTGGGAGGCCTCTGCACAGGGGATTTCAGTAGTAAGGAGGCTAAAGAGCTCAGAGTCACCAAAAAACATTTTCCTGAACATCTTTCATAAAGCAAAGGTGGTGCCTGCCACAGTCATTATATTTAAAGGAGGGTACTAAAGTGAGTAACTGATAGCCAGCTTTTTACATCAGACTCCGTTCTCATTAAGTAGGGAGACTTTGCTTGATTATTAATTGTTTCTCTAATTGCTTTCTCTCCCTGTAACAGGGTAACCTGCTGCCTACTTATGCCTGGAGGCCCCAGGTCACATCTCTGCGTAACTCATCCCTGATATGCAAACATGGGAACTATAAATAAACGGTGACACTGGAGAGCAGAGGACGAGGAAAGGGACTATGATTTTTAACCTGAGATGCTTGGTCTAGTTGGTTTATTGGATGAAAGTCAAGAGCTGCCAGCCTCTAAACATTAACAGGGATATTTTGATAGCAAAGGGCTTTGGCCTGGCAAAGATAAAACAAAATTCTCTGGCTTTGAGCTGGAGCTGGAGAAATTCAGATTAAAAAAAAAAAAGAAAAAAACCCTTGCAGATTATTTCAAGTGAGGCAAACAGCTATATGTACTCCACCAAGAGGCATTTTTAAACCCTTTGAAACCATGAGGCCTTGCTTAGTTTCAAGATCTGTTGCAGCTTAAACAAAACAAAACAATAACAACAAAATTGTGAATGTGAACAAATCATACGGGAAATTCGTTGGACAGATGTAATCACCTACAAAAGTGCCAGGTGATTTTGAGCCCTATGAACCTCTGAGCTTGGCTGTAATGCGTCACAATGTGAAGGATGCAGGGAAGGACAGGCTGGCAGAGCATTACAGGGGTTCTCTTCACACTGAAGGGGTTTAGGCATCAGTGTGGTGGTCATCCCTCTGCTATCCCTCTTCCTGCACCTCCAGCTGCTGCAATAGAGGGAGGGGAGGCTGCACGGAGAGGCCCAGCTGCAGCTACCCCCAAACAGGGGCCAAGGACAGGGAGGATGAGCCCGGTCCATCCCACGCTGCGGTTCCCTGCCTGGCACATCTCATGATGCAGTGTCTGCACTGCCTGCAACGTGGTGCTTCGTGATCTGGAGGTCTGCAGACCGTATTGCTACGAGGGACTCAGGGAGGGGATGTCGCTGGTGTGTCACCCCAGCTCCATACACGTGTTACATGCAGGCACACGCACTCACACACCTACCTTTGCTAACAACAGAAGCAGCAACAGAGTCCAATTGTCCTAGGCTTAACGTCTATATCTTCAAAAAGCAAGTTTGTTCTTGTTTCCTCATAATTATCATTAAATGTCTTCAAGAGAGCACTTCTGTCTTCTCGTCTAAGCGAGTCTTTGAGGTCCAGCATGACATTCAGATGTTCTTTCCTTTCCAAGAGGATCAGATGATAGATCAGTAGGAAAGTCAAGGGGAAAAGCTTGCTTTCTAGGACACGGTTTGACTGGGCCAAACCAAAGTCTGGAAGCTGTCAAACTGCTTTTCAACAGCCTTTGGACACCTAACAACAAGGAGGTCGTATCCAAGAGCTGTGGTCGCAGCATGTGCTCCAACCAAGCTAAAGGGTCCCAGGGCATACAGCATCCCAACAAATCCACCAAAACCTTCCTCTCCTAGAAAAAGGTTGGCATCTGTCATGCTGTTTCGGGGGGTGATTTAATTGCTCAAAAGCATTTTTGACATCTTTTCCACCCTCAGATGGAGTTACTTCTTGGTTATCTGGAAGGTTTCAGTCTTTCTGCTCTACATAGCATTGCTCTGCTGAGCGGGGCCGCAGCTTATTAGTCTGTTTAACAAAGACAGCAAATGTATCCAAGCCAAACATAGCTTTAAGCATTTGGGAATCTATTGAAATCAAAAACAATGCATCCACTCAAACCAGGATGACCTCCTCAGACCTCCTCCTACTTCAAAACAGCATTTTCCTGAGTATTTCCTATGTGCATGCACATATAAAGTAAGAGCATAGACCCGCTATGCTGCATCATATAAGTCTCTTTTTAGTTCCGTGCTGTGTCTTCAAAAGTACAAAATGCTTAGGGAAAGCATATAAGAACCAAGGCAAGCATAACATGATCTTTGTGGGGGTTTTTTTGTCTTCTGGCAGTGTGCAGTTTAGTGTCTTCCTTAGCTGGAACTGTCATGTTGAATAGCCACTAAGACAAATATCTACCACAATTATCTGGTCCCCATTTGAAGCTATTCACTCTTCTTGGCCTGTCACAACATCCTGTGACAAAGAGCCCTACAGTGTAATCACGTTAACTTGAAAACATGCAGTCACGAGCAAAAGGCTTCAGAGCAAAAGAGAGCAGTAATAAGCAGCAGGTTCTGAAACAAATGCAGCTAGCTCAAATAACATTTTCCTAAATTAAAGTTGACTTTCCTTTCTTTTATCAGCTTCCAGTGACAAACAGAAGTGTAAATGTCTTCCTGAGTACACCTGGGGTTACTGGCAAATAGCTGTACGTGGAAGATCTACATTGAAGCATTGGTCAAGTATTAAAACAAAGAGCCAAGTGCTTGCCTAGGGTGGCCCATCTGTGTCTGTGCTGCAAAATGCATCAGTGCAGCCTATAAAATGTCCATTCAAGTAGTATTTTTCCATAGCATCCCTACTTTCCTGAGACACATCCCCTCTATCCTCCACTTTCATGAATGAGACATTCAGCTCCACTGGTTACTGACATAAATCACGTACATTTATATCTACATTCAGTATATTGAACCATAAGCACTGTGCTTGGTCCTGCTTGGGCAAAGAGAAAATATCACAGGCCTAATATTGCTATGGGCCTTTTAATGACAAATAAGCAGGTAAGGAACTACATAAGTCAAACAAGCAAAACTTCTTACCTTAGATTAGGAAATTCTCCGAGAATAGGCATTAGGGCTATTTTCATTCCCTCAGGATCAGTAGTTTGAATAAGCTCTAAGACTGCTTTTATTGGATCCCTGGGGAAATCTGCTTTAGGACCCTGGGGATAGAAGAAAAGATGTATTCAGGGCAAAGGAAGCAGAAGATAATGTTAAGAGATGAGCTGCTCACTGTGCATGGCAGCAGCTCTGCAGCACTGCATGAGCATGCAGAGGAGCACGTCTTCCCTGCAAGGTAAGAGAAAAGAAATGGAATGCAACCAGTCTGCTTGCAGGGCAGCTCAGCAGCTACTACCGTGCACAGTTCAGAACCCCTTCCTGTGTTTCCTTTAGTGAAATGGGCCCTCCCCAACATATCCCTCCTCTGAAACGCCGTTCTGCTCTTTGGGAAGTGATTTCCCTTCTCATACAAGCAGCATTCCCTGTGCCTCTGTGAAACCAAGCCATGCTGGCTGGCAGCGTTCCTGCAGCCATGGAGCAGCCCAGGGACAGACAGGTGACCTGCGGGACAAGGTGAAGGGACACATATCCTGAAGCTGAATAATGAGAAGAGGCAGGGCTGGAGCCTGGGAGGACATCAGCATGGCTGGTAGATGCTGTATATGATCAGCTCCCTCTAAACTAAACCACATCACGGGGTAAAGCTTCACAAAGCTAGCAAGAAATACGCAGGATTTTTTAAAAGCTGGGGAAAGAAGGCGGCGGATGAACTGCCAAGACAGAGCTTCAGATCTTGCTCACATTTTTGCTGGTGTGGTAATGCAGTTAAATTGCTAGTCTGAATTATTGATGCCATCACGTCAACAGAGATCCTGTGACAAAGCAAACCTGGAGAACAGGCTGTCAAACTAGGTCAGGAGAAGCCCAGGTTCCCCTGAGCTCCACAGGGCGTTCGAAACAGCAGGCTGGCTTCTCGCTTCAGCTCATCTCCGCATTGGACATAAATTAAAAATAATAGTAATGCTCAAAGACAGCCTTCTCTCTCTTCCTCCGCACTGCAGGCACTCGGCGTGTCTAGCTCTGCACACTGAGCAAGCTGTACTCTGCTCCCTGCACATTAATACTGCAAGACCTCATGCTTGGCAAGCTCGCAAAGTAAATGTTAATTAACTAGAAGGTGCCAGATTTTGCTAAGCGCTGTATAGTCAGGAAAGGTCTAAGGTAAACGGTCTGCAATCTGAAGGAACAAACAAGAGTTGTTTTGTCAGCTGTGCCCAGCTGCCTTTGACGTTTTACTGCTTTTAAGAGAGAATCAAGGTGTTTCCACATGCATTTTGAGAAGAGACTGACAGGAGGAGAGGCTGGACAGAGGACAGAGCAGGGCAGGGAGTGGGTGCAGCCTGTGCACAAACTGCACCATAAATTCAGTCTGCAGCACAGTACACATTTTGCATGCATAACCATGTACCTCACTTGAGGCTGTCCCCTGCAAATTGCTTAGCATTCCCTCCTCACGGTTTCCAGTGCTCACACATCAAGTAAGAATGAGAAGAGAGCGGGCACACAAGGGGAACAGGACAGATTAGGCTTTTCCACCAAAGTATCATGGAGAGTTCAATAACATTTCCCATATCTCATTCACACTATAAATTTGACTTGCTTTGCATTTTTCCATCCAAAGGTGATGCTGAGCACAGCATTACTGATAAGCTGAAAATTTAAAAATTAGAGACTCCTCCTGCTATTCCTGATGGCCCGATGCCTCAAAGCATCGAGGTGTCTGTGACCGATCACTCCAGGAGAGGCCAGCCTTCACCTGAAAGCAGGGAGAACTTCAGTCTTTCCACCATGAAAGTAGTGGGTGAGTTGCAAGGTACAAGAGATTTTAGGAGGAGTCTAGTGATGATGATTTGTACCTCATTTTATACTTTGGACAGTCAGATTTACTGACAACTAACTTACAGGAAGTCTGTCCTGGGAGAAAATAGATTTCTAATAGCAAGCACTTAAATGCACAAGATGCACATTCATGGGAATGACTCAAATCTGTGAAATGATTAAAACCAATAAAGCTAAGGTTTCTATCTGCTGTGTCATATGAGAGGATCCTGCCTCACAGGCCAGGCAATCTTTCCAATCACTACAGTAATGCCCAAGACAACCCGCGTACAGGCACTCACAGCCCGTGTTTGCAAAGGCGGCCGTGACGGAGCCCATCGTGTGGCTGCAGGATGGGCTGTTCACGGGGCAGTCCTTGCCCTTGGATAACCAAGGAAATCGTGCAACGGTGCGGTGCCATCCACAGACACCATTTGTGTAATTGCCAATTGCACGGGATTATGAATTAAGTAAAGAGGCCTTCCAAAGCTTCCAAAATTGCTTCTGCAAATCAGGCCTAGCATTTTTACCCAAGTTTTCTTCAATGGTGTGGCTCTCCTTTCAGTCTATCCCATAACTGTGGGAGGTGTTTACCTCCTCATGAAGACTCACTCCTCCACACAAGCATGACCAACCACAACATCACCAATGGGCTTCCACCCTCATGGCAAGCCCTATAATGCGCGGAAATGGCTCTGACTCATGGCCCAGCCAGCTCTCCACGGGGCTGGGGTGGTGGCAGCCTCCAGCCTGCAGACCAGGAAGGGCCTATGGGGATAACAGGGGCCAGCTGGAGCCAGCTGGTTCATAGCCCTGGAAGGGGCCATGGTGCCAAGAGTTCAACAGAGGTTCCAGGGAAAACACTGGGCCAATATTAGCTCCTAGGATGGCCCTTCCTCTCTGTCACACCAAGGTACAGAAGGCTCTTCTCGAGAAGCTGACAGTTTCAAAGCTGTCTTCCCAGCTTAGAAGAGCACGCCTCTTCTTATTTCAGTGGCAGGAGTGTGAATCCTGCCTCCTCCATTCACACATTTCAAAAATATAAAATAACAGCTTCTGGCAGATTGGAAGGGCTGTCTTCCAGCACATCGGATTTTCATTTCTGTGAAGCTGGATACCACTGTGATGTGACCTCTCAAGTCTATTGTTTTCTGAACCTTTTCCTCATTTGGTACTGCTCTTAATAATGTAGAGTACAGGCATAACCACATCAAAGACTTACTAGGCATTCTGTAATGATGGTCTGCAGCATCCTGTGATCTTCTTCTATCCTGCTGACAATCTTCCTCCTCTGTGCAGAAGATGGTTTCCTGGAAATGGTCAGAAGAGCCTGCACATATTCCTTAGCAATGATGTCACTGACAGCCTTGACAAGAACCTGTTCCAGAGCAAAAAAGCCCAATGTACTTTCCACATTAAAAGGACCAGGCCTGGCCTAGGACTCTGGCCAGCATAGGTAGGGTATCTCCCTTCTCTGTCCCTTTAAAACGCCTTGTCTAACACATGGAGTACCTCCAAGCTGTATGGGGGTGACTTGGACATTGATAATAGGAGGGGAGACATCCAATAAAGCAGTAGCACCAGTTAACTTTGCCACAGGTTACACCCTCCTGAGCAGCAAAGTAAGACTTGGCTTAGCCACAACCAGCCAACCACGTAGCTTGGGGATGGCTTGGGCTATAGGCAAAGCAAGACCCAGCCTAGCTGGGACACGCCGTCTAGCACATCCCAGGGCTGAACCCTTGGCCACATGGTTGTGACTGGGCCCAGAAAGAGCTGTCTGGGCATTTCCAAGACTCCACAACCTGCTGAAGGCCCTCAGTGCTGACACCATGCAGTGCCTGACGGGGAGGGAGAGAGGGAACAAGCCTCCCTGAGGGAAGAGGGGCCACCGCACAGAAAACACATTTTCATCAGCGTTTGAATCAGAGCAGTTTTAGGCTGCAGTCCAAAGGTACAGGAAATCCCCAGCCCTGTCCAAAACAGACAAAGCAGGAGACAGACAGTTCTCATGTAGTGCTCTGCCACCGAGTTTCTGCTTGCCCCAGCACTAATGTGACATGATGTCCGGTGACAGGCGCTGAACAGCAGCAGAATAGCTCCTGGTTTTTCTGTTCCATTACTTTTTCCAGATTTGCCCGTGTTAATTAAATGTTAATTAAAATCAGCACTGACAAAATCCTTGCAGACCTGTGAGGCTAAGAGAAAGAGAGCCCAGTACTCAGTGGGACATACAGAGCACAGGTAACAACAACACACCCAATGTGAGACTGAGGCATGTTAGAAACAGAGAGGATTCCCAGTATAAGTGTGTTGGGTCAGGGCAGTATCACAGACAGCCCAATGTTCTCCCTCTGTAATTGAGAGATCCACTCAGTGTCCTTATTCCTTCATTTCTTGGTTTCTCTGCTGACAGTACAGCAAAGCTCCTAGCTGTCCCAGTGAGGCAGATATTCAGTTCTATGGAACTTGGTATTAACGATTAGATCTTTAAAAGCCATTCCAGTGACAGACAAGATGGTAGTTTGGATTAATATTAAAATGCTATGTGATCCAGATATTCAAGGACTTGTTTTAGTGATTTCCTGAATAATATCTTGTTTCAGTAAGGCTCTCAACACTGCTTCCCCTAGCATGCTCGTATTGCCTCATTCCTGAGGCAAGCTCAGGAAATGCAGGCTAGAGGAGTGAACAGTGAGGTGGACTGGGAAGTGGCTGAATGACAGAGCTCAGAGGGTTGTGATGACTAGCACAAAGTCTAGGTACAGGCCTGTAGTTAGTGGTGTTCCCCCCAAGGCTCAATACTGGGCCAATACTGTTCAATTTATCCATGAGTGACCTGGATGGAGGACAGGGTGCACCCTCAGCAAGTCTGCTGTTGATACGAAACTGGGGCACCAGTTTCAGAGAGACCTGGGCAGGCTGCAGAGATGGGCAGAGAGGAACCTCATGAAATGCAATAAAGAGAAGTGCAGGGTCCTGTACACGGGGAGGAACAACCTCACGCACCAGGACAGGTTGGAGGCTGCCCTGCTGGAAAGTAGCTCTGCAGAGAATGGGAACAGGCAGTTCAGAGAGTTTATGGAGTCTCCATCCTTGGAGTTATTCAACATGTGTCTAGACAAGGCCCTGTGCAATGCGCTCGGGGTGGCCCTGCTTAAGCAGAAGAGTTGGATGAGCTGGTCTCTGGAGGTCCCTTCCAACTTCAACCCTTACATGATTCTGTGATTCTTACCTTCTTATTTATTTCTTACCTCATACGTGGCTGTATTTTTCCCTTCAAATGCCAAAAGGTTTTGCTTTAAAGACTCTAGGATGTGGCCTAAACCACTGTCACATTTTTTGAAGTGATCCTTCAGTGTTCTCTGAAGAAAGGGACAGACAGAACCAACTGATGAATATCTGGACATCTCATACAGGCTGCAGACATAGATTATAGTGCATTTGCTCTTCTATTTTGCTTTCAAAGACTCTTTAACAAGCAGCAGCATCCTGTGCCTTTATTCAAAGAATGGTACTGCCAGTGTTCCCTTAGTTATTTTTCCTCTGCTGACTTCAGCATGTTTGAGTAAACCCATGCAATGATGATGCTCTGGGAATGCTCTGGGGAGCTCCCCAAGGGAACATATAACATCACATGGCATTAGACATCTGCACTTCTTTGTTATCTAGATAGGAAGGCCAGGAAATGAAGATAGGTATTGGAGCTAAGCATTTGACATTAGAAAGTGTGAAGGGACAGGAATTTACACCAAGTGAAAGATAAATTCCTGGTCCACCTTCTCTGAATCCTGACTACTCGCTCCAGCCTTGGTCTCTGTGAGTTATCACCACCCCTGAGAAGATGCCCAGCCATTGGGCAGGAACAGGTACCACTGATGTTCAGCCCTTGGGATCTAGCTCCCCAGGGGCAGCACAGGTTGCCCATTTTTAGCATAACAGCAAACTGGAATTGGGATTCCGAAAACTGGAAAGGATGAAGCTGTCAACATGCAGTTTCAGGGCAAGGTAAAAGGGAATTTAGAGCTTGAAGTTAAAACTATGGTTTCATCCTTTCTAAATCAGGACATGAGGATGAAGTGGACACCTTTCCAACACCATTAAAAGTAATCAGTGTTAACACGGGTCTCTCCTACCTTGACCTTAGATGTGATTTTCTGCAGAAGCTGTTCTACAATCTTGTATTCCAGACGTTCTAGAAATCCTTTTACCTTAGCATCCTGATCAGTGCTGGCACTGCAGATGCATATTAGCTTATGCCAGACAACTCTGAACAAAAAATGGAAATGAAATAGAATAAAAAACCAAAAAAACCCAGCTCAAGTCAGGCTGTGCTTCCAGATCAGATCAATACATTCAATACAATCAATCATACTGCAGCCAACGTGACTGCCTAGCTATTTGGAGAGGCACACGCTCAGGTGCAAGGCTAGCTCAGGGACTCAATCCCCTGATAAACAGAGGCTGTCTAGAGCCCTTGACACCCCATGAATACAAGAGGAAAGGTTGTATTCCAGTAGAACAGGCTGCAAACCTGCAAATCCTAGCTAACACATTCACCAGTCTGAAGGCAGACATTGCACTCTGGAAAAGCTTCATTCCCAGTATGATTATAAAGAATTACATAAAAGGGGCTCAAAAATTCTCCATCCTAGGTCCAGCATTAGCAGCATGCACGTATCACAGGCGAAATAGCCATCCAGGCCCAAAGCAGAGCTTCAGTGTCAAGTAAGCACCGTGCGTATGCTCGACTCGGGCACTTTGCTGGCTCCAGAGACCCCAGATAATCTTACACAGGAAAAACAGAAGCGACCTTGTTTTCTCCCTTGCAAGCCCCGCGGAAAGCTTGGCATGTTTGGCAGGATTTCACACAGCAAAGCCCTGAAGCATGCGAGTGCATGAACCTCAGTGCAACATTTATCAGGATTTCCCAGTGGGGGAGAGTCCGAGGATGGAAGGAAGCCTCGTCATGGCACGTGGCAGCATTGGCAACATCAGAAGAGCCTCCCCATTGCACCGTGGTGAACGTGGGGCTCTGATGGGGTTCACTGAGCGCACTCAGACCTACGATCAGACCCAGCTGGAGGCGAGGCTGACCCCACAGCAAGGAGAGAGAAAGAGCAGACAACAGACACTGAATTCGCTACAAAGGTCTCTTTGCTAACCTGAGGATGCAGCAGTTCTCAAGGACTCGTAGGCTGCTGCAGATCGGCCAGTCGTTGCGCTGCAGAAAGCTTCTTGCTTCATTTTCATAGCTAAATTAAAACAGGGAGACATATTCTCAAGCTGGTGCTCTTTGTCATGTAGGTGACAGCAATAGCCTGGCAGCAAATTGGGGGAATACTCCATTATTTGCCTTTTTCCTGTGCAGAGTTTCACTCCAGGAGAGGATTTCTAGACCAGGACAAAGATAGTCCCTGTCCTGCCTGACTGGAGAGGAAGGGCAGCACAGCCACAGGATGTGGACATCCCTCACATTGCATGGATCAGGAAGCAGAAGAATCGTTTAATCACTGCTGCTGCAGGAACCTTTTTTCCTGGAAGCAGAGGAGTTTTGTCTATAAGGCTGCCAGAGACTAAAAGCCTCAGCGAGCGTAAACAGCCCATGAAATCTATGGACTGCTTCAGCCTCACAAATAGTTCCTGGACAATTCTGCTTTATAGGGATTCCCTTATCTTTATAATGTGAGGGTAATGGATATTAAAAAGAATTTGAGAATTATATTAGATAATTGAATGAATAAACAATCCATATATTAAGCTTATACATAGGAACATATTTTTTGAATATATATAAAGTAGGTCAGAGAGGTGCAACAGGTCGGAGCTCTTGCTCCTCTCAGGGAGCCTGGAAGAGCCAGTGCACCCAGGAAGCGCACGCAGGGTGGGAAAAGCCAGAGATTTCACTTTGGGGACATTCCAGCCATCCTGATGCAAACCCTACTGAACCCAGGAGGGGTCCAAGCTCTCCAGGCCTGGCACCGGCCACGTGGCTGCAGCGCTGTCGTGTTGCTTTTAAAGACTGAACAGCTCCATAACAAACACCCCCCAAGGTTTAACCACCCAGACAGGTCTGAGTGCACTTTGTCCCCTCAGTTTGCTGAGGACATAAACAGCCGGGGAGAGCTGTCCCTGCATCACCAGCCGTGCCAGGAGGGCGGGAGAACAGCCGCTCCGGGCACACTCGGAGCGCCCAGGCACTGGTCGGGATCCCGTCCCGAGCGCTGCCGACGTGCCGGGGAAGGCAGCGTCTCTCCTACCTGTGGAGGAAGGCCAGGCTCTCCTGCAGGCACGCAGCTCCCACGCGCTCCGGCAGGCTCCCACCGACGCGCCGTGCAGCCTCTGTCTTCTCCACCAACACCTGCACATTTCAAGACGCAAGAGCAGAGCGGGCTGAAGCCGTATCCTCCTCCTGCAGTGAACAGGAACACCTCCCACCCCGCCGCAAATCCCGCTCGCTTCGAAGGCAATATTTGGGGTTTGAAACTTCCTGCATGCAGAAAGGTTGGAGCCCCATCCACACCCTTGCTGCTGCTTCCATGGGAGTAACCAGGGTGCAGAAGGGAGTCCCTAGCAGTGCTTGCTGGTAGCAACACCCAGCGGGGCTTCCCAGACCTGCAGAGATTCGCTGCCCATTCCAGGGCCATCGTCTTGCCCCACTGACCCATGTGGGCGTGCGGAAGGTGGGCTCTTATCAGACGGCTAAAAAGCCACCCCATATCGGAGAGGTCTGAGCAGGTGGCAACTTAATGCCCTCCATTAGCTGCTCCGTGGCAAGAAAAGCTCGCGAGGAGCAGGGAGCCAGAAGGCTGGAAGGGGCGACTCCCATCACGAACAGGTCTCTCCTGTTGCACACAGGAAATGAGAGAGCTCACCAAGAGGGGCAGGAGAACACTCGCCACCCCAAGGTGTCGGGACACCCCGGCCGATGGGTTTCCATATAAGTTGCCTTGTTCACTTTCCAACTGATCTTTGGGTGTCAGCCTGAGAACACGGAGCCGGCAGCGCTTTTGTAAGGATTGCCTGTTTAGGCAGGGGGTGGCAGCGAGTGGGACGAGCGGAGGGCGCAGTTGCCCAGCTCTGAGCTGTGTCAGTGGCCATTTCTCAGGCGCTGGGGACAAATCCTCGCAAGAGAAGTGGGGTGTTGGGGACCTGCAGGGCACAAGGCAATTGCAGCTGCATTTGCCGGTTGAAAATATGCTGAGACTTCCCCAAGGGCTGCAGGAAATCCCAAGGGCGAACCCAACTTCAGCTGCAATCAGCTAATCTTGAGCTCAGCCTTCTGGGGTTAGTTCAGCTTTTCCTTGCATATGCACAAGAGAAAAGGAACGGGTCTGAGGGCACGCAGGTGCAGGTGCCCGCTCCTCAGCTTGTGACATGCTGAGCTTAGCTCAGAACAGACAAAAGTGGGTCCTACACGTGCATGGGACGCCCACACGTGGTCTACATGTGGGTGGGTAGCGACCTGGCTCCCCCAAAGGATGGGAGCCTCTCAGTTCTCCACCCATTTACCTGAATCACTGCACTCCTGGCACCAGGGGTTCTCTCAACGTCAACGTCAAAGGCTGCTTTCAGGGCTGCCCCTACCTCCCTCTAAATAGTTAAAAAGGAAAAAAAAAAAAAGAAAAAACAAAAAAAGGGAAAAGGAACAGTTAAGATACACTGGCATTTGACACGGGCATTTGCAGTGGGTTAGCCTTCCCTCTCATTGTTTCTGTTCGGCACAAGAGAAATTCTCACCTCAGTTTTTGACTATTTTGCTTATCCCAAGCGTGGTCATTTTCCAGCTGAACTAATGACATCGTTCTGTTTTGTTCTCCGGGGCCTGTTTGAGTTTAAAAGATTTGGAGCTGCTTTCACCCCAGTGCCAGCTCGGGTTATCTGTGGTCTTCCCGACTTAGCTCGACTCAAATGAAGGCGCCCACACAGCAAAACGGCGCTTAGAGCCGCTGCGCTCGTCAGCTCTCGGGGCTGAAATCGCCCACTCTTCCCCGCTCCAGCCCACGCAAGCCAGCCGGTGTTCATTAAAAGTCCTCCCTAACGCGAGCCGGGGGCTTATGAGAGCAAACAGGGTTAGTGCTCAGAGCCGCGGGGGCAGCAAGCTCAGCCCCATGAGGCTGCACGATGGGGAAGCTTCCCAAGAGCAGCCCGGCTTGGGTTATTCTGAATGCGTTGTAAAAACAGAACTAACACTACAGACAAAGGGCTTGTTGCTTAAATCATCATCTGACTTTTACAGAGGCTTTAAACTCAAGCGCCCGTCTCAGTTATTTGTTCCTTTAGTTCTCCATCTTTCTACTGAGAAATGGAGACTATGTAAGGTCACATCTTCCATTTTTACCTTAGCAAATTTAAGGCTGTCACCTAAGAATTTCACCGAAGGTATGTTCAAAATGGCTGCTCTGCCATAGTCATTGCAGAGTGTTAATCAGACACAAATCAGCAGGGATAAACAATCCAGGGAAAAAATCCCTTCTGCCAGAGTGCTGTCCCCTGACCACACAGTTGCATTAACTCGACGTGCTGAGCTAGCCCATACGAGCTGGTCTGCACAAACACTCTCAGCCTGTCCCCGCTGCGAGGTGAAACGCCTGGGCTTAGATCAACACGAGGGCCCTGCTCCACAGGGGGACGGAGCTTGTGCTCGCTTACTAACTGCAGGGCAGTGACCTGTAGAGCCAGGGTAGGCAGTTGCTTTGGGCAGATCATGTGCCTGAAGGAGCAGGAGTGCTCCTTGTGGTAGCATCGGGCTCTGGAGAGGACCAGAGTTTCTGCTGTAACAAGCAGACCCACAGCTCCCTCCTTGCCCTTCCCCAGCTCACAAAGACCTGGCAACGCTGCGAGGCTTTGCCTTGCAGCCACGTCTCATCCCCACCACTGCAAGGACAAGGTGACTCGTCAAGGACCCCACAAACTCCCCCATGGTTCTTGTTCACCGGCTTTGCAACCCCTCGGACTTCAAAAGGCACAAAGTCCCTTCGTCTGGTCGTTTTAGAGCTGGAGTAAAGCAGTCTCAGTGCAGAGCTGGCCGAGCTGCCCACAGCCGTGCTGGGAACTCGCACTGAACCCCACGCGGCGGTTCAGCTCTTAGCGGCCTTTGATGTGGTCACAGCTCTGCTCGCTCTCTGCTGCTGAAATACAGGCAAAGGCTTTCAGTTTGCACGGAAAGCTGGCTGGCACTCCCCGTGACAAAGCCAGATATTCACAGCCAAAACAGAACATTGCCTATGCTCTGTTCAGTCTCTTTCCAGTTAGAAAAATGTAGCCATCCGAGTGGCAAAAACAGTACCTTGTGACTTGCAGTTGCAATTACATATTGTGATCAGGCAGAGACAAGTCATGGAATATTCCGTCAATAAACATGCTATCTCCCTATGTATATGGAATAATGAAGGGCTGGAGTATGCTGGGAAAAAAGAAATAAAGAGATGAAGGAGGTCTTACAAGCTAACCCAGTGAGCTGGGTAGAGATGCATGTATAATTTTTTCCATGCTCATGTCCATTGAATCTTGCTAGACTGAACCTGGGGCCGGTGCTACCAGGCATGAGCCAAGCTGGGATGCTGCACAAGGGCTACTGACCCCTGAGAGACGTGGGCTAGCGGGCTCCACACCGCGTGCCCAAGGGCAAGGGAAAGTTTCCCCTAGTCAGTATCTCAGAGGGCAAAACAACGGTTAAACTCTCTTTCACTCTTAGTTGGCCTCTTTGAGGGTTTGTCACGCAATGACATGATCTAAGATAACTTCTAAGATGCCCCATAGGAAAATCCCTATAGTCATTTCCTTCCCTGAAAGATGTGCTAAAAACAGACCTCAGTGGTTCTCAAGGTACTGATTTGAAACAGTTCATAAAGATGCTCAGTGTCAAACACTGAAAGTAATAAGTTTTGAGCACATTGTCTGAAGCTGGTGCCCATGCACCCATGTCTGTGAACACCTAGGAGCTCTCCCACAGGGAGCAGGGCCTCCGGAGCACCCTCCTCCCAGGGTGAATCAGCAGTTTGTCAGGGAATTTCCCCTCCCCTGCTGCCAGAGTTGGGCTGAAATGGAAACTGAGAAGATGAGTGTGGTCATTCCTGCTGCTGACGTTTGGCTCTGGCTGCATCTGGGAGGCCCTGCCGTGTTTTCCAAACAGCGTGGTTTCCTTTGGCCCTCCCCACTGCTGCTCCCCAGCCTCGTTTGTATTCCACACGCCTCGGCAGCATCCTTCAGAGGAGGAGCCTGGCTAGGGAAAGAGAGGGAGCCCACAACCCGGGAGCTGAGCTCCTTGGTGGGACTGCAAAGCAGGGCACCCTGCTCCGGCCCGGCCGGAGAGCTGTGCCGGGTGCACTGGCTACCTGCTTGCTTGCCCAGGGCTCTTGAATCATCTTTGTGAGAGCCTCACTGGTCTGATTAGCAGTGAGCAGCTCCACAGATAGGCAATCCAGCAGCCCAAATACCCTGCAGAGCTAATGCAGAGGTGCTGTAGAAGTCAGCCCACACTGTAGGTTCATTAACAGCAAGAGATGATGAACAGCACCTGGAAATGACCCGCACCTAAGGCAGTGGATGTCACCGATAGCCTCCCTTTACTGCAGCTACAGCTTTTCATCTCTATGAAGATGCAGTAACAGGATGAAGGGAGACCACACAAATATCCCAACATCTCTGTGCTAAAGTAGTAAACTGAGGTAAAACTCCTGAGGTCTCACCTGGGTGATTGCAAGTAACTTTTCCTCCATCTTCAAAATAATCCACACCAGGCACTGGGCATGAGGGGTCTGGCTGGGCCCCAGCAATGTCCACTTGCCACTGCAGACAGAAGAAAAGAGCTCAGCCAGGGGGTGGCTCATGGCAGTGCTGGAATAGCCCTGGGAACAGTAAGGATCTTTATCCAGTCCTTTCCCCAGTTATTCTTTTCTGCTGTTTTTCCTTTCCTTCTTCCTGTAGTTGCTGCCCTAATTACATCTTCTGCTCTCCAGTCCCCCTTCCCTCATTCCTGACACCAAATTCCTTCTCAGGCCTGGGTACAGTCCAACCCACCTCGCTACATGCACACCCAATACTTTCACTCAGATTAGGTCTGTAGGGAAAGCGGACTGTAGTAAAAAGCACCTATATACTGGGAAAACTGAGCTTTTCCCAAAGCTGTAATTGTATTCAGAGAGAAAAATCTAAATACTTAGACTTTTTTATTTACATAAAGTCAGTCTGGCCTTCCCATTTCCACTTTCTTCATGGTCTTTTCCATCTAATCACAATCACTGGTCTGCTCTTGCCCTTTCTCTTTTTTTTCCCGAATGAATTCAGCATTGTTATAATAGTTATATTTTTTCCCATCCATGTGTTTTTGTTTAGATATTTAGATTAAGAGATTATTCACCTCCACTTTGACATAAATTTTTGCTATTTCATCATATATCATATTACTCATATGTAAAAACAAAGCTGTTTTAAACCGATAGAATTATTGTTAGAATATTTAGAATATAAAATATTAATATTGTTAGAATATAAAAATGTCCACCTTTTTTCTGTATGTCTGAGAAGAACATGCACCAAAGGGCACTCATCACCCTGCCTTCGCGGGGATGAGGGAACAGAGTCCCTCTCATGACCTGTTCATGAGCTGAGCAAGTGTTTATGGGTGTAATTAATCCAAGGAAGAGAAGCAGAGACGCTCTAGGCAAGGATGGAAGCAATCAAAAAACTCAAAACTGGTGAAAACTGTTAGGACAGTTAGAACTGTCAAGTAGCAAAGTAACCGTAGATAGAGGGAATCAAACCTCTTGCCTCGGAGCAGAAGTAAGTCAGGTGGGTTTGGGCTCTGCTAGCAGCTATGGGCATTTCCAGTGAAAGGCTTTGAGTTCGTATGGGGCCAATAGGTCCCAGATTTACTGTTCTTCTGAACATGGGGTAAACCACAACTGTTCTTTCAAGCTTAGGTAGGAATTTAGTGATCGGCTGTGTCTTTTTCCTGTGGTCCAAACACTGATGCAGGAAATATGGAAACTCTTGGCGGAACTACAAGTCAAATAAGATGGAAGGAAAATCCAAGAAAAAAGAGAGGTCAAGACAGCTTAATGCTCACAAAAAGGCAAGAGAAAATTATTCTAAAGTGCTTGCTAAAAAGAGGCAAAACATTAGTAACTCCTGCCAGCTTGTACAGGGAAGCGGGGTTCTGTGCATGTCCAACAGGGAAGCATCTGTATTCCACAGTTAAGCTCCTCAGCTGCATAAAAGGATTTAGAAAAAGCAATAATGCAAAGAAAAAAGCTGCAGGTTCTTTTGGTGGATAAATAGGCAATGGGCAAGTCTAAAGTCTTTCAGAGCACTGGAACAGGCTGCCCAGAGAGGTGGTGGAGTCTCCTTCTCTGGAGATCTTCAAAACCCGCCTGGACATCACCCTGTGCCACATGCTCTAGGGGACCCTGTGTGTGCAAGGGGGTTGGACTAGATGACCTCTACAGGTCCCTTCCAACCCTAGCCATTCTATGATTCTGTGATTCTAAACCTAGTGATAACTGTTTGTTTTTACCCTCCACTGCAGTAACAGGAAACAGAAATTGTGCCTAGAACTGGGGAAAAGGGACAATAGTAAGTGTAGAGAGAAAAAACCCTTGGAACATACCTTTGGTGTATTGTGAGGCACCATTCATAAACTAAAAGACACTGGCTGAAGCTAACACGGTTCATGTCAGTGAGGGTGGACAGGTGAGAAGACAGGCAGGCGTGAGCGCAGTGGGTGTACGTGGCCAGCAGCCCTGCTTCCTTGAAGAGGCCACTTTTGTGCTCCAGTCTGGGCAGAAAACTCATTTCCAGTTCTCTTAAATGCTGCGTTAATGCAGTCTCATCTGTGCTACTAGTGGAATTGAAGGGAGGAATCTGGGCCGTCATGTACTGGATTAGCTTTTCCTCCAAGTCTTTCTTCCAGAATCCTGGACTCCAGGTGGCAACAGGCTCCATCCCTTGGCTGCTACCAAACAATTCCTTCTTCTTCTCCTTCGCCCACCTCAGCAATTCACTCACTGACTGCAAGGGCTCCAGGAACATCCTGTCACATCCGCTGGAGGCTTTTCCCACAACGGACCACATCCGTTCAGCCAGCAATGCATGAAGTGTTTCACACTTTCCCACACCATCTCTTCCAGAACATTCCAGGTTATAAATACATTTGCAAGCTTCAAAAAATTTCCCTTGCTCAATGAATCCATGAATGCTTTCCTCTGCAATAGAGAGAGCAACAACACAGCTTGACGTTTGTCCACTGCTCCACAGCGTGCATCACTTTAACACCTGAGTAGTGATGGGTGTAGTTTACCTGTACCCAAGCCCCCTCCAGATTCTTTTCAAGACCACCTCACTCACTGAAGCCAACTACTGCCACCTCTCACTTTTCTAAGGTCAAATATCTATTCTCCATCTCCATTCTCCATCTTTCCCACACAAAAAAAAAAAATTAGGGGAAAAGTCATTGCAAAGTCCCTTATATGCAGGAGCTCCTGCAGGCAGACCCATCGCCCCCATGCCTGCCGTTTCACCAAGGGTGGGCTATCCACACCAGGCCAGCAGTGTGAGCTCACGCTCCTCCCCGTGACTCCCATTGCTGCAGGACCCTGGGGGTGGCTGCTGACTGAGGCACTGGCCTAGTCACCACATGTCCTGCAGAGACCGGTATGAAACCTTCAGGGTGGACAAGTTAAAGGAGAAGATTTTTGCAGCTGCTTCCAAAGTTTCTTATCTGCCTCAGTTGGCCCAGCACTGAGAGTTAAATATTTTCTTACAGCAGCTGTACATGGCTTTGCAATTTTTCCTGTGTGTTTTGGAGATGAGGAAACTGAGTAACAAAGGGTGAACATGATTTGCACTGTAGTGTCTGGAGCAGATCCCGGCAGAGACATGACACTTGATGAAAACCCAGACGACATTAAGCTGGGACATAAGAAATGAGACTTTGCAATCAATTTAATAGACAGCTTGTAGAGTCAGGAGTGAATGTTTCTTATCTTTCATAAATATCACATGTATCCTAATGTTCCTGTGTGAAAGAGCTGCGTAGTTAGAATTAAATCAAACAAGACCGGAGAGAGGAACATGACACAAAATGGAGAGGGACTGATGCAAGGATCTTCAGCAAAGCGATAGGCAAGGCCAACGGCAGGTATAGCAAGCCGTGCTCTTCCTCACTCAACACTCGCCACGTGTAGGAGTTGTTGGTTAACCTACACACAACCCACCTCCCCTCCGCCGTCATGGAAGAAGCCCAGTTGCAGCCTACACAGTGCAGGTCACACATGCACCAGCCTTTCTTTTCATACAGGATGGATCGGAGTCTTTGCAATGACAAAAATATCACAGAGAAATTCTTCTGAGACAAAAGGAAAGCAAAACTCAGACGTTTCCAGGAAACCAGTGTGCAGTTCAGAAAGGACACGTAAGTAGCTGAAAGATAGTGAAGGGGAAAACTTAAAACACCTATTGCAGAAGTACATGAAAAAAAGAGTCTCCAGGTTTGGAAGAAGCAGAGAAGGACCAGGACTGATCACACAGAGCAATGGAAAGGTATCACTTTCCGTAGCATGTTTACCTGCAGATCTCTTTCCTCCTGCTTCCTTCTTGCATGTTGCAATCTTCAGCAAATTCCCTGCCAAATTCTCATTTTCACGCATCTTTTCAGCTGCTTCTTTCCTCCCAGCTACAGTCTTTAGCAATTTGCCTGCCACGTTTTTCAGTGTCCCTCTCTTCTTTGCTTCCTGCGTGTTTCTGTCTTCCCGAGTGGTCTTGGGAAGCATCCTTGCATTTTCACCAGCTGCTTTCTCCCTCTTGCTGCTGCTTCCCCGGAAGAGTCCCCAGGAATGCTTCATCTTCCTCATCATCCAAGCAGATCCACGTGTTTGCTGCCTGACTGGGAATACTAACATAAAAAAGTGGTAGAAACACCTTTACACGAGGTGATGCTTCAGGTGCATGATTAGCAGCTATTTCCCAGAGAAGTCATTTATGCCCAGATCTTGTTTCTGTGCTACTACAAACTCCCTACTAAGAAACCTCCTAAGAAATCTAACCTATTTCCTGTGCATGTTGAGGAAGGAAATTTTTATAGGCTGCCAATCCTATTACGTAATCTCTCTCCTTTTTTTTTTTTTTTTTTTTTTCCCCTTACAGAGTCAAAACCCTCCACCAATCTCATCACAAGGTGCTGGGGGAAAGCCAGTGGATTTTTCAGTATGTTCTCAATGACTAATCTATCCTCGAGTGCTGCCAGTTATTACAGTAAGAATCCTATCAGTATAAGAGAGTTTATTATTAGCAGCTTCTATGAAACACTGCCACACATGCCACGTGCCCTGATCGCACCTGAGTTCTGCAGGGAGGAAAGTGCTCCTCATTTTGGACCCAATTTTTCCTCCTCCTCTCAAAAGATCTAGTGCCAACAAGGAAGTAAAATGGCTCTTGGTTCATGTTTTAGCAGCACCATTCAGAGGAGGTAAGAGTTATCTCAAGCTTTGGGATTGAACTGCTTTTCAGATGTTTTATATATTACCATGAATTATTTATATGCCTTTAGAAAGTAAATATCATGAAATTAGAGCAATCCATCATAAACGTGTATATGTGTGTGTGATTATACATGCGCTTATGTATATACACATATTCACGAGCCAAACTCCACCATGCAGAAAAAGGAGATTTATGCCTACTCAGTACATGGCTCATATTTCTGAGTCCTGAGCTATTAAGGGTTCTGCTTCATAATCCTCAGAACAAGTTCCTTAGCAGAAAATGTTATTTAATTTCAGGAGCTCATGTTCAAAACAAATTTTTAAAAGTCTCTGCACTGATCTAAGAAAAACAATAAACATATAAATAGCCTGAAATGCCATCCTTACCATGCACTGCTTTGCTAGATCAAAGCTGGTTTTATTTTTCCAGTCCATTAATAAAAAACTGGAATTGAGAACTTGACATTGCAATCCATATTTATTCAAAATCTTGTACTATTCAAGAACATTTTTTTCTGTGTATGAATTAAGGGTTAATTAATCCAGCGTCTGGATTAAGGATAGGTGAAGTCATCTTTCTCAGTTTAATGTCTGTAGTTTTCTTCCAAGATATTCTACATTTTCATGACATGAAAATTCCACTAGTTCACTACGTGGAAACAGTAATTGTTCTTTGTTGATACGCTTCTAGCTGAATCTTCATCCCCTCTAACTCTTTCACTCCATGCTTAATTCCAAAAGCATGTTACTGCACAGCACTCTGATTCATTAGTAACATGAGGAAGGAGGAAATAAATACAGTTAATTTATTACAGTTCATTTGGGAAAGAAATATAAATTCCAGCAGTGTTCATAGATATGAATTGTTGCCAATAGGAAATACTGAGATTGCAAAATATGGTGTTATCCCAAATTGTGAAAACAAAAAAAAAAAGAAAGTCACAGTTTTTATGTACTTTCCGTTTTGATCTTACTTTTTATTTGTATAAAGTTAAAATGTTTCCCTTGGAACATGAGATCTGTAACACATACTAGACATGACCAAGCCAGAGCGTTAGAACTGAGGAGAAGCATTCCAAGCATACTGAATCAGTTCTATAACCTTTTCCCATGAAAATCCCAACACAATGTGTTTATGTTTCATTTCATCAGCATTTTCGAGGCCAGCTCTAACAAAAATAATGTGCAGAATTTCCCTGGACTTCTTTGCAGAAGAAAATGGAATGTCAGTGTGCCAATGCTGTCGGCAAGATTCTTTGCAGTATACAAATTTTGCATACAGGACAATAGCCGAATCAAGCCCTAAACTGGGGCAAAGTGATGGATGGGAATTGCTGTGTTTTCCCAGAAAGCTTCTTTAAGGGGAATGAAATAGGGGTCCCTGGAAAGTGGGTAGTGGCTGAGCAGAGATGCACAGACTTCCTGAGGCTGGGACCATCTCAGACTCTACAGTGGCCTCAGTCTTCTCAATCAGAGGCACTGTAGAGACCCCCAAGATCAGAGTGTCACTAGAGTAGAGTATGCCTCATCTGAGCAGGGCAGCTCCAGTAGCTCCAAGGGCTCACCCGCTCTGCCTTCACCTGCTTCACAGACCAGCACCAATACATGTCTATGGGCCAAGGACACAGATGCCATTGAGAGCAGACAGCTATGGGTGCTCTGAGAAAGGACAGTGCTTTTAGGGGTGCCCTCCCTGACTGTGGGCATGACCCCCAAACAGCAGCATGAGGTGATGCCACATCCCTCCCACTGTCCTCCAGGGAGCATCTTTACCCACTCTGGACATCTCCAGCCCCAGTTCTCTATTTCTGAGGGCAAAGGTTGAAGCATGGTGTGACTGTCCACCATGCCAGGAGCGGTGACACCACCAAGGAGCTGCCACCAGCAGCTTGCTTCCTTGCATCCGTGTGCCTCAGCAGGGCATGTGGGGTGCCCCTTTGGCTCTAATATTATTTTACAACTAAAGGCAAAGTTCTGCAGCTAAAAGATTGGGATTTGAAGCCCCTTCTAGGAAGATCCTCTACTATAGTGCTCCCATGAGCAGTTTTCTGCCCAGACACACAAAACTCCTTTACAGCAGAGGAGCTGAAAAATGCCAACATCAATCTATACTAAAGGTCTTAGAGCGGGCGTTAACATAATACAAAGGAATTATTTGCTGTCTAAAACCATTGTTTCAGGCAGGGGAACCAGGGCCCTGCTGCATTTCACCTGCCTCTTCCACGGGCACACAAGCTAACCACCCCAAAGAGCTCCTTCAAAGCAGACAGAAACAGCAGGAATCCACATGAACATGGCAGAATAACAAGTACAGACCTGCTTTTTGAACAATCTCCTTTGTCAGGTGTATTAAATGACCTTCTATTTCCTCAAAAGCTACTTCTTGGAAGCTTGCCTCTCAACACTGCTTGCCTGCTACAGCTCCTTGTTCCTGGCAATTTGGAGCCTCTGTCAGTGTGCAGCATGATGTTCCCTGCAGGGGTAATTCTCCTTTCTGCCCTGACCCTTGCTCTGCTCACCATGAAAGAGAAGGGCATTGTCTTCTTGGGAACATCCCCAGGAGTTTCTCCCATCGCCTAGAGCTGCTGGAAAAGCCTGTGGCTTCCCCACATCTCACAGACTCCGTATTTCCTTCTCAGAAAAACTATAACTCTTTTGTCTTGAGGAGATTTCACTAAACAGGAGAATATCTCAGATAATATTTTAAACTGTTTCTCTGTTGACTGAACTCTTTATCTTGCTGCTTCCTTTTTTTTTCTTTCCCATACATAAAATCTCTTCATAATAAGTGGATTGTGTGCCTCACTTGAACAACCAGCATTTGGTCGGCATGCTAATCAGATGAAGTCAGGCTATTAGCACTTCTCTTTAAATGAAATGACTTTGCAAGAGTCCAGTTACACTAATATTCTCATTCCAGCTATGTAATGATGCCCCTTCTTGCTTGGCAGAGACGCCACGGGAACATAGTGGGGCTTTTACAATGGAAACTTTGTGCTCAGCAGCATCTGTTATGTGAAACACACTTGAGTGTTAACAGAGAGCTGGGTCTGCAGTGACTGAGCAGAGAGATCTTGCTGTGTTTTTTTACCTTCTTTGTTTCCAGAACATGCTGGTATCTCTCCACCATTCTGAATCAAAGGCATGAGGGCTGGCAGGAAAGAATATTAATCGTGATGCTAAAACATGCAGAGTGTAGCAGTGAAAATGTGGTGGTTCCCTAGGATATGAATTCACGTAAAAGCATTTCTGGAAACTGCTGCAGCCTGACAGCGTGCTCCTCCACCCACACAGCATCTTCGGTTTTATCAGCAAAGAACAGTCAGCCTGTATTATAAGCAAGGTATGCTTAAAAAAACCCTGTACATCATAGGTGACATTGCCATGATGGACACATGCAAGAGGTGATTTTGATAACCATGCAGAATTATCTGTTTAACATTCTGGAGAAAGCATATATTTATACTTATTTCACAAGGATATCCTCTTCCTAAAGAAATAAGGTGGTGCAGTCACACAGTGCATGCATCTTGGTGTTCTTCTGATGTCCTGCCCTAGTGCATATCAGTGAGTAGGTCAATTTTAAATCAAATTGACAGAGAGCAGCTGGCACAAACTACTACATCTCTAAATGGTTCATGACAATATGCTTCATATAGAAGACAGACTCTTTAATATTCCTGCTGGGGGAAAAAACACAGCACAGACTCAGCCTTTATTAGACATTAGAGACTCAACCCAGCAGCTCACATTGAAGTACACAGACACGGTTTCTTTGGCTGTGTTACTCACTAAATTCCCTGCTTGTGCTCCATCTAACCTATATATGTGCTCCAGTAAATAAAGCAATGCAAATATTGACACAAGGGACCCACAAGTGGTCACAGCTGAAATGAATGTTCCTCCTCTGCAGCGCCTGCCCCCCCCCCGGGCTCTGCGCCCTCACATCATCTTGCCCCAAAGGGACTAAAAAGAGACGCTGTGAATCTGGAGGCGCCGTCACTGCCCGCCTGGCACAGCCACTCTTGGACCAAGAGGCAAACGGCAACCGTTCCTCCTCCTCTCACCGAAGACACTCACCAGAGTGTCTCCTGCCTGCCCAGCCAGGGATTTCTCATCACTTTCCATCGTTTCTCAGAAGTTAATCCGAGACTTCTCTCCTGCTCCAGATTTGTCAGAAACGAGATGAATTTGAGGTATTAGGAGGGGGCAGATAAATGCACTGGCAGGCAGAGAGGCTGCCTGCTTACATGAGCTTCAGGCTCCTAAGAAACCGAACTAAAGCCCTGCAAATAAGGTCCCCGGGGAAGCGAATCCTGCCCCTTCCACTGCCCCGAAAACTGCAGCCCGAGTTTGGACTTGCTATACCACTTGCACTGCCTGTGTTTTCCCCATCATTGCGAGGACCTGACTCCAAACTGACCTCAATTCTCACTTAATTAGTAACCTACTTTATTGTTCCTTTGAAACATTTTTAGCTAATCCTTGGGGATTTTGCCTATTTTTTTTTTCCAGAATGGAAAAAAAGCATTGTCTTAAGGAAGATGCTTCCCCCTTTGGAAACAATAAAAAAGTCACACACAATTTTAAGGAAGAAACTGTAGAAAGTCCAGCAGGAGGGTGTTCACCCTCACCGCAAAAATTCCTTCCATGCCAAACATCCAATCTACACAGCAAAAGCAGAAGAAAGCAATCCTTCTAGAAGCAGCAGTTTTCTCTTCAGTAAAGCAGCTGGTACCAAACTGGGAATTCCCTTTCCTGGATTTTTCCCTGCAGGCCTCCAGCAAGGACAAAAGAGCAGTGCAACCATTGCAACTGCCTTCTGTTTTTCTTCAGCAGTAGAGATTTATCCATGAGAAAGAATGCACGGCCTATCATAAACCCTGGTTAAAAAATCTGCTTCTCCAGACCACAAGAATGAGCTTCTGGGCTCAACCAAAAGCTGGGGACGATAAAATATTTCCAAGCAAGCTCATTATGTTTCATAGATTTAACAGACCCCAAGGCCCTGTTTAAGGCTCGGTTATATTTAGCTGCAGAGAGGTGCAGAAATAGCAGAGACGGGGAGGAGCGGGAGGTGGTTTCTAAGGCCCCACACCTCTGCCCAGAGGCCAGCCTGGTTTTGCATTACTGGTGGGGAAGGCAGGAGGGGAGCGGGAGCCCTTCGAGTGGCACTGGCACCTGCAGAGGACATGGGGAGAGGAGGGAAATGTCACCATGGGGCCGGCAGGGCTGAGTCAGAGAGGGCCACACGTGGCTCCATGCAAAAGGGCAGCGGGCTGGATGTGCCCCTGGCATGCTCAGAGTCACCCTCCAGCACACCCAGGACATGCAGTGCTTTAAAGAGGCAGGAATAGAAGAACTTACCAAGAACAGCAACTTTCCCCATTGCCTTGGGGCCTTCCCATACCTCAATACATGGCGCCAACATTGCAGCCCCCCAGAGCCCTCCGCAGCATTGACTCTAAAGGCAAGGATGGGGATGGGGAGCTGTGGGGTCAGGGTGCTCCTCTCCTTGCCACGTGCATCCGATGGGGATGATGACATGGCACAGAAGAAGCCCAGCTCGATGACAGGCCCCCAGCCCAATAAAATTACTGCACAGGGAGCAGTCGAGGAAGAGGCACTGTTGGACCTTGTGTTTCTACCAGCTATACTTCTAGATGTACTCTATATATATAATATAAAGCTCGTGGCAAGCTGTGAGGTACTTCTACTGTGTTGAGGAGGGAAAAGCTGGTTCCTCTGCCTTCCTAAGCAGGGATGAGGACAACATGCAGGAAACGCATCACAGGAAGAGTTTCTCACCCCGTATCTCCTATTCCTCAGGGCCTCCCTACATTACTTCAACACTCGGAGTGTCCAAGTTGTGCATGGTGTCCTACTGCCAATGCAGGGCAATATTTCTACAACAGAAACCACAGCAGGGCTCAGGCTGATCACACACCTAGAAGAAAAGCCACCCAGCAGCTTTGTTGCTGTATCACAGTATTTCCAGTCCCAACCTCAAAAAGTGTAAACCTAAGAGAGTCCTGCAGGTTTGCCAGAGGAAAACTGTGTTTGTGCTTGCAGTGAGAAGGGTTTTCTCTTCAATAAGCCATGAGTATCATGTGCTAGTGCAGAATGCACTAGCTCAACCACCATGTCTCTTTTCAAGCTGTCCCCTGATTTAATGCAGAGTTCCCTCAGAAGCATGTGTTACGAATATTCCATCTCCGTTTGTGCAGAGATAAGCCTGGAATGACTTTAGTTAAGTCTTTTTATCTGGATTAGATTGACAGGACTCCTCGGTGCATTTTATTCATATACCCTCTCCTGCCATAAATAATTCAGGTCCATTTTAGAATGAAACTTCCTACACATATCCATACCCTTAGCCTTATGTGGTGCAGCATATGTAGAGATCTGGGGCTGAATATGCACATTACACATTCCAAAATCATTTGTGTGTTTTTTCAGCTGCCACAAGAGGCCAGTGATTCTATAATTTTTCCAGTGTTTCACTGACACTGCATGGACATGTCTCCATAGGCACATCTGTGAGACACCATATGGAGGCTAGAAATCTTAACTACAGACTGGTTTTCACCTTGAAACTTTTCACACAGGAGCTGAATGCAACTGAATACTAACTGAACATCGAACCCTACCATTTCTAACCCTTGGAGACTTGGCAAACATGAATGTCAGGTATCTCCAGCTACAAAAACAAGCTGAAGAGCTAAAGGCTGGAACTTCCCATCCTGCTGAGCTCCCTGTAGAACATGGAAATCTCTGTCTTCCCAAAATAGTTGTTATATGTCGGGATGGGGGATATTTACAACACAATCCAGAGCCATCATCCTCATCACTGAACATCCTGACACTGCTATCAGGTTATTTAAGAGAGGAGGTGAGAGAAAAAGAGTACAGCTCTCCCATAAATACCTAAATAAGTCACATATTCAGAAATGCTCAGCATCTAGCATCCTACACTTCCCATTTTCATTTCTGACAGATGAAAACAAGCTCCACTCCCATCCCATTGAGAGCATGGAATTGCTCACGAGATTTATCATCTAGCTCTGTAAGAGCTCAAGATTGCAAACAAGATGTTGTGATGTCACACTGGAAAAAAACAGTCAGTTTTAAATGATTTTTGCAAATTCTGGTTTCCTTCTTCTCTCAGCTCCGAACAACTGGAGCTGAGCTAGCTTCGGTGGGGGACTTCTTTCAGCATGGGTAATCCAAAAGGGTCCTAAGAGAGAGCTAGTCATGCTCTGAACCTGTTTCAGTAAAATAAACTGTGGTAGAAAACTGCATGAACACAAAGAGAAGCATTAAATTTTAATCAGCACAAGTTCAGGCTGAATAAAGCAGGTCTCCCAAAGACATGCTGATAAAACATTTACGTTGCACCACCGCGTTTTCTTCCAAGCACAGCAAAGCCTTCAGAGGAGACTTTGCACTAGAACTTATAGCACGTCGCATGACAAGGAGGCCCTGAGAGAGTTTTCAACTTTTTCCAACCCCTTCTTCTGTTACAGGAAAGCAAGGAATCTCAACAAAAGACAGTGTGGGCAAAACTTCAAGGGAGGCACATTGGATATAGACAAGGCAAAGGCAGCGAACGGTATTTGTTGGACATTGCTGTCAGTGTCAGAACCTTATCTTTTTTATCTTTCCTTTAGTTTCTACTTCTCGGTGAAGCAGACCAAGCACTATATAAAGATCCACAGATCTTTATATAAATAGATATATAGATGAAAATCTCAGCTCCCAAGGATGGCAGAGCATCCTCGGCACCTTTGCAGAGCTCCTCCACCATACGCATCCCTATGACTCTGCTCACAGGCATGGCTTGCAACAAGCCCTCCTCCTCTAACAACAAGGATCTGGTCCTGGAGCAACCAAAATTAGATAACTTGTGGGGATGTTTCTAAAGTATCAAACAAAAAAGGTAGCAACATTTTGTTTCCTGTCCAAATAGGTACGTTATCTGCATTGTTGGGCCCTCACACATGTTTCAGGGGCAGAGACTCTTGAAAGTTGATTGATAAAACAGAATTAAGGCCAAACTTCAACAAAGTGGTAAGTCCACAGCTATTTCCTTCAGGCTCACAGAGAATATTCATCTTCTTAGCTGTACACATGTGTGCTGGGGAGCAGGAAGCCAGGCTGCTGTGGTGTTTGTGCACTCCATGGCTACCAGGCTGTAAATACCTTGGAGTCAATAACTTCTGAAAATCACAAAATATAAACCAATTTAATGTAACTGATCTTGGCTCACTATGGAGTCATTGTATTTTAAGGCAGTTGCCTGGAGCTTTTTTGTTTGAGTGAATGTGTTTTTAATGGTATTTTCCACATGAATTTTTGACATGAGGTTTCCAAGCCCCAAAATGGTTGCATGTCCAAAAAAGGCCTCTTCAGCTGTTACCACACTTTCAGTTATACATAATTTAGGTAGACAAAATGGGTAAAATGTCCGCAAAGTATAAGCTTTCCTGCTCAAAACTTGCTTTACATCAGGAAAAAGAAGCCTGCGCTGATTTTATAGATGGGAATGAGAAAATGGACAGGCTGATTCTTGCTGAGCTTGCCCTGTGTCACCAGCCACATATACACAAAGGGAAAGCAGAAGAGCTATAAGGTACCTTCTGGATCAAAATGGATCATCCTTCATTCAGAGGCAAGTGGGACCCAAGTCCTTCATGCTTGCAGTTGTTCCTCCTTCACATGTACAAACAGGACTGAGGAAAAGCACATTAACATTTTCCCTCCTATTGCTTCACAGTCTCAGGGGGTCATCACGTAAGATACTCCAAGCTAGGCTGCAGTCTTAAATAAAATATATACCCCAACAGATCTGCCTGGGTACAACTAGTTCTAGGAAGCAGATGTACCTTGTGATATTAATTTATTCTAAGATTATTTGGAGAAAAGAGAGAGGAAGAAATATTGGTATGTATGGCAGGTATTGGCTGATATTTAAAACCTTTGGCATTACCATATGTGCCTGGAAATAATTGTCAGTGCAATTAGTTTCTGTCATTGAGGACAGCATGTAAATGACTATCTAATCTGCATATACAATTAAATAATTAGATGCCATATGTAAGTGCAGATATTTTTAGGTGCAGAATCAGAGACAAAATTTAAGTCCCATCCCCATAATGCATTATCTTATGAATCAGATCTTCTTAAGCATATGTACAGACTTTCATTACTGAAAAAGAGTGCTCCATCTTAGGTAAAAATCAAAATGAATATTTCATATCATTGATTTTCTCCTGTGGCGCGGGGAATCTGCAATGCCAACACCCAGCAAGCTGGCGGGAACCTGGGGCTGCTCTCCATAAAACGACTGTCAATTTTAGAAGCTCGTTATGAGCAAAACAAGTCAGGGAAAAAACACCCTGCTGAAGGCCCATGCACTCTGGTCAATGAGGGCTAGATCTATTCTGCCCAACAGCTGACCTAGATTCTCTGCCTGAATGAGAAAATTTCACAGAAGCTGCTCCGAAAGTCAGAATTTCATGTAACACTTATCACGAGGTGGGGGAAATGAAGGAGGATATAGAAAGGGTAGAATCTTAACGGAAAGCAAGGGCTTCTGTTAGTCATAAAATAGCTTTATCCCTACGCACAGAAGCACAGCCTTGGGTGCTTCCGCTCTCCTTTTGGAGCCTGGGAAGGACCCCAGCCCTCTCCACCGCACACCCAGCAGCGGGGGTGGCCGCCAGCCCCACCAGTGCCACCGGGCTACAAGGGCCTCCCGAGCCCCCCACAGCGCTCGGGCAGCTCCCCGGCTGTGCCAGGAGGACGTTCGGCCGCCAGCTCTGCTGAGCCCAGCGCTGCCGGGTCTGGAGGGATCGGGCATCCTTCCCTGGCCCTGGGAGCCTTGACGAGGTAGTGCCATGTCCCACCTGGGAACACTCGTGACACTTCTCCCACCTCTCACCGAGTGGGAAGCATACCTGATGGCTCTCAATAACATGAAGACACTGATAGGAGGCTCAGAGGGCCAGGAGGCTGGCCATCCCTGAACTAAGGACATCTGAGTCCTTTGCATCCTCCTACTGCTCCTGATCCACCTTGCCTGCAGTTATCTCCTCATCTGGTTTCCTCACTGGGTCCTCTATGAACTGGCTACAGTAATGTCTCATATTAACCAGTAATATCAACCCAACCAGAACTGAGGTGACCCAGAGGGGTCTGTCCCCGGTGCCTCTCTATGCAGGATGACATCAGGGCACAGAGCTCCACTGCATGATTGCAGACGTGGCAACACACACGCCAAGCTCCCACAGAAGGGAAGCAACCACTCCGGGCCATCTCAGCAACAGGCACCCTCCTCCCAACCCCACCAGATCCGCTAGAAGGGCAGCAGAGATGAGAATCTCAACCTCATCAGCCACTTCTCGGTTCAGCTCTGGTTCAATGAATGCAAATACCACATCAGACAACTGGGTTTTCCTTACCGTCTTATTTCTGCAAGTGGGTAACATGCAAAATAGGTCAGTATTATTTCTACTGAAACACTCGCCATGGGTGTTATTTTTAGAAAAACATGTGACAGTCTGACTTTTATTTATGAAAGTACAGAAAGATCCACTGTGTATCTTCCTGTCTGTCGTGTTTCAAGTGGTTTGCTTTTCCAGTTCTTTGGACTGGTTACTGAAATCTTTAGCCTCTTTTGAAGAGAGAGTTGGGCTAAATCAGGAGATCTTTTAGTTCACACGCTTCGGCAGTCTGTGAAAGACAGCACATCAAAATGAGCAAACCAAACCAGACAAGAGCATGAAGAGGCTTTGGAAAGGCAATATAGTGAGTGATGCAGGGAACAAGAAGCAGGCACATGAGAAGAAAAGTTGTTGGAGGACTGTATGAGTGGGGCGTCAGACAGAGTTTGAGAAACGGCAATTAGATCTTCACAACTCCTGCAAGGTTATACCCAGGACCTCAGCAGAAGGACAAAAGTCAGCCTGAGATCCAAGTTTAGCAACAGAAACCTTGCCTGGAGTTTCAGGTTTATTTTCCAAGTCCTTTTTTTATCTCCTTGGCACAAACAAAACAGCTCAAGGTAACAAAATCCTGGACCACATTTTCATTCAGCAGGTTCGTGGTCACAACCCCAAGCGATAGGCACCAGACAGCTGAAGGAGATTAGAGCTCTTCCTCGAGAGCAATCTGTCTCGTGCCCTGACCCTGCCTGGGACCCTAGGTTTCTACCTGTCTCGTTGGTGTCTTGCCCATCTGGAGAAATCATCTGCCTAGTGTGTGAGTTAACACATGGTTCAAACACCAGGGATGCAAGTCATTTTGTCTAACCTCAGAGTGGCTACTGTGAAGACCACGTCTCTGCTGATGACTCCTGTCATAGTCAGCAGAGGCATGGGCAGTGCCCTTCCTCTCAGACCAGTGGGGACACATAAAATAGGCAAGCATGGGAATTGTGCTTGCCCACCGCTCTGGGACAGCCCTCCTAGCCAGGACTTCCACCTGTCTGGGAATCACAGCTGGATCACAGCTTCACCGCTGTGCAGGCGGTGTGCAGGCAATGTCAGAATTTGCTGTTCCTGCCCGGGAACTGTTGCCCCATGGACCTGGACCATTTTGGAGAGCAGCTCCTAGTCGTCACCCTGCTGCGGGCCACAGCCTGGGGAACACCAAAGGACCTGAACGCACCCACCAAGCCAGGAGAGTTACGGGAGGTGAGATCACGGCAGTGAAAATTCAGCTCTTCCCGCAGAGGGAACACAGAGAAGAAACAGGCCCTGCAAAATGCTGCTCTGAGGTGTCATGCGTGAAAACCACAGCTGCATCCAAGCCTCAGGAATCATTGTCAAAGAAGTGCTCTTCAAAGGCAAGTCGAAAGATGCTCTAAATCCATCATGTTGATGTCTTAAGGAACACTTAACAGTATTGCTTGTCACAGAACTATTGGGGTATTGGAATTATTGGGATCAAGAATTTAGCAGTAGGAATATTATTTAGTGGTTTGTTTACTCAGGAATTGCAGAGATTTAGAAACCTTCAGTCTGGACAGGACTGTTGTGATCAAGCATGTACTGTCCTTCAGAAGGTAAATGAAGAAACCAGAATTAATTCATGATTGGATGTGAACATATCCTTGAGAAGAAAGCACCAATCTGTACTTGAACTGTTCCAGAATTATCCAAAGGAAGGTTTGCCACTAGCTATTAACCTTTGCTGTTGAGAAAAACAGGCCTTCTTTCTAGTTTATCTTTCTCTTATTTCATCTTCCAGGCACTGGATCCTATTTTATCTTTACCAGCTTGATCAAAGACACCTGTATTATCACATTTCTATTACTGGCTAGTCAATCAAACCTCCCTGTTGATACACTAATAAGACCGTCCGCCTAGAGCTCTCTGTCAAGCCTTTCAGTTCCTGGAGGATCCTCCCAGAAATATGTTTTCTTAATGCTAGTTCCCAATTTATAATTTACTTCTGAGGTGCAGTAGCCTGACTAGATGATTTTAGTAATTCAGCTTTCTTACTCAAAGTCAAATGAATCATGGAAATTCTATTGCACCAAACTACTTACTGCTTTCCAAACAACTGATTAGTTCATCAACAACACTTGTAATCTAATTAATTAGCACTAGTTCTATCATTCTCTCTCTAATTCTTTATTAAATAAATCTGTATCAGCTATTCAAACTATGTTTGAAATCAAACCCCAGATTATCTCAGTGATCTGTTAATACTTTAAAAACAATTCTTCCAACTCTCCAGAGTTTCTCTCCAAGATTTGCAAGATATTTAAGGAATCTGACTCAACCACTGAGAACCTCAGCTAGCTCTCCTAAAACTGCTGAAGTTGTTAGTAGTTAGAAGTATTAATTACTCCTGATCTAATACATCTGGCTTTAACAGGTATTATTTAATGTCTCCTAAAGAGCTGTTTCATGGAATGGACTTCCATGTACTATTATATTAACATGGCTTTCTCCCCATAAGAAATAGTAATGTTTATTAAACACTTCTGGTTTACTGGCACTATGAAAACTTCTATAGATACTTTCCATCTGGCAATGGCGTGATACTACTCCTCAAATTCTTTGTTCAACTACCACATTTACATATTATCCTTATAGTTAACTCTGCCAACCAAAGAGTCCTTTGGTTTGCTTTACTGACTTTTTACTGTAGATCCTCACTACTGATTTGCGTTAATTGCTATCAGCTTCTCCTTTTTTTTCCTGTTTGTTATGTGTAAGGATTTGTCTTTGTTTTATTTTTTATAACTGCTTTCACTCCACCTAGTTTGACTGAATTTAAATTAGCACAAGCCCTTCAGTGCTTTGTAGCTTTTTGATCACATACTAATATATTCACAGGCAGCTCTCACTTTTCATTCCTATTTTACTCTTCAAGGTCTTTCTTTCATCTTATACTTGTTTTTATCTTAATGAAAACAGCTTATTAAAATATCGAGACTATGAAGTTCTGTCCACTTGTCCATTCCTGTGTAGTAACGATAGTAAGCAGCCACATCTAAGCAATCACTCGTTTTATTTCAGTGACTAACACCTCTACCCACAAGAAGGCTAACACAGAACAGCTTACAACATATTTTGAATCAGACAGTTCCTGTGTATAATCTTCAGAAATTCCCCAGCCATTTTAACACTAGCAGCCACTGAGATAATGGTGATGGCAGCGAAACCTGGGTTTTATCTACTGTCTATGGACAAAATGACACTTTGGGAGCTGGTGTCTTGCTTGGCAAGGACTTGCAGACTGCAGCAGGTATCAGTCAGTGTAATCTCTTGCACTGTATGTTAGACCATTCATCCAAAAGCATTCAAAATGGTTTTCTTCCAAATTTCTTGGAAACAAGCATCATGGTGTTTTTGAAAATGTCTTTCTCGTGCCTCCTTGAGTTTATCTCTGGTGGCTTTTGCCCTCTCATCAGACAGATCTTCCCACCAGACTCCAAGAGCACATTTATTTGGAATGAGGAATTCTAGATCCTCCTGACACTTTCCTGTTCATGTGTCAGACTCTTTGAGTAAGTTCATAGATAATGAAATGACAACCCTCTGATGTGCCTATCAAGCACCTTGCTGAGTCCTCAGTTCATTCTGACCTCACCCCAGTGAATTTTGTTCTGAAGAAGCCTTCATCATTTGTTCCCTCTTTTCACTCATCCCTTGAATACAAGAAGAATCAAGAGCTCCAGATATTTCCTGCTGGCAGATTTCACAAACACCATCATTTGTCATCATTCCCCCACTTCTTCCCAAAACAGCAACCTCAGTCCTTTCTCTGCACGGTCAAGAAGAGTGGAGCTTTGTATGAAACTGTGTCTGTTCGGAGTGAAAGTGAACAGAGCCAAGCATCAATTTCTGTTACCAAGTTGTCCTCAGCACTGGATACAGACTCAGAGCTCGCTTCAGAGCTCTGAACTTACCCAGCGGCTCTAAGCCGGGAATCATCACACTACAACCAGTCATGACACACTGCTAAAAAGCACGAATCAAAGAATTACGAACACAGCCAAGAGAACACGCCGACCCCCAAGTTAGGCACTGCACCGACGTGCTGTGCATCCTCAGCACAGGGAACTCGGCTCTGTGTTTCGGATCTGATGAAGTGGATGCTGTGCCAGGGAGTGTAAGGGTGTTTGAGGCACACTGGCTCTATCCTGCAAACTCGTGAGTGGCCTGGCTAATACAGGATGGCCGGATGGTTCAGCGTATGCTGTCATGTTACCATATAATGCTTCTGTGCCAAGAGATTCTCTCACTGCTCCCAGGCACACCAGTCATTTTGAATCACCAAAATCATTAAGATGGCTTCTTTTACACTCAGCAATTCATCCTTTCCCCTACATCATCACATCAAACTGCCACATAGGACATTTCTACCTATCACCTGCTGTTGTTACAAAAGGCTCTTCAGGTAAATTCAGGAATCTGATATCACACGTGGTATGGAGCTAGCTGTATGTTAAATGGCTAAGCAGAACTAAGGCCAGATTGCAAATGTCTTCTGATTTGGGTATTTCTTGAGTCAGGACAGTAAATTGTGTGTCTCTACTCCAGCAGCTGATCTTGATAAAATTTATCAGATCTTTCATACCTTCAAGATCTTTTCTTGTCTGTAAAAAAAAAACTGTTAAAAAAAAAGGCCAAAATACAGGGAGAAACTGTCTGAGAGCATATATGTCATTTCTCCAGGCCATATGCCTAGCTGCCTTACTCAGAGCAACTGTGCCATTCAGGAAATAACCGTATTGGAGACAAACATGAGCTGCATAGATTTTTTTGGTATCCACAACCTTTTGGATACAAATCATACAGAAATAAAATGTGTTTTATTAGTCCCATTGATCTATTCATTTTCTATCTTCTTGTTAAGACCAGCAAATTAATAGTGCCTTGAAAAAAACCTGAAGGCAACAATTACTCTCTGCACTCATTAGTATCAAAAACTGCTTTCCAGCCTTTTCAGCTACCCCCTTGAAATTCACTCATGGTGCCAGATTCCTATTTATCTCAGGAGCCTTTTGTAACAACAGCGAACAATAGGTTTTTCTTAATTTATCAGGCTTACTATAAAAGGAAGAACTCACGTTACAAAGGAAGGGCCACATAATTGTGCCTTACTATCTCAAAGTACACGGGACTTTCACAAGTCCCTTAGAAATTTCAGTAAACACAGTACCTAGGTGAGTTATAAGTGCCATGAGGAAAACAATCTAATATTAGCAACAGCAGAACCACTAATGAGTGCAGCACAATAGGCACAGCCAGGTAAGCCAAGAAAAAGCAGAAGCAGAAGTGTAATGTGAGCTACGTTATCAGCTGTCCCTTAACAAGAGAGCTGATCCAGCTCTGCCCTGTCATCAGCCAGCATCATGCAGGATAAGTCTGATGTCCTTGGAGCCACCACAGATGCTGAGGTGAAGGAGAGGTATGAAATGCAGCTCTTTGTCTTCTGCTAAGCAGGAAGTGTGAGTCCCCTCCTCCTTCTGCCCAAGTAAGTCATGTTCCTCTCACTGCCACGTTTCCGCAAGGGCAATGTGTATGGGTCATGCCAGGGCAAAACTGGTGTGAAAGTTCAAGGCTACATCAGACCAGCACAGGCAAGACAGTCCTGATTTTTCTCACTCACTAAACATCCTTTCTTTGGTTGCTACAAGCACGAATTTAGACACTGTGTCTTCTCCAGAGAGGATAATATTTTATTTAAGATGGCTTGCCAGCACCATGAATTTTATATGACAGAAATGCCACCCCATAACACACTTAAAGCTCTCCTTTCTTATTCAGCAGGACTCTGATCCTGCAGCTACATGACCTGGTACTTCCCACCAGGAGCCTTGCCACAGGTCATGAGTCCTGCTGCTCACAAGCATCGTCCCTTCTCACCACCACTCCATACACCCCATGTCAGAGAGCTTCCCAGGAGACAGCTCTGCTGCAGCTTCTTCCTCTTCCAACGCCTCCCACAAATACACTCCGTACTTGCCAGATTGGGTGTTATCTAGGTTAGCCCATCCCACGTTGCCTTTGATGGCTGAAAGCTGACAGTATCCAAGCGAACTAGCCAACAACACACTAAAACAGGAACATACTGCGTAGCCTGCAGAAGCTTCCCAAAGTGTTAGGCAGCTGGTGGGCTGACACCACTGCCTAGGTGCTGACTAAGGATGTCTCACTGTCTCTTTGTGCTCCCTTCCCTGTCTCCTTCCATCTGTTCTTCCTTGTGGTCCCCTCAGACTGGATGCTGCTCAAGCCAGGACTTTCCTACAGCACCCAGCACAACAGCACCACAAACGTGGGCCTGAGCAGTTCACATTAGTGATTAGTGAATGGGAGTCAACATGGGTGAGGAACGTGCCTGTGAATGGGTGAAGCAAGGGTGAAACACATGACTCAGAAGCGCTACTAACAATATGCTTTTTCATGTCCATAAGTTAAAAAAAAAATAGAGAAATGGGGGAGGGGGTGGGAAAAGACAGGCAAAGAGACAGCAAGCTGTCAGGAAAGCATCTCTCAAACACAAATGTACTAAATAACTGGTACACTGATCAGCTGCTGAGAAAAGCTGAGCATTTGCAACTCCTACTCACATTCTCATTTCTTCTTTCACGGTTATTAACTTTGCATGCTTCTCTGTTTTGTTTTTGCTTCATTTTTCACATACTTAGTCCCAGATTGGATCTTATCTTCATGTATCCAAGTGACTTACTAGCATATCATGTGCACACACAGCTACACCCACAGGTCAAGGCACCTCTTCTGCTGCCATCTGTATGTAATGATAGTGGAGCTACCGTGGTCACCAGGACAACAGTCACAGCCTGTCAAACTGATAAGAAGTTGCTCTGCTGGGTTCATGCTCTGAAAAAAAAAAAGAAAAAAAAATTAAAAGAGAAAAACAAGACAGAGGAAATAAACACACATACATGCATAAACACACAGCACTGGCCTGCAAACTGCGTTTATTTTTCCTCCCAAGGAGCTGGAAGGAGAATATATATGATAGCGACAGAAAAAAGAGCAGAGTCTAGGGAAGCATGAAGCATGAAGAAAATGCTAAGTGAATTCTTCATATAAATCCTAAAAGGGAGATTTAGCAGAGGATGAAATGAGGAATGCTATGACAGCCGTGCCACATGTCAGTGCCAGACCTGTTCTCTTCCCCATGGCTGCACCAGCTCTGTCACAAATACAGCTCCATCATTCATGTTAATGGGGAGGAGAAAAGATTCAGCCAAGACATGAGACTGGAGCTAAAACATGGGGGTTATCCCAGCCCTCCCATGGGAAGGGAGAGGTTTGAGCTTTCCGAATTGACCAGAGCTACAGTCACACCAGTGGGTTCAGAGGCTGTTCCTGCTGTGCACCGAGGGCACGTTACACTCTGGGCATTGCCTATAGCTAGAAGCACCTGTGGCTGAGAGCAGCCAGCACTGCCAAAGGGCTGCATTAACACAGGCCTGCAGCTGGGCTCCTCCTGGCCGGGCCCCGTGCTCCTGGCAGGGCAGGAACCTGCCTCTTCCCTCATCAGAGCACCATGAACCAAAATAAGAAGCAGCGACTGTCACTCGAGAAGATCGCTTGGTAGATGTGGAGGTCAAGCTGTAAATCCAGACTTCAGAATGCTGCCAAAGTTCACGGAAACGCAGAACTGGTATCTCTAATGTTCAGTCTTTGAACATCAAGGCCCACAGTCCATTTCTGCCAGAGCAGGAATAGATGTAAGAGACAACCTGAAAAGAAAGCCAGTTGTGACTGGAAGTCAAGTTCATTTTATCAGGTCATCTCTAGCCCATGGGTGTGTTTTTTTTAATACATGGAATTCATCAATGCGGCAAAAACTTGTCAGGACAAGGAAGGATTGTACATGTTCAGTTCCAGAACTCCGACGAGACCGTTCCTTGGGAAGCAGCTAAGAAGCACTGCCCTGTGTCCCTGAGGCATCCCCTGGGCATGGGCTTGCATCAGCCTTCTTCAAAACAAGGTCCAGAAACGTGGTCCCACTGGTCATGCTTTAGTGTAAATTGAAGCAGGAAGCATTGCTCCTTCCTAGACACAGAGCAAGATCTGCAGCCTCTTTATTCTGTTTCCCAGCTGTGATCAAAAGTGAATTCTCTTTTCACAGAGGTGCCACAGCACTCAGGCACTCTTTCGATCCCCCATTCTGCATGTTACACAGAGGGCAATGGCAAAACCAGCTGTACAAACATTTCTGCTTGGCTTGGGTGGAGATACACGCTACAGTCCAACACATTTGAGACCTCTTTGAGCAAAACAAAGCACCGAGCAACAGTAAAATGCCACCAAGGCCATCTCAGTGGGCTGCTTGCACTTATTCTCAGTCAAAACAGGCAAGGGCAATGCACAGAGAGAGGCCCTGCTCAGGAGGCAGCACAGCGTATGGTACACATTGGCTGTGGGTCTGCCTGGGGCCCCTTCTCGGCTCTGATTGTAGCTGCATCCTCTCTCCATCAAGACGTGGACACTTCAGCACATTCTCACCTTTGCCCTCCAGTATGGGCTGTTTCTGCTTCACTAATGCTTTTTTTGGCAGCCTGAGCTAGGCAAGCCAGAGTTCACTTTGCACCCTGATTAGCTGAGGCAAAAACGACCGGGTCAGGGAAACGGTGCAGAGATATGACTAAGATGAACTGAAGTCACTTACATGCAGCCACAAATTGCTATGCTGGTGTTTGGCCAGTGAAGTTACAGCGCATGGCTGGGTGTCCAGGCACAGCCAAAGGTCAAATCAAAATAAATAAAACAGGAGTTTCTTCCTGGGACATGTTACAGAGATTCTCAAAGTAGGATTTAAGAACAGAACCCTGTCTGTCCTCACACGCCCTAGCATGGACTGTGGAAAATGAAAACACTGCCAGAGCCCCTAAAAATCTTTAAACATAGTTAATGTAAGTGGGAAGTAGAGAAGATTTAACTAAGACATGGGACAAGATACAAAATGTGTGGGGCTTTTCACAGCTCGGGCACATGTCTGCCTTGCAATGATGTGTGCCAGGTTTTCAAAAGGGGTCAGAGCTAACAACTGAAGCTTTAGCTGGTCCTGAGTAACAATTTTAGAATTTGGCTTCATGTTATCTCATACTTTTACTTAGCCATTGATAAGCAGCCATCACTCAGTAGTTCATGAGAGAGACCGGCAAGGGAAACCAAAGACTAATAGCTCTGCTTCGTTCCGCTTGCTCATGTGAGCAGGTTTTCTGGATGAATATACTGTGCAGCCCCTGGTGCAGCAGCCCTGTCCAGCGCCCGTGCATGCAGACTGACCTCCCCAGGAGTGAGCACACTTTCCCTAAGTCTTTCATCAGGAATGCGCAGGCTGGGTAAACACAACACTGTTTGCAGAACTGAAATGCAATAATAGGCAAAAATCAGGCAAATCTGCAAAAACCTACAGAGCTGCCTCTTAAGATCTTTTCTAAAGGAAGAGAAAACATCAGTGAGCAGTTTAGCCTATAGCGGGGGATACAGGGTTTTGTACTGACTCCCAAGCAATTGAGCTAGCAGATTGTGCCTTGGCAGTTCACTGCGACTTTGCCTGTCTCCCTGCTGCTCCAGGAACGGAGTAAACTGTGAGCTATCTGTCCGCACACGTCACAGCATATGCCTCCCCCTGCACCAGAACTCGCAGCCTGTCGGACACTCCGCGTGGGCCAAGTCGTCCTCCCCTTCTGCCCACCTCAGTGTTTCCCACGTTGCAGGAGCTTGGGACTCTGCAGAGACTGTGGTGGGACTCAAAGCTTCATCTCTATGAACCAGGCTCACTGCAGGCCTCTGGGAGCGGCAATGACACTGAGATTCAAAAGGAGTTGCCTATAAAACAAAACAAGTTTTATCGCACATGCATTACTAAACATTCTCCAGAGAACACAAACTGTCACACAGATTTACTCCTGCAGCAGACAGATTAAACTATTAAGGCTCCTTGTCACAGCACTCCCTGTTTCAATGCACCAGGAAAAAAAAAACCACAAGGCAGGGAAAATAGAAGCCTTCTTTAGCCAAGGCAGGTGCTAACAATCAAATGAGTTTCTTATCTACAAACCAAAAATAAACATTCATAAACATGAGTATCTCTGAAAAGTTCTACATCTACATGGTATAATCAAGAAGATGTGCACAAAGCAACTATCAGGCAGGACTTCCTAGACAGGAATCTCTGAGTTAAACACATATAAAGCGATGTATCTCCACGGCCTTGAGTGAGCTCACAAGCAATTACATGGAACCTTGTAGGTCCCACCTATATCCACATACTCTCCATTACAAAATCAAAGAATAACAGGCTAGCTGAGGTTGCCAGAAATCATCTGGTCTAGCCTCCTGGTCAAGCAGAGTCACCTAGAGCAGGTTGCCCAGGACCATGTTCAGATGCATGTTGAATATCTACAAGGATGGAGACACCTTCTCTGAGCAACCTGTTCCAGTCACCAGCTTAGCCATCTTCACAGTGAAGTGTTTTCTTGTGTTCAGATGGAGTTTCCTGTGTTTCACTCTGTGCCTGTGGCCTCTCATCCTGTCACTGGGCATTGGTAACAATAGTCTGGCTCTGTCTTCTTCACATCTTCCCATCAAATATCTTTGCACATTGATTAGATCCTTCCTGAGCCTTCTCTTCTCCAGGATGGACAGTCTCATCACCTTCAGCCTCTTCTCAAATGACAGATGCTCTAGTCTTTAATTTTCTTAGAGGTCCCTCACTCACTCCAGTATGTCCTTCTCACACTGGGGAGTGCAGACCTGGAACTAGCACTCCCTCCATCTTCTGGCAACACTCACCCTAATGCAGCCCACGATATCATTGGCCGTCCATGCCCCAGGGGCAATTTGCTGGCTCACCCCAGCCAATGTCCGCTGGGGTCCCAGACCCTTCTTCGTAAAGCTGCTCTCCAGCTGCTTGGTCACCAGGCTGCCTCCCCATGTGCAGAATTCAATGGCATCTATCACTTAAACTAGACTGGAGAAATATTCTGAGCTAAGTATTTATCCATCAGCCAGTCATTCATTAATCTATCAGCCGTATAAACAATGAGAAACAAGACGAACTATATTTATCACACATTTCTGAATAAGTCATGCCTCATTTCTAGGACAAACAGTACATTAAACCCTAAAGAACCTTTGAAAAGGTTAGCTGCTGGAGGCAGTGATGAAAAAGAAACATGATAGAAAATGAGTACAAATCACTCATGAGAATGATCAAAAACAGTGAGTGAGGTGCATCAAAACAACCCTGAAAACAGTCAGTGTATTTTTCTTGAGTATATCTTCATTTACAGAGGGTGGTGGAGTTGTGTTCAACTTTATAAGGCCCCTATTTTATGTCCTTTAATGCAGGGAAGACATACTAGATACAGAACCCAGAGAGACCTGCCCAACTGCAAATTGCAGTTTGCTCTGATGCTTCCTGACTCCAGCAGCCCCTGAAGCAGAAACGCTACCGTGCTTAAAAACAGGGGTGCAAAATACCAGGCTTAACTAGTGTCCCAACACATTAAGGACACTAGAGAAAGAAGGCTGAATTGGGCTTCCAAGGACTGAATAATACTATATATGACTGTTGTCTCTTACATTCATACAACCATTTTGGAATCCTAAAATCAAGTCTTGAAAGAGTTACAGCATCAAAATGTTCACAGTAAGGTGATAGGCTACTAATGTAAACAAGCCTTTTTTTTTCTTTTTTTTTTCTTTTTTTTGGGGGGTGGGGGGAAGAGAGTCTTGAAATAACATCCTTGAGCCTCAATAACAGATTTTTTAAAATTCAGCCTCAATCACATGTTTGACTGGCCAGTGACACAACCAGTAAATACTGGTGCAAATCTGTATGTTAACACCTTTCAAGAGCCAATCTTGAAAACCAGTTCAAGAGAGTAACATTCTTGTAAAAGAGTTCTACCTTCATGAGTCTTCTAAGTTGTTCTCAAGAAGATAAATCTACATTCAGACAATAAAGTCATGCTGGATTCTATAAAACACCACATTTGGCCTGGATTCATATTCAAGGGTATTTTTAGACCGGTTTCTTAAATAAGAAAAGTTTATGTGGTTGGGTTCCCTCCATATAAGTGTCTGTGTGTGTATATGTGTGCACTGCCTTGGCTCCTAGGTCCCACCCACCTATTCCTGAACCCACTGCATAATTTCAGATACACTGACATTAGAATACACAGGGCCATGGGCAGTTGTACAGAGCAAGAGATTGTTTCTCCTGATAGAAATTCAAATAAAGACAGCTTTTCTTCCACACAAGCTCAAAGCAGGCTTAATTCATTATAGTGCTCCTAAATATAATACCTCTTATCAGTTATTTTAATATTGCTGCCAGCTTATGCAATATCATAAGCATATATAACACTTGGCACGTGTAAAGCACAGAATGAAGTTTCTGCCTCTATTTTCTTATTTTAAGTACCGTTCCTTTCTTTTCAATTTGGTAAATAATTTACTTTAGTAATATAAATATTTGAGCTGCAAACCACTAGAGCATTCAGAGACTTTGGCACTGTGGCACAGTCATGTATTATTTGCTTCATTACCAACGGTAATCTCTGTATTTTTATTAAGCAGCCTGCCCAGCTGTGCTGAAGCTGATGACAAAGCACACCAAATTCTGAATTGCAACCTACAAATTCAGCATCACCCTCTATACAACAACTACAGTGCTCTGCACAATGCCTTTGGTGTTGCAGTAAAGGCAAGCCTGTAATGGATATAAAATTGCACATGAGAGACAGAAGCTGTTCTGTTATATCTCTAGCTGCCTGTTTCCAAACACACAGCTCTGCTCATAGCCAAATAGCCCCTTTAAAGGTTTAGTTCTAGAGAACGTACCCGATTCACCTTTGCCTTCCAGACCTTTCCTTTGCTGTTGCCACAAGTAGGGATGCCTTCTCCCCTACTGCATCTGCCAGCAAAAGCACAGATATAACCACTAGCTGGCCCTGAGTAATGTCTCCAAACTCCAACTCTCCCAGGAATGCCCTCATATTAGCTTAGAACAAGGGAGCTGCTCTATCCCCAAATGAGCATTTTAGAAGAGCAAAGCAAGATGTGGCCTGCAGTGCAGACCCCTAGAAACTAGTTCAGCAGCACTTGAGAGCACCTGACATCTCCAAAGCTTCCCCAGATTAGGAATAAGCCCAGGAGATTGGCTCTCAAAATTAGAGTTAACAACATCTTCCTTTTGGGAGCAGCAGAAAGCAAATATGGGACCCTAAGCGCTGGTTTGGCAACATGCAGAGGCCAAGAAAAAGGATGAGAGGATGAATATGTGCAGGTGTTGCATGTGAGAGCTGCAGAAGATCTGAGCAGTTTAAGGGAAAAGAAAGTACCAGTCACTAACACACCACTGAAAGGGAGGTTTCACTTAACTCACAGACATCGTTCAATGGCTGAAGCCTGACTATGACAAGCAGCGTGGAAATGTAAAAGCAGTGGTTGCTACCGGGCATAATGAGCAGGCAGGCAGTGCTGACAGCCTGTTGCCGACTGGAAGCCATACTCCCTCGGGACTCCTTATCTTCCCCATCTGCTTCCCCTGGCAGCCTGCATACGTATAAACGCAGCCTGCAGAGTTGCCAGCCACAGGCTCGTGGCTGCTGGGCACGATGGATGCCAGGCAGCCCTCAGCCAGAGCTGCTGCCTGCACGGGCCAGGGAACCTGCTCCTCTCACCTGCCCTTCCACTCGTTTGCTCTCTTCTTTCACCTCTGTGAGTGCCGGCATTTGGCTCTTAAAAAACAACCAAAGACTGCTTTTATTTACTCAGAAAGAGGCTCTATTTTCTCCCATCATGCAAGCAGCTGCTGTCCCTAAAATTCCCAACAGACTCCTCCTGCGGACATAGAAGCAGCCAGGTGTGATGCCAAAGGGAAAGGCTCATTTCCTGAGAACTGATGACAGCAGAAAAAAAAACATGCAAAGTAAATCACATGCAGCCACGTGTTAAAAATTAAAGGCATACTGTGCTGAAAGTACACATTATCTTAGCAGAGAGTTGGACCACTCAGTCTGGCTGCCGAGCTCATTTTTCCCATGTACTCCAAGCTGAAGATACACAGTGCTTAGCATTTAGAGAGCACATAACATGTGCCTAGCACGGGACAGCCACCCAGGCACTGTTACTCTCCATGTTGCTTGCTTAAAAATCCTATCACAGTGAACCACACGTAGCATTGGGTGCAGCTGCTGGCCAGGTGAGATGGGACATGCAGGGGATGTCACTTAGCAGCTGAGCAGCGTGTGGGTCTCATATCGAGCAGCGCTAGCTGGAGATCAGGGGCAGAGCTGCTGCTCTACCAGTGCTCTGATGGGAAGCACGGGGCTACGGAGGAAGCATCGTTTCCCCAGGCAGCTATGGCTCACTCATTTACATTCTGCTGAGAAAGCGAGCTGCTTCTCTTCACTCCTCCCCTGCATCCAGAAACATGCTGAGAGAGAGGGAGGAAGGGCAGGAGGGAGCGTCAGGGTGTCTACAGAGATAAGAGGAGGTTTGGGGCAGAACCTGCTTCGTGCAGAGGGCTGAACGCTGAGCTGTTCCACTGCGCTCGCATCCAACACCGCCGGAGAGATCCCAGCCCCTCTGCACAATAATAAAAGCAACAATAACAACTAGAAAATTATGGATGCGTATCTAACGCTATAACCTTCTGCCCCCTTTTCTCCTGTTTACTAACTCTGAACTACTAAATAGCTAATAAAAATGAATAGCTTGCTGCTGCTCAGTGTTCAACACTGATCAAAAGCACGAATGTTACCTAACAGTAAACTCGTGTCTGTTCAGTCTGTCTGCCATCCAAATACACAAGAGCCTATCAGCCCTGATGGAATTTGGACTTGTGCTTTTCTAGAAGCTAACTCATTCAAACCTGGCATGTAAATAATTAAACTTTCTCCACAGATTTCTAAGATAAGAGGAGGAAACGGTACTGTTCTTTGGGGTTCGGTGTGGCTATTCACAATCTTGGCTTTCCTTAAATTGCTACAGATGTAGCTGCAGTCTGTCTGAGCTGCATCAATGCAGCAATCCCTTTCACAGTCAGGAACAAGCCCCATTCAAGCACTGATTCCTGAGAGCCTCCCTGCCTGGATGCGTTTTGGTGCTTTCTGGGGATGAGCATGAAGCCACGGAGTGCCAGGGAACACGGGACAGGCCCGAGCCCACAGCAGATGCAGCTCCTGTGGGTCCTGCAGCAGCGAAAGACGCGAGGAATCCCCTACTCAGGAGCTCAGGGCTGCTGCCCATGCTGCAAAAAACAACTGCTCTGACCACCCGCTGGTAGAAGACACTTACAGCTCGCAGCAAAGGAAAACACAGCTCAAGGCCAAGGTTACCAAGAGGGTACTGAAAGCGGGTTGCGTTTATAGCCAGCCACATTACTGCTCAATTACAAACTTGCTTAAGAACACACGGCACATAGGACACAAGGTTATCTATCTGAGAATATAAACACACACTATTAGAATGCCCTTTTTTTCACAGAATCACAGAATGGTTGAGGTTGGAAGGGACCTGGAGATCTAGAGATCATCTGGTCCAACCCTTCTGCTTTTGCAGGATTATCTTAAATCTTAAATACAGGTATTAAGATCTTAAGCAGAATTTGAGTTTTGCTGCATTACATATCACAGCTGTCGATTCTTTGCTATTTTTGCTAAAACCCAACAAAGAACAAACTTGAATTGGTCAAGGCTAAACCATAATAAAGCATTCCTGTGATAAGGGAACAAACTTTAGGATTCTGTGCTGAAAACTTCCATTCTCAGCAACTAAACCACTTCCAAAACCTGACTTACTAATGCAAGACAAAATGTCTTAATTACAAGAGAGAAAAATAGACAGAAACTGCACTCCAGTGTGTTTTGAGGGTCACACAAGCAATGTGAGCTATGAACTTCAGGATTCAGGAAGCCGTCACATGTTAAAGGGGGAGGAGAGGAGAACTTTTTCTATTTAGTCCAAGCCACTAAAAAAAGAAAAAAAAAAAAAAAAAAAAAAAAAAAAAAAAAAAAAAAAAAAAAAGTAAGTATTTTGATTCAGTAAAAATCTGAATCAGTATTTGGGATCCAGCACTGAATCTTACTGAATTGTTCCAGTGATAAAAAATCAACCAAGAAGGCATCGAGAAGCCAATAATCCACAGTTACAATCTGTTTTGTATGATCAGAGAGAATATTTTCTGTCCTGCCTTGTACAGGGCTGGTAGCTGCCTTTTGCAATAGGAGCACTACTTTAAAAGGTACCTCTTAACTTAATGATGTCAATTTATACACTATAAAATAAAAATTTAATCTGTCTTTATGCTACTAAATCATAACCCTTTGGAGTTATTCATTATGTCAAATAGCACCAAATCAAAGGTCTCTGTTTCCCTTTTGCTACACAATAAAGTGGTGTTGGCAGCAGTATACTTTAACACTTGTAATTTATTAACCTCAGAGGTGTTGTAGCTTGAAACTGAAGCCACAGAAAGGAGGCATTTAGCAAGTCGAACACGCTGCACATTTTCACAGCGAGGAGCTCCTGCTGTGCTTTTCTCGCCTCCTACATTTTTGTGATTTTTCCCCTCTCCATACCTGCCAAGGCTCGTGCATTCCTGAGAGGCGCTGACGTCGCGCTGAGCCTCTCGTCGCGCCTTTAAGAGCGCTGCTGTGCGTGTGTCAAAGAGGCATTTCAAACACGCCGAGGCATTTTTAACCTTTCCCGGGGGGACAGCGCAGTCCTCGACGGTCATGCCCGACGCTTCCCTGGCTGCAAACGCTTGCTGTTCCATACGTTGAGAAGAGACCTATAAGTAGGGCAGCAGCCATGATGATGTAGGAGGGTCTTGCAAGAGGAACGTGAGCTCGTCCCCGGCCCCTCTGCTCCTCCAGATGAGGAGACGCTATATTTTTTCATTGCAGTGAGTCACCGACCACGTTCATAACAACAGCCCGGCTTTTCAAGGGAAAGCACGTGCACCAGACAACTTCATATCTTAATGCATCTGTTTGGCACATGGGAGCAGACACATTCAGGATGCGCTCGCAGGAGCAAACCCCTGACCACACCAGGACAACTGACCAGAGCGGGCCCCAAGACCCACGTCGAAAGTGTCTCAGAGCAGGAAGACAGCTGGAATACATGGTAGCATTTACTGGCCTTACCAGATTGATCCCCTTCTCCTCTACATCCCCCTGTAGCCATCTAGACACTATAGAACATGTTTTGGTAGCACGTGGTGAGAGGAATGGAGGAAACTACTTCTGTGTATTTACAGGAGGAGAGAAGCTTCATCCCCTGACCCATGTTTACAGGGGGGCTCTCCACTTGGGCATTAGTTGTGTTCTGAAACGCCTCAAACACATATAATTCCCGTGAGACTGGAGGCCTGGGAAGCTGCGAGAGCAGACGGGCGAGCACGGGCTGCGGGGAACTGCATTAAACGAAAGGCACCCGCGAGCTTCCCGCTCCGCCGCCGCGCGGGCCCCACGAGGCGCCGGGGCGGCCGCCCCCCTCGGCCGGCGCTGGGCGGGCGCAGCGGCGCCGCCCGCCGCCCCGCGGGGAGGTGCCACAGCCGGGAGGGGAAGGCGAGGGGCCCCTCCCTGCCGCGCGACGCGGAGCAGCGCTGGCCGGCGCGGCGGACAGGCAGGTCCCGCGGCGGCGCGGGCGCGAGGGCAGCGGGCGGCCGGGGCGGGGGGCGCCCGCAAGGGGGCCAGGGGGGGGGGGGGCCCGGGGGCGGCGGCCGGGGCGGGGGGCGCCAGGGCCGCGGCGGAGGGCGCGGGGGGAGCCGGCGCCGCCGCGCTCGGTACCGGGCCGCGCCGCACTGACTCATCCCGCGCCGCTCCCCTCCCCCCCTCTCGCGAGAGCGAGGTAGACGTGATGTCCTCTGGGGCGTTGGGGGGAGGGGGGAGGAAAGGAGGCGAGGGGGGTGCTTTGATTGATGGCGGCCGGCGCCAATGGGCTGGGGGCACGGCAACCCGCGAGCCAATAGGTTCGTGTCGAGGGGAGCAGGGAGCCAATGGCGGAGCCGGGGGGGCGGGGTGCGCCGCTGGCTGATTGATCCCAGCTTTGGCGTTGTTCAGTCAGAGCGAGAACATTCTAGAGGTGAGTACGGGGCGGCCATTGCCGGGGTCCCGTCAACCGCCCCCTTCTGCCTGAGCTGCGCGCCCGGCCGCCGCCGCTCCCTCCCCCCTCCCTTTTCCCCCCTTCCTCCTCCTCCCCCTCCTCGCAGGTGCCGCCGCTAACGATGCCCCTGGTTGTGTTTTGCACGCAGATTGCCCGGCGCCGCTGTCCCTGCTGATCCTGCCCGCCCCAGGACGCTCGGACCCGGAGGCTGCGGCGTCCGCCTCCGCCTCCCTACCCGTCCGGATATAAGCGCCCCGACGGCCCTGTTCTCCTCACACACTCGGCTTCGTCGCAGCCCGGGGCGAGCAGCGTTGGGTTTATGTCTTTATTGGACGAAAACGGTGAGTATCCCCACTATGCTAGAGAGGGTGGGAGAGTGGGAATCGAGGGTTGAGAAGAAGGTTTGAGGTGGGGAGAGAAGGAGGAAGAAGGGGGCGGTGGGCTGGGGTGCCGCATTATCGCTAAACGGTCGATGACAGGAGAGTTTTCGAATAAGGAAATGTCCAGGAGTTCGGTGATGGTGGGAAAGAGGTAAGGAAAAAAACCCATTCCGTGTATCTTTTTTTGTGTGTGTGTTATTTTTCAATTCCTACTTTATTTTGTGCGTGTGTTTTCTCCCCCCACGCTACCATGCGATGAGACAAGATGGCGGCGGCCAGAGCCGCGCCTCCCGTGCTGGGGGGAGGGGGCGCGGGGCGGGGGCAGCTGTGGCGCAGTTACCAAGCACGGGGGGCGGGGGGAGTGGAGCGTCCCCCTGGCGCTGCCGGAGAGCGCATGCGTGGCGGGGGGTGACCTCCCGCCCATCTCTCTCTCTCTCAAGGCTGACTCAGTGTTTAATTGCTGCATTTGTGACTCATCACAGGCCCGAGTGGGGCGGGGAAATAGACTCCCTGCTACACGGCGCTATGCACCTTCCCGCTTTTTCTCCGTGCTTAGGGGGTGGGGGAGATGGTTGGGATGAGGTGTTCTCAGCACCAGGAGAGGGAGCTTCAGTACGCAGTAGACAAAAGCGGTAATCTGGAAGGAGGGGAAATAGCACATTCCTTCCAAGAGCTCATGTTCGGCCACCGAGATGCCTTTTTCCTCAGCACTTCACAAGCGCGTGGTCACATCATGTGGTGGCTCTTGTTAAATATAATGGGGGAAGGAAGCCTCAGGCTTGAAACAAGATCCATGATGCGTTTTTTCCTGAAGGGTAAAGCTGCGTCTAGGTTAATCTAGAATACATGTATATACACAAAAGACACGTGCAGGATTGTGTAAGGGATTTGGAAACATGATGGGAGGGATTCAGGCTGTGTGGAACCAGTAAACATACTGTTATGCATAAATGCTAAGAGTGATTACTTCAGTGTGTCAATGCTTCTGTCATCCATGGTAGCAACATGACAATGTGTCAGAATGACCCTGCTGTAATCGGGGTCAACTCAACCAGTTGTGGCTTAAGTAATCCTGCGTCTGATTATAGAGACACGTGTTAATATGTAAATACTGCATAAGGTAACTTTAATAATAGGATTCATCCTCCTTCCCCTTCCTCCCTTGCCCCTTCCACGTCAAGGAAAAAAAAAAATAGAAAACCTGCTGCATTACTCTGTACCTCTGCATTGCGAGGTTTTCTACAGTCAAGCAACTTACGTCAGAAATAATCAGGCTTATTGTTAAGTCCAAACTCAACAGAAACTGCTATGAGAATTCATAATTGAGAGGGAGAAAAACCTAATTTTCAACTCTTTTTTTTTTTTTTTTTTCCACTCTGATCAAAAAATGGTAAGCCATGTAAGAATTATGTTGGACTATAGAGTGCTACTGCTTCCTTTTACTAATATTTCTTGACATTCTGACAGACTTCAGCTTATGTGATAAGTTCATTCTATGATGCAGAATTTGAAGCTGTTTTCCATATCTTTCCCCGCCTTCCTTCTGCCCTGCAGCCCTGGAACGTATCACATGTGCAATTAACATTAGTCCTCATAATAAATCGTCATTCATTTCTCTTCCTTTGTGATTGCAGCAGTCACTCAGGCATTAGATGTACAGAAAACATCCTTAAGCTGTTCAAATGTTCTTGGGTAGTAAGAAAGAGAGGGTAGAAATTTATGTGGTTTAGATGAGGGACTAGTATCAACAGTACAACTCAAAGCTACTTATGTTCCACAAGCGGGCAGTCCTAGCCACAAGATGAGGGACTATAATTAGAGAAAGTTACTTTATATAGCTCTGTGACAAGATCTTATGGGTACACATCAAGGTAAACCTGATTTCTCTTCTGTTTATTAACACTTGCAGAGCTGTTGCGCAGCCACTGGTACCTGTATTGGGGAAACATAGCATACAAGCAAGAACCTTACAGCCTCAGTGGCGAAAATATTTTCATGTCAGAGACCGAGAACTCTTGCAGTCGTTTATGTCATCCCGTCTTCTCCAGACAGAAGATACCAAAAAACTGCAATCAAAGATCTCTTCATCTTATTGATAAAGCAACTAATAAGGCAAAATGTCTGTCAACGTCAACCGCAGTGTTTCAGATCAGTTCTATCGCTACAAAATGCCCCGTCTGATTGCCAAGGTAACTTACTGTTACTGGTCAATAGGTAGGGTTTCACTTTGTAGATAAAGGAATTGGTGTGCAGTAACGATACTGGTGCCTAGTCAGCCAGCATAAGACAAAGAACTCGAGTCCTTTTAGCCTACAGTGGGTGTGCATTAGCTCATTTAAAAATAGTTTTGTACCCGCTTTTATAAGTAGAACACTACTACAGTGAAATGGGAAATACTGGGTTTGGTTGTTGTGGTCATTTAACCATAAGCACTTTTTTTTTTTGTTTTTTAAGGTTGAGGGCAAAGGAAATGGAATAAAGACGGTTATAGTCAACATGGTTGACGTTGCAAAGGCGCTTAATCGGCCTCCAACGTGTAAGTAGCCTATAGAGCAATAGGGTGTCCTTTGACTTTTGCTCTTTATATTATGGTAGTGTAGTTTATGGTATATAAAATACGGTTTATATTATGGTAGCGGAGTGGTAGTGTGAAGTAGCCAATAAATCATTTGATTATAATAGCTCTTCAAGTCACATTGCTGTCTTAGAAGCCTTTATTCCAGGGCAGAGTTGTAAATGCAGGAAGATGGGGATAAGAACATGTGAGGTATGTGGGTGGAGTGGATTCTAGACTTGGGATCCATTGTGTAACTGCTGAGAACAAAGTGCTACTGCTTTATATTTCCTTACTGTTGGCTTTGTATTAAAGGCTGAGAGAGCTGTTGACTTATTAATGTACTTCTCTCTTCTTTCTTGAAGATCCTACCAAATTTTTTGGTTGTGAGCTGGGAGCACAGACCCAGTTTGATGTTAAGAATGACCGTTACATTGTCAATGGATCTCATGAGGCGAATAAGCTGCAAGACATGTTGGATGGATTCATTAAAAAATTTGTTCTCTGTCCTGAGTGTGAGAATCCTGAAACTGATCTGGTGAGTACTGCTGTCTGTCCTTTACCATAACAATGTAGAAACACCACAGTAATTTCACAAATCTGAAGTGTTAGTGTTAAGGTACTCGAGCTGAACATCAGCTTGGAGAGATAATGTCCCCCTTGTGGGAACTGGCTGAGGAGACTTAAGACGTATAGAAGTACACAGCTGTGCCACTTTTGAACTAGAGGCTCTTTTAAATGCTTTCAGTAGCACCAAAACCTCTGAGTTAATCCTGTTGAGTCTTTACATAAATATTACTTTTAGGCTTTAATGCATTCTTATTCTGTAAGCAGTATTTTAACCAGAGTGTTTTCTTCTTGCAGCATGTCAATCCTAAGAAACAAACTATAGGTAACTCTTGCAAAGCCTGTGGCTATCGAGGCATGCTTGACACAAACCATAAACTCTGCACGTTCATCCTCAAAAATCCACCTGGTGAGTGTGAAGTTTTGTTTTAGGCGTAGTAGGGCAAAAAAGCTCTAGATAACTATGAACAAGTTCTTTGTACTTTATCCTGCACTACAAACCCTAGGATTTAACAGGATTGCACAGAGATATGGTTGCTCCTGTTGTGTCCTTTCATATAGGAGCATCTGAAGATATATATGTGGAACATAACTTGATAGGAAGAGAGCTGGTCTGCAAATGACCATTGCAGGTTTTCTTCTTGTTGGAAAGAAGCGTAAGGCTAGGATGTAAAAGCACCTCACTGTCTTGTTACCTCTGGAAGTGTTCTGTGCAAGCAACACTCTGTAGTAAGCATCTGGTTGCCTGCTGCAATTTAAGCTTGCTAGAGTAGAAAAGTCTAACCTATTCCAGGGGCCTCTGCTTTGTGAGGGCCCCTGTTATATGGACTTGGACAGCCTTAGATCTCAGAAACCAGACCTAGGGTGAAACTGCTTGCTCTCCTGACAGGCTTGCATCTGCCCTGAAAAAATCTGGGAAAGGGGGCTGAGCATCAGTAGCTGCCAATACAAATATTGCAACGGGCTTATTCAGGAATTTGTTAGATCTGAATTGTGCAAGCAGTTTGTTTGGTGATAGAACACTAAAATGTTTTGCTTCATTTACAGAGAGCGGTGACACTAGTACAGGAAAGAAGGAAAAGGAAAAGAAGAACAGAAAAGGCAAGGACAAAGAGAATGGTTCTGTGTCTAGCAATGAGACACCTCCACCCCCACCACCCGAGGAGATAACTCCTCCACAGGTTGTGGTAAGTAGAAAGAGAAGTAGGAGATTGTATTTTATGGCCCTTTGCAGTGTCATATTCAAACTCATAATTGGCTCCTAACTGTATCATTTCCTATCTCCCATGATTTGCATGTTATAGTATAAACTTAAGGAAAAGTCTTTTACAGATTAAAAAAAAAACAAAACAAAACAAAAAAACCCAAACATTTTTGCATCTATCATGCTCAGCTGTTAACTAAGTCTGTAGTAATACTGTGCAAATTTCATTTTAGGAGGAGGAGGATGATGATGACTGGGGTGAAGACACAACAGAAGAAGCCCAGAGGCGTAGAATGGATGAGATTAGCGACCATGCAAAGAACCTCACACTTAGTGAAGATCTGGAAAGAACAGTGGAAGAGAGAGTCAATATATTATTTGACTTTGTGAAGGTAAATATTTTGTAGCTCCTCACCTGATGTGCCCACTCTTCTTTTTTTTTTTTTTTTTTTTTTTTTTTTTTTTTTTTTTTTTTTTTACTAAGAGTAAGAACAATTAAAACAAGGAGTGGATTTTAGTTTGGATGCAGAGAGAGGATTGCTCCTTTCTTCCTTCATGCCTCACATCCCCCAAGCTCTGCAACCTTTAAAGCTTAAAAGATTCTACCTAAGTACAGGTCATCCAAGTGGTGGGGAAGGAAACTGCCATAGAGCACTGACCCAGACTTCAGTAGCAGTTAAAATGTGTTTTGCATCTGTCTTGCAGAAAAAGAAGGAAGAAGGTGTCATTGATTCTTCTGACAAAGACATTGTAGCAGAAGCAGAGAGACTGGATGTAAAGGCTATGGGTCCTCTAGTTCTCACTGAGGTCCTCTTTGATGAAAAGATACGTGAACAGATACGGAAATACAGGCGTCACTTCCTTCGTGTAAGTTTGGTCTCCTGCTTCTAGTAGAGCAAATGGTTACTTACGTAATAATGACTTAGTTTGGTTCTGAACTCTGCAGCTCTAGTCTTTAAACTGCTGCTTGCGTTTTAGCTTAAAAAAAAACCTGCTGAGAGTGGTAATATGGAGAGTTAACTGCAAATTCTGCTATCTTAAGAGCAGAAGAGAAGTTTGTTCAAGGGAGAAAACTAACTTTTTCATTTTTGTTTTTTATTTCCCCACTACTCTAGTTCTGCCACAACAATAAGAAAGCTCAGAGGTACCTTCTCCATGGCTTTGAGTGCGTGGTAGCCATGCATCAGTCTCAGCTTATTTCCAAAATACCCCATATTCTGAAGGAGATGTATGATGCAGATCTTCTGGAAGAAGAAGTCATTCTTAGCTGGGCAGAAAAGGTAAGAGGAGTAGTATTTAATGGGCTCTACCTGCCGCATGGCTGAATGTAGCAGTGCACCTGGTCTCTCCATCCTGGGAGGGTGTCTTGTGCTGATATCTTAACTCAGGCTAGTTATTCAAATTATTGCCTGGGAGAAGCTCATGGTTAAAGAAATCGGTTGTTCTAGGTAAGATGAGACTTCCAGCTAGGCTTGCTGTATTTGGGATTCATCTGATGTTTAAATGCTAAAAGAATTTACTAGGTTTTTATGATTTCCTGTTCCTAGGCCTCAAAGAAATATGTCTCAAAAGAGCTTGCCAAAGAAATTCGTGTCAAAGCAGAACCATTTATTAAATGGCTCAAGGAAGCTGAGGAAGAATCTTCCGGTAATGAAGAAGAAGACGAAGACGAAAACATTGAGGTAGGCAAGACTCCTTAAAAGATTTCAAGGCTCTTGTTCTTCAGCTAGTTAACTATATTGCACAAAGATTGTTATAATGCTTTGTGCACAGGAAGCTGGAGGAAATTTTTGATTCACTACCTGGATACAATGGTTGTGTGATTGCTTAATGTTGATCATTAGATCAAAGGAGAGTTGATCAGCCCAAGATCCACGTGAAGGATCTTGGTAGCTAAAGGATCACTGAGGAGTTGTACAGGTGGGCTCTGACACTGCAGTGGAACTTGGAAGAGGAAGAGTAGGCAGTATCAGAAAGCCTTTTGTTTTTCAGATGAGCCTTTGTGACCAGTTAGCAAAGCAACCTAAAGAAAAGTCACCAATTTCTCTTACTTTAGCACTAGGTAAAACCCATTGGCTACACTCCAATTTTCTGGCTACGTGTGTGGTGTGGACTAGGGCCTTTCGTTGTGTTTAGGAATCAGGAATAACTATTATCTGTCCCAGGTTGTGAGGTGTCTGATGTTTCTGTCACCATGTATACTCAACCTCTTTCTCTGGTCTTCTATGCTATTTCAGCATGCCCAAGCTCAGGTTTACTGCGTGGTGTAGTTCTGGAGTGTGGTGTTCAACCTAGTGCAGAATAACTGGGAAGATTGTTAGGCAGGTTTACAGCAACTCCTACAGTTAGATTTTTGCCAATACTTAATAGCAGTAGATGCTGTAATAAAGGTGACCCGTTTTGTCTCCACAGGTGGTGTACTCCACAACCGCCAGTGTACCTAAAGTTGAAACTGTGAAGCCTGCAAACAGTAAAGATGATGATATTGATATTGATGCCATTTAACGTGATGCAACACAGCTTCCAGTATGATGCAAACTTCTCTGCATTTTTCTGCCAGAAATGTGACTTGTATGTGCACAAGCTGAAATGGCTTAACATCCTGCTACTTTGTACTCAAATATGTATCTTTTTACTGTGACTGGTCTTGTGTAACTAAGCATAATACCAAGAAGTCAGCACATCAGTGAACTGATCTAGTTTGCAAATGGCATGTTATGTTTTGTTTTTCTAACTTGTGTTGGACACATACTTGGAGCACATTTATACAGTTGTGGAAATAAAGGATTTGGTTTTGGTCAATCTTCATTTATGCCTCACTCTTTGTTTTTCTAAGTAATAAAAGGTCTTAGACTGGAAAGTTGCATTTTGAGACAAAAATGTTCTTTATCTTTTCATTGAGATGCTTTAAAAAAATCAACGTTTCATTAAGCATTTACCATTTCTGAGGGTAAAGTCCATTAACATGAATCAACGCAGCCCGTGAGCTGAGGTAGCACGTGCCACCTTAGTAAGGACAAAGGTAGAGGCTTTAAGGGCCCAGGTTGCTGCTTTTTCTTCTAAGTTGCCATGCAGTCTGAAGAACTAAAGCTGTCCTACCCTTGCCCCTCAGCCGAGTGTGCAACTGTAGAACATTAAGTGATCCTGCAGTTTAAGCAAAATACTTGACCTGGGTTGAAGTGGATTGAAGTAATCAACAGAACACCATGTGTTCCTTCCCTGGGAGCTTTTTGTCCCCTACCAGCAGGAGCTTTCTCTGGCAATGTGATGGTGTTTTATGTATTTTGTTTAATTAAAATATAGTCTCCTTACTAAGAGGTGACAAATAGTGAGAGAGCAAGGCTTCAGGAACTACGTTTTCTAACTCAATGGTTTCAAGCAGAAATTATGAGATGAATCAATACTTTGATTAGGGCAATGGTGACTTAGGCTTCAGCTTTTACTCTCTAAAGCATAATAGCTTAAAATGGCTTAAAAAGATTTAAAAAGGTCATGTTGTGTCCCAGGTAGTCCTGAGATAAGACTGCTGCTATTTTAGCTCTGGCTAGTACGCTTAAGGAGGATGGGGTGAAGTTGCAGAACATCGTATGTTTGGATGTGGTGTTGGTTGATTCTCATAAGTTTCATCTCTGTGTGAGGAACTTCTTTACTGTGAGGGTGATGGGGAACAGGCTGCCCAGAGAGGTTGCAGAGTCTCCTTCTCTGGAGATCTTCCAAACTCACCTGGATGCCACCCTGTGCTCTGTGTGTCCCTGCTGGAGCAGGGGGTTGGACTAGACAATCTTTAGAGGGCTCTTCCAACCTCAACCGTTCTGTAATACCATGAAGTAGGTCTTGTTTGTTTGCCTTTTTTCTTAAATTCAACAAAGCCTCAGCTTCCTCTTTCCCAAAAAAAGAAAACCTTTCCTTTATATCTGTTTTGTATTTTACAAATCTGATACTTTTATGCCTGATGGGAAGAGAGTTTCTTCCTGCTGAGGCAGATGTCCAGTAGCAACAGATGCAGGTGCCAGGTGTGGGTCCCTGGTAGTGGGGTTTTGCTGCTGGTGGCAGGTCTTTCTGTTTTGTTTTTCAGGTGGACAGACTGACTGTAGACAGATACCCAAAGAGGCAATTTCTGCTCTCTTCTGCCATGGGTGCTTGATCTTTTCTGTGCACCGATGGGTGAGTATCAAGTTACTAGCAAAACAGACCTGCTTGCTCCAGAAGGTAATAAGCCCTCCTGAACGCACTTTCCATCAGATTGGTGAAGCTGCAAGTCTTCCAAAGCTGTGCAAGGGATGGATGTGGTGCAAATGTGGAAAACGCAGCAGGAAAAGCATTCCTGGTGCTCACACGTAGGTCAGACTAATTGCACTGTAAGGCTGTATCCTAATAGGTGGGAAGAGGGAGGTTTCTTGGAGCGCTGAGGCCACGGTGAAGAATCTGAAGTTCCTGGCCCCGAGTTAGGCTTCTCTCCCTGTTCTCACATTATGTATCTCTACTCGGTCTTGGGCAGTAAATCAGGGATTCCACCAGCTAACTGTAAAGATGATTGTTCATCTTGTTATCGTTCCTTTAGGGCAGGAAGAAGTCTGGCTTTCAAAGTTTCCTGCAGTCTTTGAATTTATTGCTGCTGCTATCTGATAAAAGGAACAAGCATGTCTTCAAAAGGCATCTAGGTATTTAGATGCAATCTGCCTGGAGCTTCAAAGAAACTCCGGGCACAGGGAAGGGAAATAATAAGTGCTGGTTGATTTCTCTCACTTTAGAGATACAGTTTCTGTGTTTAAAAACGCGCCATACGCGCCATGAATGCAGTCATCTGGCAGGTGGACAGGTCTAGCAGTAGGTCCATTAGCCTTGGCTTTATAGATGTTGATCTCCCTCCGAGAGGCTGCAATCTGGAGCTTTTACGCAGCTTGACAGCCTTCATCAGTGCCTTCTCTTCAGCCAGCACAACGGGGAGCTTCTCTATTGGCAGGTTTACTTGGTAGCATCACAGCAGCACCGAGAGATGAAAGGAGCCGAGTGCCTTGAACTAGGATTTGAAGTCCTGATTCTTGTTAAACATAAGACAAGCAGAATTGCCTGTTATTACTCTTACCTGTGAGAGCCTAAAAAATTTTGTGAGAGGTCAGGGCTTTATTCAGCTGGAGAGGTAGGTACACATTATCTAGAAGGATGCTCTTTGCCCCGAGAGCATGCAGCCAAGGTTCATTATGAGGCAGCGGCTGAGCAGAAGGGGAGATTAACTCAACCCGACTGTGATAGGCACAATAACACGCACAGTAACACTTCTTAGTTCAGCCACCACTGCCCGAGCGGCGGAGCACAGAGGCTTGTGGTCAGTGACACAAAGTCTAGTTGTAAACAACAGGCACAAACTGAAGCACAAGGAATTGTGTCTCAGCATGAGGAAAAGCCCCTTTGCTGTGAGGGTGACTGAGCCCCGGAACAGGCTGCTCTCTGGAGCGTCCATGCTTGGTGATACTCAAAAGCTGTCTAGATAAGGCCCAACATGCTCTAGGTGTCCATGCCTAGCACTCCTAAGCAGAGGAGTTGGACGAGGTGTTTTCCAGAGGCCCTTTCCAACCTGAATCACTCTGGGATGCTGCAGTTTGCCCTTGCAGTGGTAGTGATGTCCCAGCCACTACAGTCGCGGTGTGAAGCGGTTTGTTTGCAGGGTCACTGGCACAAGGTCACTTGCAAACGCTGAGTCGCTTTCCTGTGTCCTACAGAGCCCTCTCCCATATGCCCTGGTTCCTTCAAGAAGGTCGGTGTTATCTGCACACAGACATCAGGACGCTGCCTTTGTTCTGCATATGGCAAAACAAAATCCAAAGCTGCGGAGCGTGTTACCCAAACACTTTCCTGTGTCACGGCCTTGTTACTGTGCACAGTACTGTTATTCCTTCCCTTTATGATCATTGAGTTGAGAAGCTCACTGGAAGATCCTAACGTCCTGCTGGGTGAAACACCTTGGCACACGTGTCGCTGTCTAGATGAGCCATCGCTGATTTATGTCTTAGGGGATAGCGCACAACTGCAACGCTCCCTCAGACTACGCGAGTTCCCAGTCCTCACGTTTGCGAAGGAGAGATGCCAGCGAAAGGTAGTTAGCATAGTGCTCTGTAACGAAGCCGTGCTTGGGTTTGGTGGCTGCTGCACGACGGTGACAAAGATCACAGCAATGCAGCGCTCCCAGTGAAGCCGGCGAACGGAAGCGGTGAGGGCAGAGGGAACAAGAGCAGCTGAGCCGCCACTTAGGCTGCCAAGCAGTGGCAACTTTTTTCTTCTCAGACTAATTACCCAGAAAGAGCCTTGGAGGGTTGTTGCTGAGAATTGACTCCCTGGCATTCAGTAACACCACTGAACCGTGAGGATGTGAAACTGAAAACCCACAAGGAAAGACAGTAGAGAGCAGCTTGAAAGGCCCTTTAAATCCTTATCTGCAAAATCTTCTTTGCATGCTTAACTTTCTGCTTAAATTTTATAGAGCTATTGGACCGTTGGGATCACTTACGTGTTTAACAGGCTCATTGTGCTGTCTATGTTTCCTGTTTTGAAGATAATCAGCCTTCAGTTGTGGAGGCGGAAGATCTCTCCTGATCTGGAATTGGTGAGGAGTCGCTCTGCTGCTGTTCAAACAGGCCAGTCTGGTTATACTATAGCCCTATTTCCCTCTTAATAGCTAGAAATATGAAAGGAAAACAGGTGATCTCATGCTGTAAATCAGCAGAGCTCCAAGTTCACTCCGTTATAGCTGTTCTGATTGATATCCAGCACCTGGATATGGCGAGAGCACTCAGAGGATGCTGTCTATAATTCAGTAGGGCTGCACATATTTTCAGAGGAAAAAGAAAAAACCTTGGACCTCCTGGATCAGAAACCCAAGGGCCAAAGGCTCCCTCGGCCGTCGGGCAGGTGGCTGGTGAGGGCTACACCTGCCCGTCTGCTCTCAGTGGAGCAGAGGGAACCCTTCCTTCCGCTAGCGTGAGCGGGAGGGAAAGCTGGTAACTGCTAAACCCCCGTCTTCTGCTGAGTGTCAGTTTCTCTGCCTGCCAGTGCTTTGAAGTTCGTGTTTATTGGGTTACCAAATAGCTGAGACTGTTTAATAATTTAACAAAACGCTAGTTTGCAGCAGAAAGCTCTGCCCTGGGTTTCCGTGGATGCTCTTAGCCGTGGGACGGATCCCTGGGCAGGGCTCTCAGGAGCAGGTGGCGTGGGCTGTGCCACATGGAGGGCCAGCTGGCGCCCGGGGGTGACACCGGGGGCGGCGGGGCAGTGGCCTCACCAGCATGGGACACGGCACTGCAGGAACCCAACACGGAGGGCAGGGCCGGCTTCGCCCGGCAGCGCGGCCACGGCCACGGAGTGAGGCAGCTCGGCCAGGCCAGGCCAGGAGCCCCACGGTGCCCATCCGGGCACCTGCAACGCGGGCACCCCAGGGCCCTGCTGCCGAGCCCGGCAGGGAGGCCTCTGGGGAGGCTTCCCACGGCTCTTTCCTGCCGGCCCCTTGGCGGCAGCCGGACCAAGGCCGCCCGGCTGCACCGTGCCGGAGCTGCCCTTGAGCGCAGGTGCTCAGCTGAACTCCCGCGAGGCGGGAGCAGGGGCTGCGGAGCCGGCGCTGCTCTCGGGCGCATTTTCCACCCTCGCATCCGGAGAACGCTGTCTCGCCCCATTTCTAATCTTATCTCGTTGCTAGAGATTTTCTTTCACAAAAGCAGAGAGATGACACAGAGGAGAGTTCCGGTTCGTGTCTGGAGCCCCAGGCATTTCAACAATACATTGCAAATCAAGAAAACATCAGCACCAGGAAATCCTCAATGAGATGCTTATGTGGGTGTCGTATTATCCTCCCCGAGTTTTTACTTTATACTTACTCTTTTTTGTGCCTATCTGGTACTAATGAAACCCAGCTAACAGCATTGACGTCAATGGAGTTAGCCTGGATTTGTATTTGTGTAATTAAGGTAGACATCTGGCATCTTTAAAAGAAACATGTGAGGAATCAAGTATATTACTCCAAGAGAATCCCAGGCCTCTGTTGGCACGGAGCTGTTAATTTGAGAATTGCACTTGTGTACAAAGTTACAAGGGTACAGATTGCGAACGGAATGGTTGGTGCTGGAAAGGATTAACTAAAGAGATGAAGGGGTTTTTTTCTTTACTCGATTTCAGATGCTGGGAAATGTGGATTTAAAGGCTGCCATCTCCAGCTTCACTTCTATTTCAGCCTGCCTGTATCTGTGCTCTGTACCACGAGCCAGAGGGGCTGCAGAATTCAATGGGCAAGCACACTGGAAACCACAGGGAAATACTGCTAGGCACGGGAAAGTAATTGGATATTAATCTTTACTCTCTTAAAAAAAACTCTTTTAGGTCCTTATTCATCACCTGATGTTTAACCCGGGAATTGACAATTTCTGGGTTTTCTCCACTTAGGAGGTAGGTATAGTTGTTGGGGTTTTTTTTCTTTTTAATTTTCCACTTACTCTGATAAAAGATTCTTGTGTGGGTTCCAGAAAGCAGAAGCTACAGTTTTAAAGAAAGACTGTGACTATCAGTGGACTTTAGCAAAATCCGAAGAATCAATTTAAACAAAATGAGTGATCTCAGCTTGGTGTCCATGAGCTCAGAGTCTCCCTGAAAACTCATCCACTTGTCCCAGTGTGAGGAATGCACCAACTCCAGCAGCAGAAGTTCCCACCTAATGGAATAGTGCAGAAAAAGAGAGGAGAAACCTTTCTGTGAGGAAAGCAGGCTGGATTCTACCTAGCAGAGGTGAGGAAAGAACGGCACCTTTGTGTTGCAGCCAGAGGGAGTAGCCAAAGCTCTAATCCACTCTTTCCTGCAGAGAATGCAGCTTTCCAGGGATGTTTGAAGAGTCCAGGAGCAGGAAGGAATATGGTAAAAAGCAGCAACCCTTAGGCAGAAGAGCTGCTTTTCTGTGCATTCCTCACGCTGATTAAAAATGAAGGAAGGAGGGAGGGTGACGAGTTCACCGGATCAGCCCATGATGGATCCTAATGCCAGAACAGATGAGCAACTCCTTAGACTGAGGCAAAGCAGATGATGTGAAGGAAGAAAGAGCAGCTTGGGAAGCTTACAGAGGCCTCCTGAGCTACTAACATTGAGCCTTTCCCCAGGAGCCACTTTTGACTAGTGTCCTCTATGAGCAAAGCCTATGGACACTGGAGCTGCTCTCAGTTCTCCATGGTAGGTTTGGGGTCTCCAGGTGAAGTATGTGGTCGGACAGATCCCAAGCAGGAGCAGGGGCTGGAAGGGAAGCGCTAGGGGAGGCCAGGCTGGGGCACCCGGGGCAGGACTCATTACGTGCCCTCGTGCTGGGGAGGGCAAAGCTGGGATGTAAAGGCGGGTGCGGAATGCGGTGCAGGAGTGAGATGAGAGCAGTAAAGATGTCCTGGTTTGTAGCACAAATACGCTGGGCCTGGGAAAGGGGGGGGTTAGCCGAATCTCCGGGGGGCGAGTGCAAGGTACGAAGGGCTGCGCTTCCTCGTGCATCAGTCTCCTCCGATACCGTCGTCACCTTTACTGCATTTCAGAAGGGGAGTGATTCTTCCTCCTGCGCTTAGCAGACTCCCGGCTTTGGTGTCACACAGGACTTCCTAACCTTCTGGGTGCCAAGGGAGCTTGCAGATGTCACCTACACGTGGCCCAAATGGCAGCACACAAACCAGAAGGCAAAGAAACGTCGTTCGTTTTATTTTTAAAAAGCCTACGGGTTTTTATTATTTGTTTTCCAGCGCTGAGGAGTGGGAATGGAAGGCAGAAGGAAGCGGTGGCATCATTAACACCAGAAAACCTGTTCAGCAGGAAAGGCTGCAGGTGTGGGCTGGACGGGGAAGGAGTGGCTGCGTTCGTGACACAACGTGGCACACGTCACACGCCGGGAGGCTAATCGGGGATGACAGGCGCCTTTGTCTGTCTCCCTCCTTCCTCCTGGGTAAACACCCACTCTGAGCCTTGGGTTGGAGAGAGCTGCTCATCTCCGAGGAGCGCAGCGCCTACCGCGAGGGGAACGAACGTGCGACTCCTCCAGCACGCTGCTCCATGGCACTCGCTCTCCTTCCGTGGCAGAAAGGGGCAAGCTCTGACCAGAGGCATCTCTGTGCTGGTCCAGAGCTGGTCCTTGCTGGGGCGTTTGGGTCTCTCTTAGCTCATCTGTCTGGAGCTGTTAGAGATCCCACATCATGGAGAGGGTCCACGCTGCATGGAAGTATCTGGGTGTACCTAATTAGCACAGTGAAGTGTCGGAAAATTCCTGCAATCTGTTTTCCCTTCTCACATTCTGCATCTTGGCAAATGCAGAGACCCTTTTCCCACTAATGCCTCCCAGTCTCTGCTGCAGCTGAGTACCTCACGGGGTCCGAAGATGTAGCTTGGTACACGTGGGCCGGCACTGGCACATCCTCTCTGAAGCACTGCAGGAAGGAGACCCAGCAGGTGGGATCGGGGGTGGAAAGCGAACTGGAGAAGATTTTTGACTCTAACCTAGCGCAGGTGCCATCTGCGGCCCTGGATGCACTCCACAACCCCTGCAGCAGTGCGAGACTGCGGGAAGCGGAAGGAGGTCGGCTGCAGATCCCCACATCCCTGCTCTGAGGAGGGAGCCCGGGCTCAGCCCGTGTCTCCAGCCAGACGGAGAGCAGGGAGGCATCAGCACTGACCGCCCGGCCTCACCGCGTTGCTCTCCCCTGCTGGGCTTGGCCCCGGCAGTGCAAAGGGCCGTTCCCGCAGCCCGATGCCCTCAGCCCCGCCGCGGGACGAGCGCCCGGGGCACCGCGCTGTGCTGTGCTGCGCCGCGCGCCCGCCAGGGGGCGCCCGAGCGGCGGCCGCCGGGGCAGGGGCGGCCCCGCGTGGAAACGGCGGCGGGAGAACGCTGCCCCGGGACGGGCTGCGGGACGTCACGGGAACGCTGCCCCGGGACGGGAGCGCCACGGAGCCGCCTCTCCATGGCCTGGGCTCCTGCACCGGGACGTGCCGTGCTCTGGGAGCACGTGTTGCTGCGGGGCTCTTCCTTGAGACCCTCTGTCCAGTGCTGCACAGGAGCGCAGCCGGGACGATGCCCAAGCCCGGGGTGATGCAGTCTTCTCTGAGGACACATTTGGGCCCTCCCGTCTCCGCTGTTTGCAGGGGTGAAGGGCCGTGGCACCACGAGGCCGTCCCCTTTGTACCACAGCAGTGAGGGCAGGGGGCTCTCCAAGGGGTGCGTGGAGAGCGGCCGACCCTGCGGGTGTGACCCGGGACTGGAGCCTCCCGGATCCAAGAGCTGCAAGCGACCTGGACGGGCCTCGGCCCATGAGGGGGACAGCAAGCCCGGAGTCAGGAGCAGAGCCGGGGCCCTTCGCAGGCCGGCAGCTCCTGGAGACCGTTGACTGTGGGGGCTGTAGGGGCTGTAGGGGCCGGGCGCGGGGCCCGCCTGGTTCTACCCGAGTCCCCGCGTGGGGCAGGCGGGGAAGCGGTTGCCATAGAGAGGAGGCCGAACCTGCAGCGCGTCGCTGCTTCCAGGCTCCTCGAGCAGGAGAACGGGGGCAGCGGGCGGTTGTCAAGGGCTGCTTTCTGTTCCTTTTCCTTTCCTTTATTTCCCTGCACTTTTTACCTCTTCAAAGAGCAGTGCAGCCTGAGCTTTCTGCAGAGGCGCGTGGGAGCCGCCGAAATGCCACGCTAGCGGATTCGCAGCCTTGAGCAGGCGTGGGAGAGGCAAAACCTGACTGAGTCGGATCCGAGCCGCTCTGGCGTGTTGGGGGCCCTGCCGCCTGACACCTGTGTGCTGAGACGCCAGGAAGCGGGTCCTTCACCCCGAGCTTCTCCAGGCCTTCCTTCCTCTCCACCACGCGCAGGGAGCATCTGAAGACCCGGAATTTGGGGAATACCCAAAGGAGGAGCCTCCCCGGAGCTCTGGGTCCGGATTCCTCAGCTGCTCGGGGACGTTAAAGCCGCGCTCAGCTTGGGTGGTGCCGGGCAGGGGTTTCCTTGGGGTCTCCCTGCTCCGTCTCACGCTGCACGAGGCTGCTGGGGGGCATCAGGGCCCCCCCGCCGCTCCCCCGGCCCCCTGCGCTTTGATCCTGACGGCAGTGTTGGAAACGGGGCTTTGAAAACACGGGGATTTCGCAGACGTGTTGATTAGAAAATGCAATCCCGAGAAGCAAGTGACAGCCCAGCGCTGCCGCTGCCTCTGCGAGCCTGGAGCTCCCCGCCGGGAGATGTATTTTCACGTTTTCTGACACATCTAGGGTGTTGCATTATTAATAAAAAATGAAGTTCTTAAGAAAAAAAATGCCTCCCAACAGCAGTTGCATTGTTTTTTACCCTGGGAATCTGCAGCCCAACTGCAGACAGCCCAGTCCCTGCTCCCTGCCACAGAGGACGCTCAAAGGGACCTCCGCCCCGTGGGTCGCTCGTGGAGGTTTCCAGTTTCATGGGGAAATGGGTTTAATGGAGGGGGGAGAGAGGGCTGGGGGCCTTCTTTAGCTGCAGAGCAAAATGAGCCCAGCCTTAGAGCTGAGACCAGCCGAGCTCCGTCCCTAGGACGAAGCAGACCCCAGCCCCGGGCTGTGAGCGGAGGCTGCGCCCGGGACAGGCTCCTCTTTCTGCAACTGCCTCCTCCTGGAGCCCGGTGCCTCCACCGGCACCCGACGAGCTGCAGAGGGACGTGGGCTCCCTGCGGGTGGGTGCCTGGGCCAGGTGAGCCCAGCGGAGCAGGCACAGCCACCCCCTAACCGAGGGGGAGCTGGGCTCTGGTTTTCACGTTTCACCATGGGCGGCTCACCCCCTCGTGCAGACAGGAGAGTTCCCCTCTGCGGAGCCGCCAGCCTGCGCCGCAGCAGCAGGTACAGCCCCCCACTGGCCAAGCCCCCGGCTCGGCAGCGGCGTCGGGGCTGCGGGAGACCCGTGCGCCACGCCGGGCTGCGAAGGGAGGCCAGCCCTGGCACAGGGCACCGAGGAGCCGCCGAGCTGCAGCCGGCACGGAAAGCGTGAGACGATCCCGGGATCCTGCGACTGCGGGAAACGGCCTGCGGCTGCGGGCGGCTGCGGCACGTGGGGTGGGAGCGCTTCAGGTGCCGCACAGGGCCGGAGCTTCGTCAGCGCAGTGACTATGGGGGCCGTCGGTATCCACCTGTTTCACCAGCTCAGGTCTTTCACAGAGAGTTTGAAGGGAAGACAAGGAGGGGGCTTTGCAGAACCTTTCTGCATGGTGGGAACACGGGTAGGAGAAAGGAGGAGGACGGATAGCTCGAACTAGCAAAGCAGAAGCCAGCACCTGGTTGAAACTGCAAATCTGACGCAGAAAGGCCGCTCGGGGCCTTCCGAGCAAGGACAAATAACTTCTCCCGTGATGCGGTGAGAAAAGAAGAGCCAGGGAAGCAATGCAGAGAAAACCCACCCAAGTGACAAGCCAGGCAGCACCCCAAATGGGTGCAGGTGACGTGACAAGGGCAGTACTCTGGATGGGTGCAGATGATGTGACAGGGGCAGTACTCTGGATGGGTGCAGGTGATGTGACAGGGGCAGTACTCCAGGCAGGTGTGGGTGATGTGATGGGGATGCATCTGAGCCACGGGCACTTGGGCTTGGGGCAGGGGCCGCCCCGCTCCACATCTGGGACACGGCAGGATGCTGGTGACGCTCACGTGCTGCCAGTGCTCCTGCGATTTGGAGCAGTGGGAGTAATTCCACAAAGAGGCCGGAGCTGATTGACGGTGACAGCCAGCAGCACGTGCCTCGGCAAGGAGTCTGGTGAAACACGGGGCGTGAGGTGGGCTGGCAAGCAGCACGCTGTGCAGTAACCACGGCCGCGGGAAGAGTTCCGAATCAACCTACAGAAAGAGCCACCTGCCTGCACCCCCTGCCTGCAGGATGCTCCCTGCAAGCGAGGGACTAATCCCAATGTCCCAGGATAATTAAAGGGCGTGAAGCTGGGGCTCAGCTCCAGCTCCCAGGAATCTCTCTCCCTCCTTCCAGAGCACGCCGTTTCTAGTTCAGATGAGCTCAGGTGCTGCCCCACTTAATGGTGTATCCTGTCAACAGGTGATCCCACACCACGAATGCAGACATCCAGCTGGGTTCAAAGAGCAGCATCCCGGTGCTCATCCAGCTCCTTCCAGCTCTGCCAGTGCCCCAAGGGGACGGCTCTGCCCTCAGGAAGGGCAGGGTGGGAAGCTGAGCAGCCAGGAGATGCCATCGTCCCCTCCTGGTCCTCTGCTCCCTCGCCGGCATTTGCATCCCTCCTCCTGCCTCCCGTGCTAGCGACTCCCGAACCTCCTGTGCACCCGTCGCTGCTGGCCTGCAGCTCCCTGGGCACTTAGACCCACCAGATCAGTCACTGCAGTGGCTCTCAGCTCCCCTCAGCTGCCGCTGACTGGCTCGCTGGCCAGAGAGGAGGCAGGGGCTTGACTGTGTCGCGGTGCCCATATCGCTTTTAATGCCTTTATTTTTAGCTTGTTTTTGTGGCCAGGAGAGGATTCCACAGGAAATCCTGCAGCCGCGGCATCGCAACGAGCTCAGGTCCCCGGCTGTGTTACATACGTTAACGGGGACGTGAGCTCCACAGCGGCTATAAATACCTCCCCAGCTGCACCAACATCCCCTCGTCCCTCCTCCCTGGACGACACCTGTTGACACCCGTGTACCAAACAGCGAGGAGCCGCTTCGCGCGGACGGGCAGCCCCGGCTTGGGAGGCACTCGCTCTCGCCGCAGCAGCTCCTGCCAAGCTCGTTCAGGGAGGCCGCTTGGGCTGTCACGAATGGGGACAACAGGAGGACGCCTGCCCCCAGCTCCCACTGCCCGGCCGCAGCTGCTTTGCCGCACGCGTCCCTTTCCCTTCCCTTCCGCTGCGGCTCCCGGGCAGCTGGAGCCCCCAGGATCTTCGCACCAAGCAGGGACTGAGGGCCGGGCGGTGTCTGCAGCGGCGGCGATGCCCGTTCTTCGTCCGCTGCTTGGGTTCACGGCACCCACAAGTGCAGCAGGAATGTTCCCGCTCTCCCAGTCTTGTGAAGCGGAAAGATGCTGCACGGGCAAGCGCTGATGCCCCTCCATCCTGAGATGGCGTCAAGATTTTGTTAAAGGTTTGTTTATCCCGATTTTTTTTTCCCAGTTCATAATGGGAATTCCCTACTCTGTCACTTTCTGCCTTACACAGAAAGCGCTCAGCCTAGTTGCTTATGAGCCGTCCTGGCCTGTATCCCTGTCACCTCCTCCTGGGTGACCTGTTCTCCACCAAAATTACTCAGCATGGTCTGGAGCAGGATTTGGACCCTGGCTGCTTGCTCCTTGGAGAGGCTTAATCACCCAGAGATGATACCAAACAGGGCCATGTGGTGGAAACCTGCACCCGCCCCGGCCACGGCAGGTGAAGCTCCCTGCACGTCCCCGGCCAGCAGGCCGCATGTCCGCGCGCTCGCGCTCGCTGCACGCGCCGCTCCGAGGCCCTGCCCTGGGCTGCGCGCAGCAGGAGGACCCCTCGAGTCTCCTGCAGCCCAGGTGATCATCACAACCACCCGCGTTTCTCTGGGCCCAGAGAAATCTGTCCAGAAAGTCCATCCTGGAACCAGGAGAGCAGCATGGGAACTGGACCCGCTAATCATCTTGGGGTTCAGAAAAGAGTTTGCCAGTGAAAGCCTGACCATTGATTCCAGTGAGACTGGGAGCAGCCCCCGTGCTTCAGAGCCACGTCCAGTTTTGGCAGAGCCCTCGGGAGCTGCCCTCGTGTTCCCGGAGGCTCTTCAGCTCACCAGCTCCCCTCCGGGTGCGCTCCCGGCCTGGCACCCAGGGTCTCATCACCTTCTGCTTCACCATCTTCGGCACTGACCACTAGTCAAGCAAAGCCGGGGCTCCTGGGATTTCTGTGTGGATCCGATATCAGGTCCTTGAGACATGAGTCGTCAGCCTTGTATGGACAACGTGGGCCCTGTCGGACGGGCCCTGACAACCCCGTTTGCTCGTGGTGGAAATCACCAGCAAGGATGGGAGTTTCAGTGTGGAAACAGGAGCCAAGGGACAGAGGGCCGAGGCAGGACAGCTCGGCCGGGAGGATGGGAGTCCTGCCGGGAGTTCCAGTGCGGGGAGGGGAGCAGCCGGGCCCTCTGCTCGCCCCACGCGGGGACGCGGCCCTACGGAGCGGTCATGGTGATGGTGGAGGGCAGTGTTTTCCCCGGCGCCCCGCTCCCCCCAGGCTGCGGCTGCCGTCAGCGCCCCGGCGTGCCGGCAGCCCTGGCCGCTGAGACACGCTCCAAAAATGCGCGCCGGGCTTGCGTAAGGCTCCCCTGCCCGCCGTGAGTCAGGCACCCTGCCGCAACACGCAGCGCGGGCGGCCCCGTGCGAGCGCCGGGAGCAGGAACGCGCCGGGCAGGGCAGCGCCCGAGCCGCCCGCCCCGGGCGGCAGCGCCCGTCCGCCAGCCCGGGCCTTCCCGCCGCCGTCGCCACGAGGACACGAGACGCGTCCGCAGAGCCGAGCGCTCGGGGCCCCGCGCCCATGGGCTGCTGTGCCGGGAATAACCTGTCCCGTGCCGGAGACACCAGAGCGCTCTCCGCATCCCGGGCTGCCCTGCGGCTGCGGGGCCGCATTGTCCATCGGGACATGTCGGCACCAAGGCAGGCAAGCTGAGCAGATGCTTTCCCGATGTCTTGCCAGTCCTGAATCCTGTCCAGGGCTCCACACCTGCCCTGCCTCCCCTCCGGTGCAGAAGTGCTCGGTCTGAATCACGCGGAGGATTCACCGCGGGGTCATCAGCTGAAGGGAGAAACGAAGTTAACGAAACTCTTCTCGTTCACATCAGGCAAGGATCTGGTTCCCGATATTTAGCTGCTTTGCAACAGAGTGATAACACACTGGGGCTGACTCTTGGCTTCGTGGCTCTGCTTTTAGACTGATGTAAAATCACAGTAACACAGACATCAGGTTCATTATTTATGAGACAGTTATAAATTATCCAGTTTTGCCCCCTCAGTCCATAGCCAGCAATCACCACTTCCCACATGCAGCATATGCAATATTTTATTTTTAAAAAATAACTTCTCCCATCTTGCTGAAGAGGGAAGGCACACCAAAAAGATGCATTAATGTGACCCATTATTGAGTTACCAAACACTTAAACCCCTGTAAATCCAAACTAATATCTGACTTCCCCAGGAAAGCGGGTGACTGAATTTCAGAGCCAGAAATGTGACCAGTAGCGATCGGGGCAATCAGTTTGAGAAGTTTCTATACCCAAGTACAGACCTGGTTCCCAGCAGCAGCTCACCTTGAAGCCCAATGCAGGTGACACTCAGAGATGCTCCTGGGAAGCAGCTAATAGTTTTTCAGCTTACTAGCACATAAAGAGCCAGAAGCACTGCTATAAGGGCCACAGCAGGCTATTATGAATCAAACCATCGTGAATTAAATCTGGATAAGCGCAGCCTGAGTTTACGAGGCTGCAGTGTCATGTCCATGGGGTGTCTCCATGGCCTGGGAAGCAGCATTGCCCGCTCTGAGCACTGCCCAGCACTTCTCCTTGTAAAACCCGTCCTGGCCGCTGAGCTTGCCGTGCTCCCACCCCACAGCCTGGCCCTGGACGTGCCGGCTGCCTGCCCCAGGCCGAGCTGCGCTAGGCAGCCCTGAGGAAGGTGCTTCAGCTCTTCCAAGCGCGAGGCTGCTGAGCAGCACCTTGTCTTGTCCTCAGCCTTTAGGGAACACTCTAGGAGGAGCTGGCAGAGACGTGAGATCCCTAGGGAAGGGGCAGAGGGTCACTCCAAGGCTGGGGTGTCAACCCAGAGGATGGCAGCCCCCCACTGCTGAGCAGTGCTTTGTTAGCCCCATAGGAAGAGCCGTCCTCTCGACCTTGGTGCCTGTTCCTGCCGCCACGGCCGGGGTGATGGGGCAGTTTGCTTCACTTCCCGACCACGTAAGTACATGTGCAAGGGACCGACCTCTGGGAAGGCCGCACGCTGGCTGCTTTACTCTGCAACCTGAACAGCGTTTCTTCAGTGTAGGTGGGTTATCGGGGGGGAAGTCGTGCGTGCGAGAAACATAAATAGGGCTTCATCTTTTATGCATTTCCCTGTGCCTTCCAGACCCGGAGCTCCTCTTTGTCACTTGACATCGCTCCTCGTTTTGATAGATACACTTATTAGGAAAAAAGACATACGGGTACTTTTATTGCAGTACATCACAGTCACACACATTAAATATTAAAAGCAATATAGCTGAGACCCAAACCAATGCAGTACTTCAGAAATAGTCTTTTCCCTAGAAACTGCAGGATGTGTAAAAACCTGCTCCGTTCCACACGGCGACATCCAAACCGTAAAGCTTGGACGTTTCAGTTCCATGTCACCACTGCAAGGCAGCAGCCAGCCGTCCTCGGCAGGAGGACAGGCAGCCCTTGGATGTGCCCCGCAGCAGGACCGGGCCGGGCTGAGCTCGGGCTTGGCCTGAGGTGCCTCCCCTTGACGCCTCAGCCCTTCAGCAATAGCCTACGGGACAAGCGCCTTCATCCCAAGACCAGTGCCCCAGCAGGTCCCCTACCTCAAACAAAGAGGCAGAGTCAGCCCCTCTGTTTTATGGGGGTCCTACAGGCTCATGTCCGTAACAACCAATTGCAAAATTAGCTGAAGTCAATTACTCTTAGCAAATAGGAACTCAAAGTTAAACTGTCAGACATCATGCCCATTTTAGGGCCTGTAACATACCAGTGCCCCACTCTGCAGAGGAACATCTTATAAGCAGAGTGCAGCTAATCAAAAGGAAAATTCTCCCAGGGTGGGTGTGTGTTTTTCCAGCCACAAGCTCCTGCCCTGTTTCTCAGATCCAGGGGTTTTTCCAGTCTCTCAGATCTTCCTTTGTCTCGCCCGTTCCTTCCCTTCCTCTTCTCACTTCCAGCAAGCAGCGCGGAGGCTGTAGCCCGACCCATATCCCGCTCGGAGCCCCCTCCGGCACACGGCACCCTGCGAGGGGACCATCCTCGTCCCTGTCCGGGAGGGGACAGACAAACCCGCCTGCAACAAGGGGTGCTTCAAAGACAGGAGCAAACAGTCGCTCCATCTTAGAAACTCTGCAAGGTCTTTTGTATTCTGTCAGCTTCCAAAGGGAGAAATCCTTCCCTTCATCAAAAGTCTTAACGAAAGGTTTATATTAAAAATGATTGGTGGATCTTTTAGGAATGTTCTGGTTCTCTCCTCTTCCTTTTTTTTTAATCTTGCTGCTGGAAAACAATGGGGAAATAAGAATTTTTTAAAGCATTAAGTCATTCCCTCAAATTTCTCCTCCATACTATTTTGTTTTCCAAATTTATTTCAAAAATCTAGAATTATCGTGAATGTTTAAAAATGCAGATTGTTGTGAATGTTTTTAAGGCTAACTCTTCAAAGTGCTGGCAGGTCTAGCTCCAGTAGCCACAGAAGTAGGTAAAACCAGAACTAGCTGAAAATATGAAAAATTTTATAGGTAGAAAACATGAATGGCAGAAAGATTAAAGCTTTTAATAGCACCAGTGCTATATTCAGCGTTTCCTATAAACAGGTGAGGGAATGTTACTGTTGGCAATCTTAGGCAATGCCAGGAAGTATTTACTGACTCTAAGGGATCCTATGTTTGTAAAGGTAAATCCTGCCAGCAAGACCTGTTGCTCCATGGCAGAGCAGCGAAGAGGCAGGGAAAGGAGGAGCAGGGGGTGAAGTGGGAATGAGCTGCCCTGCTTTGGTGGCACTCACAGGGAATACGATCTTCCTTCATGGGCTGCAAATTCCCAGGGTTGTTCCCTGCGCTCCCGGGCCCCTGGCAGCCCAGGGCTGCCGCCACTCCCAGGATACAGGTATTTTTATGAATGGTGAAAAGGAGACTTTGGTCAAACAAGTGCCAGCCGGGAGGAGCTGTGGACTAAAAAAGGAAGGGCAAAAGGGAAGGGAGCAATGAATGTTAATCAGTGCCGCACATTGGTTATAAGCTGTTCACCTGTAAACTATGTGAAAAGAAAATCAATATGAGAGTTACAGCGAGAAAGTCTGCCCTAGGCAGAGAACGAGAAAACTCCTCTACTCTCCTGGCCACAGATTAACTCTCACCAAGGACACCCGTAATCTGCGCAGACCTTCCTGCCAAAAGACGCTACTTATCTCCGGGTTTACACGGCACGGAGCACTCCAGCAAGTGCTACAGAGCCCGTGTGACGCGCACGGAGCGCAGACCTAACCCCAAAGCGTGGTCCCCAGCGGAGAGAAGAGCTGCTCGGCGGTGCCGGGTCTTCTGGGTGAGGAACAACCGGCACCCGTGTCCCACTTTGGGGGACGTCCCGAACGTGGAGCCCCACACGCAGTGCCGGCCCCTGCTCTGCACCCGGGGAGGCAGCGAGGCAGAGCCCAGCCTCCCCCCCGCAACCTCAGGTGCCCACCCAGGGAAACGCAGATGAAAATGAATACGGAAAATGAATGCAGAACTTGAGCTCATTGCTCACACTTGCTTGAAATTATGATAGCCCTAATTTTCAGCTGCTGATTTTTATTTTGATAATACTAAAAAGTTCCTTCTGATACATTTCGTTCTTTCCTTCTAGGCAGCTTGGAAACAGCATTGTGCTTAGACAATAAAACATCTCCTCTCTCTTCAAAGTGCTTTTACATTCTCGTGTGACATGAATTCTAATCAGGATTGTGGCAACCACATTAATTTGATATTGTGCTAATTTGATTTGAAGCTCTTGACCCTCTCTCAGATATCTCCAAATCAGCTTCTCATCTTTTCCTATGAAACAAGCCCAGATATGTTATGTACAATACTTGTCATGCCCTTGATGTTCTGAAGCAAGCAAAAAAAAAAGAAAAGGTGATGATGTTACTACACAAGCAGTTTCAGAATCTGTAGTAACAACAGAATTGTTTCTTCATTTCCTCTTGTTACTGTCATGGTCTGAGCAGGAAAGAAGGCAAAAGGTGGCTTAGAACAAGAGGAGCAAAGGTGCTAAAAAGCTCTGTGATAGGGAACATACATGACATCCATCTGGGTCGTGCATCCCTGTAGCTGATCTTCCAGAAGACCTCTTTTCACCATTCACACATCTAAAAGTGTACTACGACCCTTTCCAGACGGAGTCCTATATTATGATAAAGAAACTCAAGATAAACAGGCACAATAAATCTTTCTCCCCGGGCTTTGGCAAACGTTGCAATTGCAGAGTCAATTTGTTCTCCTAAGAGCCCTTTGCTTCAGAACAACCTCTGGAGACGGCGCTCGCGGAGGCCGCCACGATCGCCAGCACTTTTCTGGACAGGGGCAGTTCCAGGCGAGAGCAAACGGGTGCATTTTTGAGAAGGGTAGATAAAAAGACTTACATATTTATAGGCCTCTCTCTGACACGAGTTCCTGCAGTATAATGGAATGACTCACGTGGATCTAGATTAACAAAGAATTAAGGGAGGGAAATATAATTAATGCCAATCAATGGGGGTTTATGGGAAGAGACCCTTTCAAACTGACTTGTTATCTTGTACTGAGGAGATTGCAGGATTGAGTGATAAAGGTGACAAAGTCGATGGGAAACACTGACTTTTTTTAAGGCCCTTAGCTTGTTGCGGCAGAATACAATTAAGAAACCAGAACAATATGAAGCCAACATGATGTGCAGAGCAACTGTCTCACTAATAGTCCTTAAAACATCACTGCAAAACCACTACCTTTGGCAGTGCTTCAGACTGAGCCTCCCAGGCAAATTCACCCAGTTTAAGACATTACTGTTTGCAGCTGTCCCTGCTGGAGGATATTGGTCTACAGGAGAGGGAGCTGAGGGACATGAGGAGACTCAGCCCCAGCACGACCTGGGCTCAGACACCCACCCCTGTGCCCCAGGCACCCCACAGCAGAGGGGCAAGGCTGGGCACTTTGCGTGCTTTCTCAAGGTGACAACTTCTTATCAACCCCTTCTTATCTGTAGAAAAACACTGTACGGTCCCATAACCCAACACAGCTGGTTCCTGATCTGCAGCATTTAATGGTTTTATCGAGGACCTCAAAGGGGAAAAAAAGAAAAAAAAGATTACTGATAAGGTTTGCAGATAACACCAAGATGGGTAGAAGAGGTGGAAAGTAAAAGATGTATCATTAGTGTGGAGAAAAACTGTTTGCAAAATGGAGTTCAGGTGAGGAAAACATGTTTTAATATGACCAGAGTTGAAATCACACATATACAAATAATAACATGTACTTTTGAGATGGGACCCTCTGTGAGTGTGGAGAAGAGTCCAAGACATTGAAAAGGGCATGTGAACAAGGGCAGCTAAACATAAGTTTCCAGAGTGTTACCATATCTCAAAGAGCTAAAGGAATTCTCTGCGGCCTCTGCAAAATGTATTATATCTGTATTTGGGTTTTGCATGACTAGAGTTGGAATACCATGTTCACTTCTGCTATCCAAGCACAAGCTGATTAATACAGTGGAGAGAAACCAGAAAAAAAATATGCAAACTAATGCTCAGAGACGTGGCCAGGATGACAGACCCCAGGATTTAAATCTCTTCAATTGATGGCTTTGGGGTGAGTGGAGTCCTGCTTGGGAGCAAAAGTCTGCTCAGGCAGCAGGCAAAGGTATAGAAAGTTCCCACAGCTGGAAGATATTAGCTATATTCAGAAGAGAAATAAACGTTTCAAATGGTGATATTTACTATATTACTCTCTACTACAACCACTTGGTTGTTAGTGAATTGTCACTAGTAATTTTTGAGCCCTCAGGAGGGTTTTTTCCTTCCCTGGAAGACACAATGGAAACCAGCCCCGGGCTGGTTCAGGGACAGGCACACAGGGGCACTCGGTGCTCGGCCCTGCCGGACCCGGGCAGCTCCCGCAGGCAGGAGCTCCGTCCTGCGGCTCTCACGGGTTTGCACCTCCACGCTCACTCGCAGGAACCATCTAGACCTAGAAGTGGGCCTGGGTGGACAGTTAACCCTCTGTGTTCCTGGCCCCCAGAGGACAGAAGCCTCTCGACAGACGACAGCAGGGAAGGGTAAAATCAACAGCGGCGCCAGCTGAGGGGTTCCACCGACCGTTGCAAAGGCGCAAGGTGGCAAGAGCTGCCACAGGCACGGCCCACTGCTTGGGCACCAGGTGCTCCCAGGCTGCAGACAGAGGAGGACGCTCCGTCTCACACCTTTCTGGCAGGTTGCTCCAGTCCAAACCGAGCCCTTGGGCTTACTGCGGGCCCTGGGAATACCAGCTCAGCTGCATGCCCTGAGTTAGCCCATCTCCAGTTTTAGATATTCCTTTGTGAACATGCGTGGGCAACACCAACTTTAGATAACCTGTGCCCAAAAAGCCTGGAATTTATCTCATTACTAGAAAACAATTACTTCCTACTAATGCTCAGGCACACTGATTATTAATTTGCACTTGCAAACACCACATGTACGAGAGTCATGTATTCTTTTCTCATCATTGTGAATGGAGTCTTTGATTCAGTATTAACCACACAGGAAGCAGCGTAGGAGGAACAGTAACACGCCTGACTCAGATGGCAAAGCATCTGAAGGGATTTAGGTTGAAGATACAGCCCTGCTGGGGTCAAGCAGCAGCAAGAATGGAAGAGGCCTCTTAGGAAGAACCTCCTGCAGTTTGAAACTTCCTCAGCCAAAGTCGGCGCTAGAAACACTCCAAACTGGCTGCTTGTCCTTTTGGGTTGCCTTCAAAACCCACAAGGGATCGGGTTTAGGGAAAGCCAAGGAGACATGGAAGATTTGCTCAGTGCCGACCTTGTGCCCAGGCCAATGGCTCACACGTGGCTCTACCTTGAGACTCTGTCCCAAAGGCTATGTCTCCTTTGCCTGGAAATCCTGTGGAAATAGTGCCCACCAGGGAAGCTCAGACCCCAAGCACCCCAACGCGGTCTGCGGGCACCGTGCTCTGTGCTGGCCTTGCAGGAGAGGGATAAAACGAAGCTCGTAACCCTGCAACCACCGCCTGTAGGCTCCTCTTTCCTCTGTATTGGGACTCAAGCGACCAGCCCTGCAGAGCCTGAGGATGGAAGAGCAACTGCGGTTGCATGGCCATGGCCACCCTGCCGTTCTCCAGGACACCAGGTCTTCCCCAGCACAAAAAATAGGGGCGTTTGCATGCTGGGCCTGCACAGACCAAGCCAACACACACTAGATGACTTTCTCCTAACCCACCTTTCCAATCTTGCTGCTGCTTGTGCGGCAACACTGCACATGGAGCCAAAGAGGAACTACTTTTTTATTTCCACTGTTGTCTTCTCTGCTGTCAAAGACTTATTTTACCCTGGCCTTGTAGTAGGTTACATTTGGGCCTGAATGCTTTTCCTAATTATAATTAAGCACAGACTATTGATTCGAGTTGCAGATAGCAACCAGTGCTTCTCTGTCAATTGTTCACGCACCATTTTCACAACCACACAGTTCTCCTTCCTGTTATAAAATACTATTAAGATTTTGTGTTCTTTGAAAGTTAAAATTAAAAAAAAATACAAATACAAATAATTATCTTAATTTTAAAGGTAACACTACTGATAGAGCAGCCCTGGAGATCTTCCATTGCATGGGAATATCTTAGCATTTCTTGGGGAAAAAAAAAATAGTTATCAGAATACCCTGGCAGTAGAACACAATTTATGCTGAATAAGACATACAGCATTTGGTACAACTCTATTAAAAAGAAAGTTTTGGGTTTTTTTGTTTTTTTAAGGGCAGGTGGAACATAGAAGTCATATTGGGGTTAATAATTATCGTTCTAAACTGGCATGTTTGTCTATATCAAAATGATTTGCTATTTGGGCAGACTCCCAGCGGGTGTATATTGTCATTGTTCGGGCAGACGAAGAGGCAGCTGTAACAGCTGCATTAGCGGATCCCCTACTTGCCTCTACCAGCTGATATCCCCAGCCTTTAAAGTGAGGTGTGGGGAATATAAATACCTCTGTCACTCCTGCATCTGCAACCTTTCTTTGCAGAAAGAATGTTAAAAAAAAACCCCACACACTTTGGAATAAATTAAAAATTATTCCTTATGTTTCCCATACATTACACTCAATTCCATATTTTTGCTCCAAACACAAATGCAGTTGAATTTACGGTCTACTACGCATGCTCAGTGTAGTGTTACAGCAAATAGCCGTGACATTTAATGTTCCAAAGAAAAAAGAACCTAAATTCTTCACAAGAACAATGTTGTTTTTTGTATCGTATTGTTTTCTTTTGTTTTCGGCGCGCGGCAATAGCCAAGAAAGTGACATAAAAATGGCACCTTACCTAGCATATCGGCTTCCTGTGCGCCTTTGAGTCATATTCTCCAGCTTACTAATGAAAACAAGTTTTTACAACTGCTAGCACTATAGAGGCAACACAGCTCAGAGCGTCAGCCGCAGCCTGTCCTAGATAACACACAAATATCATCATCCGAGTCTCACAAAATCACTGTCACCAGCACTAGTGGCAGTGACACAAGAGGCAGAAAGCACAATGTGATGGAGATCTCTTGAGTTTTCACAGCCTTTAGGTAGGAAAAATGCCCTTCTCATTTATGAACTCAACCTCAGCAGTGTGTGATAATATGGAGGATATTTTTAGAGAACAAAGCAGTGGGAAACCCTTGCCGTTAGTGTTTTCGACTGTGGCAGCACTTTGTGAAGAAAGTGAATACACTTTGAAATTAATTTACCTGTTTAACATAAGAAACAGGGCATACAGCAGCAATGAAACATAAAAGTAAGAAGCTGCTATGCGTTTTGTCATTCCTTGTGCAAACTTCTGCTTTATGGAGAAAAAAACACACTCAGCAATGTTGCTGTTTATTGGCAATAGGGCAGCAAAATCTTTGTGGCCTCAAGGTCTTTCTTCAAAATCTCTTTTTCCCAGTGGGATATATAATCCTGAAAGAAAGGCAGGCATCTTCCCCACAACTCCTCTTGCAGCTTTACAGGTGCTATTGAAGCCAGCAGCAGAACTCCTATTGCATCAACAGGGCTGTGACTTTCACCTAACTGTAACTGCAGAGCTGAGATCTTATCTGAGTGGAAGGGTAATATTAGTATACATTAATAACATTATGCTTGCCTTCTTTAAGTGGCACTTAGCACACTCTGTGCACAGACCTCAGTTCTGCCAGCGCTCAGGACAGGTAAACTCAAGCAAAGGAAATCCCTACGTCTGTTTTTACCCTTCTTCTGAGTCTGTCGTAAGTCACTTACCCTTTACGTGTGTGTATATATATATGTGTGTGTATATATAGGCATGTTGTAAAGAACATATTCTACTGGCAACTGAAAAGGAAAAGGAGGAGAAGCAGCACAAAAGCAGAATGCCAGGAGATCCGCACGCTTTTCCTGGCTCTTCTTCAGGCTTCGTGACTGACCTTGGCAAACCCGATAGAGCAACTCCCACCCCGCGCCAGCGCGGCGGGTCCTGCCTGCTGCCGGAGGAGCGCGGCTCCGCTGTGGATACGCAGTCCCAGCGTATATACACACGTACATCCACGCATATATACACACGTACATCCAAACGCATCCAGAGACGCGAGTGCCCGCTGGCAGGGCAGCGGTCCTCAACGCCTGCCATCGATACACGGTCTGAAGCTGGTGTGAATTGCCAGCAAGGCGGGAAGATGCTGCTCCCTGCGGATCCAATGGCTTTTTTCACTCTGTAGTTGAGGAGATCTTGGCTGTCCCCATGGCAGTCGCAGGCAAGCCGATCATTTATGATCGGGCAGCGTTCGGAGTCCGTTTCTCCTTGCCCACGTCTCCAAGAGCAAGGAAGCTGTTACCGACACCAGGACTAAGCCAGTCAATATTATAGGAGACAGTTTGCCGGATCAGGATGCTCTGGAAGGACAAAGCGTTACCAGCTGGCTGCCAGATCAACAGCTTTGGCAGAGATGCCAAGGTCCTGCGGACCCCACCAGGGCTAGTGTGTGGTCTGTGGAGGTTCACATTTCAGGGAGGGAGGAAGGAGGTTTCCAGCCTTTCAGAAACAATGTTTCTAAACGAGCTACATATTGAACATCCGCAAGTCACTTTTCCTCGCAGTCTTTCCCTCAATTTAATTAACTCTGTGAATCACACAAAGGCCTCGCGCTCTTCGGGAAGGGACAAAGAACCCGCTGGGCACACGAGGCGCCCGGTCTGTGAATCCACAGTCCCAACTCGCGGCCCCACGAGGCCTCCGGCGGCCAACGCGCCCCAGGGCCGCCCCGCAGGCCCCACGCG
>PTEX01000006.1:1487433-1575126 GCA_003342815.1 Eudromia elegans | reverse complement strand
GTCGCGGGCCAGCCGGGCCAGGTCGCGCCGCGGCGGGGCGGCCTTTCCGGGAGCCCCGGCGGGCGGAGCAGGATGCGAGCGGCGGCCCCGTGAAGCGGCGCTGCAGGGGCGAGCAGAGGCGCGTCCCCCGCTCCATGCGCAGCGCCGCCGCCCACCGCGCTCCGGCCCTGGCATGAGCCCGGCGGGCGCCGGGGGCGAGACGCCGCTGCCGGCCCGCGGCGCCTTCTAGGCGGCTGCCGCAGGGGCAGCGCGGGGGGGCTCAGCGAGGCGACGCCGCCGCCGTCCTTCATGGTGGCGCTCTGCGAGCAGCAGCGCGGAGCAGCAGCAGCAGCAGCCCGAGCTCGCGGGGGGGCCGCGGCCGCGCCGGGGCTTTTGTGCGCGGGCGCGGGCAGCGCTGCCGCCCGCCTCCACTAAAATGTCCACTCGAACCCCCTTGCCCACGGTGAACGAGCGCGACACGGAGAACGTAAGTCCCGCCGCGCGGGGAGGAGGGGGAGGAGGGAGCCCCCCGGGCACGGAGCGGGGGTTCGGCCGCAGCGCCGCCGCCCAGCGTGGCGCGTCCCCCGCGCGGGTTGACGTGCTGGCCGCGGCGGCCGGGTCGGGCAGGAGCTCGGGTCGTGCTGTGGGCCGCATCGTGGGCCGCCTCCATGCTCTAGTTTGCTCGGTTTTAGCTGATAACGACGCGGGGCTGCCAGTCACCTGTACGGGGGACGTTAAAAGGTCCTCCCTCCAACCCCATCTTCTCAACTACAGCCTCTTCCTTCCTATTTAGCCTTCCCCCCACCATTCTCCTTCCCAGGAAGATAAGGCTTTAGGAGCATAAATGCCTCGGTTAAAAGATACCGTTTCATTCACAAGCTTAGGTCAGTCACTGTATTAACAGTCATACAGGTCTCATGGAGGGAGGGAAAAAAAAAAAAAAATCAAAAACGCAAGGTATTGCCACATGAGCAGATAGCCAGAAATGAGGCTTGGTAGGAGACTCCCTTTTTGCAGGCAGGAGCTGTGTTTCTCGTAAGTTGAAACTCACTCGATACCGCTGCATCCTGCCTGACCATTTTTCTGTTTATCCTTTGGGCGAAATGCAAGCAGCTCTGCAGAAGGGAGGTGTCACCCAGCATGGCTCCAAAACCAGTTGATGGGTGAAGTTTGTAGCTTCCTGAAAGGCTCCCTGGTGTTCTCTGTAAGCCGGGTGCCAGGCTCGGTAACAGGGGATTTTTTTTTTTTTGTTATTTGAAGGGTGCTTATCTTTTGGCTTGGCACAGAAAGTGGAAGCTTTGGTTGGAGATTGGGAAAAGCTGCTGGATTGCTCGGTCCAAGAAAAGTGATGGGAGCCCCATTGTTTAAAACAAGACCAGACAAAGCGTTAGAAAACACGCTGCATGGAACAATCGCTGCATTGCTAGGGATTGGATTTTATTGACATAATAGGCACTTCTGACTTCTGTGATCTTTATTTGATTTAGCACTTGATGCAACCTGCAGGCTAAGGGCTATATTGAGCACAACGCCAGCTAAGCATATTTGTAAAAAAATCTCAATGAGCTTCCTGCCTCATGGAAGAAAATAATTTAAATACTGTGGCCCTTTCTGTGCCATGGGGAGAGGTGAAGTTGTCACAGACTCTACAGAGTACTTCACAAAGTTTATTCACATAATGATTTTAGTCTGTAAGTACTAGTCTGACTGAGGTTTTCAAGTTCCAGTTACATGTCACTTTAGAAACTGTTCAAGTCAGGTTGCCATCATAATTCCTTCAGACTCTACTACAGATAATTTTATGGTGGAAAGGCTTAGTTTGTGCTTGAGGAAATGTTATTCACAGGCTGTGTGTTCTAGCACTTGGAGTTAGTTTTACATGTCTTCCACTTAAGGCACCGTATTCTCACTTCAGAATATTGGACTAACACTTCTTCTTAGTAATCTTCATAATTTAGCATATGGGGATTGCCTTGCTTGCAGATGAATTGCATTAGGTTTTGATTAAGGCAAATCTTTTTACTATTGTAATTTGGTCTCCTGACCACAGAAATACCTGTAGGTGTGTATTGGTGATTACTCAGATTAATCCCTGCCTGTCAAATCCCCTGAAACAATCCCACAGCACAGTGCAATGCTCCTCAAAGAGGCTCTCTGGTGTTCTGACCATCAGCTATTAAGGCAACTAAATGCATGCTATTAAGCATTGCTAAAGTGGAAATTTAATTCTGATATATAGTTTGCCAAATTACCTCCACTGTTGTAAATGTAGATTTATTTATTGCTACAAAATACAGCATTTTTGCAATGTCAGCTAACTGTTTTTCCACCCTAGAACCTGATGTTTATTGGCAAGTAAATAGAGCCCTTGATTCTCTTTCACTTCAGTGAGGTTTAATTAGTTAATATTCATAGCATTCTTTGAAGTTCAGGTGGGAAGATGCTTTAGAAGTGCCAAACATTCAGACAGCCTTTGGGCCATAGCCATAGACCCCCTTAATGTCCTCTCTCTATTTGGAAGATTACCACTGCTGACAAAGGCTTGGCTGGTGTTTAATCTGGTTTAGGTGTGCTGATCATAGTTTATCCTGCCTATACTTGCATTTTTGAAAATGAAGTTAGCCTCCAGAACGATGGCGAACACAAATTATCATTGTCTCTGCTTGCAGCTAACCACCTTCAGCAGTTGGCAATTCTTGTGGAATAGAGGAGGCCTAATTGCCAGTACTTGCTTTTCTTTTTTTAAGGTAGTGCATACCACTTCTTACTGAGACACTTCAATGCATGTACTGCTAAAATGGAAATACAGTCACAGTGACTTCCCCCCAAACCTACTCATAGCTTTCAAACCTTTAAAGTTCAAGATTAAAGAATCAGTGGCTACAGGTCACCTGGTTGGGGAGGGAAGGAATGCCAGATGATCTGTGATCACAGGAACTTCACACTCAGGCAGTTGGGAACTGGCTATTTGCCCACAGATATGCTCCTCACCACAAAGGTAGAGCAGTTCCTCACTGACGGTGCCTTTTACAGCGGTTGTTGTCAGCTGCTTCGGGGACAGGAGTGAAGGAGAGGGTCAGATCTTTTCTATTTTCTACAGAATTTTATGTCCTGCGTATGGGAGAAGAAGCAACAGAGGCAGAAGAGACCTCCTCCTCCCCCCAAAACTGAGAGAGAAGTTAGACACAGGACCTTTAGATGACAGAAGATTGAGCAAACCTGTTTTGCTAGTGATGGAGAGGAAGAGACAAACTCCTTGGAGGAGAAAAGAGTGTGGACACACAATGGAAAAGGAAAATAGGTGTTGGAAGAGAAGCTATAAAGAGGCACAGTGGAATGTGCATATGGCAGGATGGAGGACAGCCAGTGACAAAGAAACAACAGCAGAAAGAACAGATTCTGGAGAGTAGAACAAATATTCAGAAAAAAAATCCTAAAGAATGGCAAGGTGATAGAGAATTGTGGATAGAAACAAAGAAATACAGGTGGTATAGATTCTTTTTTTTAAGAGCATAAAATAGCAAGCAAAATAAACATTTTTGAATGTTTAATCTTAACCTCTGTCTTCATTGCACAATTGTGTTTCTGTAAAAATAAAAAAGGTAACTATTTTGAATGTTTTAGTATTACAGACCAATCTGAATTTAAAATACAAGTAATTTGAGGAAAAGCAAGACTAAAATATACTCTTATCTCCATGACTGTGGCTAATGTGAAAAATTTGCTGTTGAAAAATGCCAACATGATGGCAATTGTGCTGGTTCAAGCCTATACAAAAGGATTCTGTGCAGCAAAACCGTCTCATTTCCTTTATTTAAAAATGGTTAGTAAGTTTAGAGTTAGACCCAAGAAATTACTTTCAACATACTGCGAGGGAGTGTGTGGTCATTCTTGATTTGTTGCTGATTAGATCTGAAATGCATTAAAGCATTATTATTAAAGCCTTAATGCATTTGCAGACAATATGCAAGCTCACATTTTTCTATATATTATTTATCACACTTCTCCTATTACAAATGGTTCCCTAATCAGAATGCTTTCTTCCATAGTGTGAAATCTTTTTTTTTTAATGAGCAGGCTGGGGAAAGTGTACCCGTGGCCAAGAGTTCTCTTAGATTTCCTTCTACAGAAAATCTAGGTTCTCTTCAATTTTTAACCAATTATAAGCATTTTGTTTTGAATTAGATTAAGTGAAGGTGGCAAAATAGCTAGGAGTAAAATATATTTTAGAAATTCATCTGGGAGGTTTATTGAATGCAATTTTTTTGCTGAACAGGATTTCTTTTTAATGCATTTCACAGTGCCCAGAATACAGGGTAGGTACAGTACAGTGTTGCTTATACTCACAAAACCCTATATCATGTACTGTTGTGTTCCACTAGGTGTTAGTATTTTAACATTTTGAAGTGAAATGTGTTCTGCTCTGCTGAACAACCTCTGCTTTATCAGTTGACATTTGGTTTCACTGTAAGCTTGAACTGATGTAAGGATGCCGCAGGAATCAGTCCTGGCTGCCTCTTCCCACCTGTCATTTTATTAGCACTAATTACCATGTAGTTGTTTTACAAGTTTGGTCAGCTCTATGATCTGGCTGAAATTAATTCTTAAGGCTTCCCCCCTGCCCTTCCCCCCATTCTGAGTAACTTAATACTGATGAGAAGGAGAGGGTGGGAGTACCCAATCCACATGGGAAAAGGCCAGAAACTTTTCTTACAAAATTGTTTTAGGTTGGCTAATGCCAATGATAATATAGCACTGTAAGGCTGGGGTAGCTTGTGCCACAACCGAAACCAGAGGTGCTGCAGTTACACACCTATTTTTGTGTTTTTGTGCTTCTGGTAACTATCTGTCCTCTTCCTCTTTACGTCATTTCAGTAACTCAGGAGCACTAAGCTAGAGTGACCTTAGAGGTTGTTGACAAGGCACATGTTTTTCTTTATGTGTCTTCTTTTTGCCATTGAACGTGACTTAAATTGTGGCCTCAGAAGTAGCCATCTGCATAATGGAACCCAACTACAGAAGTTACTGAAAGACAGACAAATGGAAATGCAGTTTTTAGTACTCTCAGATGACTTCTGTGGCTCCTTACCAGCTCGCTGCTTACACTTACCTGCCGGATTCTCGCTCTCAATTCTAGCTGAAAGGCGCTGTCATGTTGATGTAAGCAGATGATTCCTGTTGACTAAACATCTCAGGTGACTCAAGTGTAAGGAATTCTAATAGTGGAGGCATTTGTCTCTCTGGCTCTTCATTTCCTATGCTACATAAGTAGCCTGTGTCTGCAGCTTCCTCTTCAGTCCAATAATGCTGTCGTGTGGAGGTCAGCCAGCTCGCAACTGGAGGTCGCTTCTAGGCTCATGGCATGTTAATTTGGCCCTGCCTAGTTTGAACAACATCTGGCCCTAAAAGTCTTAGAATATGTATGGTGAATAGGTGCTTACTGCTCAGAGTGCACTTAAAATAAACTGAAGATACTGGCTACGCCTGTGGTAACGCTCCAGTCAGTCTCCTGGATGAAACTCTGGGGTTAATAAGAATTCTTGGCCCATAAAAGAGCAGCTTTTTGGGCGATGTGTGTGTGTACATATAAACAGAAATTAACTTTCAAATCAGATTTGTTCCTGCAGGGTTAAAACCTAAACAAAGTTTTCTATTTGCAAGCTCAATGTGGTCTTTGAAAACCAACTGCAGAGAGTTTTTTTGTTTAGCATGTAATTACTAACAATGATGATTCTGGAAACAACTTAGTTGGCAGTATTGTTGATGAAGAATAGAATATGGTTGGCTCTTCAGCTATTATTCCCCAGGCTAATGTCAATAAATATCAATTTTAATCAGCAGTAAAGAAGCTTTGGCTTGAGAGATATGAATAATGTCAGATCTTGATATGTAAAGTAACAAAAGACCTTCTAAAAGGCTTTTCTAAACAGCACCAGACTTATCTTTTTGATTATGTAAGCAGAATTTCTTCACTGTTGTGTTGTTCAGCACTAATCACGGAATTACAAATTGCATCTCTTTCATACGCTGCTGTATAGAATATGAACTGAACTCCACCAGCTACGTCAACCCAGCCTCTAGTGTTTTTATGTTTAAAGGACTCTTAAGGCATGGCCTGCAGCATCTGCCACGGGGAGCCCCTTTCCTTTGCTGCGAGTGTCGAGCAGGGGAGCTTCCCCGCTGCTCCCACGGGGTGATGCGAGCCCTTTGTCCCTTGCTTTTCCCGTGGGCTCCGTGTGAGTGTGCAGGTGCTAAACGCAGCCTTCTTGTTAGTAGTATTCCCGGTGCTGAGGGGAAATCTCCTGCGTGTCAGTCTGTGCTGTCAGCCTCCATCAGGCTGCGCAGTGCAGTGACTTGAATTCAGTTGTGTTGGCGTAGATTTGGAGCTGGCTTGTCCTGGATGTTGGTTTTTTGTTCTTATTTTTCTTCCGTCCCTGCTGAGGACGTGAGGACAGGGAGGATTGGGAGTGTGCTTCGAGAGGTATAGCCTGCGTGTGCTAAAGATTGCATTTACTCTTAAGGTTCTCTTTTTAAACTGGTTGTTTGACAAATATGACCTAATTAAACCAGCCATGAAGTGACATACCAGTTAAATAAGTGGATAGAATAATAGGCCAAGATTGTGCAGTGGATTCTTCACCTTTTGAGAATGGAAACATCCAGATTAGCCTTTTTTTCTCCTTTCCTGACTATAATATGTTTCCTCTAATGTGTTTTGGTTTATTTCTTTTGCTGAATTCTAACCTAGCTGTTCCACTTGATTACAGCAACTGTAATGATGGGGCTGCACAAAGCTGAAGTCGATAAATCTGCTTTCATGCATTGATTACTTTAATGCTACATCAGAGAGAATTTTCCTTCGTAAGAGAGCATTTGGAATTTCATGAGATGGAAGGGATGACTGTTCATTCTTGAGATGGGTTGTATAGGAAGCTAGTTTAAGAACTACTTCTAATTAAATGTACCCAGACCAAAGAATTGGTTATTCAAATGTAAGCACAGTCATACTAGATAAAATCTGTCTTGCTTAGTGTCCTGCTTCATGCACTGGCCTATAGCAGAAGGCAGATAAAAATGAGGACAAGCAAAGAGAATCCTCCCCTGGTCTTCCTGTTTTATAATAATTGCTGCTTCAGAGACTCCCTGAGCAGTATCTTGCATGTGGGCAATTGTGGTTAAATGTTTGCTTTGAAACCCTTTAGTGGTTACTGAAGATTTAAGTCAGTGTTTTGACTTTCCACTAGAATTCCTTCATAAGCAGCTGCAGGATGCTCTGCTGGCCTCATCTGTGCTTTTTTATGGGCATGTCTGTGCAATAAGACACTGCCTTAGAGAATATCCTTAGGTCTGAGCTTTTCTTCCTCTTACAGATTGCTGAGTACTACTCAGTGTATATTCTTAAGTATGTTGTAATAAATATGAAGTAAAATGCAGCACATTGTTAGGTGCAGTAAAGCTGGTTTTAAAAATGTTTAAATATTCTGTTTTTTTAAAATGTGTCAAAATACTGATATGTTTTTCTATAAATAAGAGTGCTGTGAAATGATGGGGGAGGGAAATGACTGTGTATTTCTATTTGTGTCTCCAAATTAGAGTAATGAAAAGAATTTGGTGTGATTTTTTTTTTTCCCAAATTCTCATTATACTCCAGAATTTCTAGGTTTATTAGCATTGTGAGGGATAGACTTGAAAACACTTAGCATTTTTTAATAAGCAAAAAAAAAAAAAGTAACAAAAATTATCATTTTTTTCGTGATCTGACAGCTTAGCAAGACATTCTATAATATTGTAGTATTTCACCCAAGGATGTGGTGATAGCTAAGGTAGTAGACTATCCGTAGAGATATTTGTGAGATGAAATCTTAATAGTTCATGTGATTGATCGGGAGGTTATTGTCACTCTTGTGCAAAATAGATGCTTTTTGAAAAATCCTAATACAATTTATCCTCCCTATTCTAGAAAGAAAGCTTCCTATTTAATATGCACAAACACAAATCTTCCTCTTCTAATTTCTTAACATTTTTCAGCTTTTTGAATGGATTTCAAATTCTGTCTCTTTCAGCTTCTCAGCTGTTGGTCCCTTCTTAGGTATTATAAGAACTTTTGATACCAGTCATCCTCTGTCCCTCATGTTTCTGATGCTCTGAATGTTAAGATATCTCTAATCCTACAGATGTTGGATGATGCTCACATTTGCCACAGAGATATCGGTTGTCAGCACCTTCATACTTCATTTGCTTTTTACTTTTTTCTTTTCTTTCTCTTCATGCTAATCATTATCTGGCTATGAAAGGATGTCGGCTCATCATTGGGGGAAGGCTTTTGCGAAAAGGTGGGTTCTGCCTTCTGCTCCAAATATAGTTGGTCTTGGGTTCAGTCCTTCCCTTGCAGTAAGGAGTCTCGCCTCTGAAGGTATTCTGCTGCATTTCCAGGTTTTTCCAGGATTTTCTGGGGGATGGGAGGATGGGGTTTGGGTGGAGGGGGACAAATTGAGTGAAGTTGTCTTATTGGTTTAAAAATGGGTAGTTGTGTTTGGAAGCCGCTTCCACCAGGTACAGGAAAAAGACCCTTTAAAGCTCAGCATTTAAAATGGATGCATGCTGAGATTTGGAAGAAGGTGCTGCCTGGTCCCGACTGGAATGCGGGAGACCTGTAAAGCAGACAGTGCCCCTGGCTAGCCTTAGGCCACGTGAAGGCTGCCATTTCGCTGCTTCACTTCTTTACCTGCAGTGTAATAGTCCCACTTGACCTGAGTGTGGTGTCTTCTGGGCCTCACTCAGGCCCCTGGTGAGTGTCACAGAAGTTCTGTGTGTACAGACAGTGCTCACTCATCACAGTGGGTGAGAAAGTACCGCAAATGCTTGTTTTAAACACTGCATTTCTAAGACCAAAAAAAAAAAAAAAAAAAATATATATATATATATATATATAATAAGACTTTAGCCTTGCAAATGTGGGCTTGGGGAAAAAAAGCTGAAGCAGAACAAAATCTTTGGGGACAGAAAGGCAATCTTTGCCAAGCAGGAGTTCTGTTTAGGGAACAGACAAATGACTCGCATCCCAACATAGGGAGTGGAGGATCTTGCTAATGTGTCTGCTGCATCCAAATAGCTGCTGAGGAAATTGCCCTGGGAAGCGGGGAGGCTCCGCCAAATCCTATGCAAGCCACTGCCTGACTGAAACTTTTTCTGGACCATCTATATTTGTCCTTTTTGCCTACAGCATTTAGTTTTTCTTCCCATCTATGCCATCCCCCTTTGCAGCTTCTTGAAAATGGTTTGTTACACTTGATTTTGAGTTTACGACTCTTGGTACTGTATGCTCTCAAGCTCTCTTCTTCCTTCATTTCCATAAGCAAAAGAAAATCCATGCTGAAGCTGGGAAATGGGTCTCTGCGGTTTTGAGAAAGTTTGTGTTCTGCTCAACCTAAGAGCTGCGTGTTTGGCAGAGCGAGGAATTGCTGATTGATCTGCTTATAATGTGCAGTGACAGAAAGTCCAATCTAGATGTGCTTGTAAATGAGCTGATTTATACATAACTGAATGCAGCTATGAGCAAGTCAGTTGGAGGTAACTGAACTGCTCGACTTCAAACACTGCTACTGAAAAAGGTCATGATCTTATATAAAAAAACTAGGTTAGAGTGGAGATGAAAACCTTTGTGCCAGGAGCTTGTGCTTGTGAACACTAAGTAATAATAAATTCACAGCTGTTAGTTCCTTTGTTTAAGTGCAAATATCATGTAGGCAAAAATGATAGGACACAGGAAGTCATTTCTTAGTAGTAGTAGTAGTAGTAGTAGTAACTACAGTAATAACACTACCTGGAATAGAACTTGTTAATACAGGAAAAGCTCCTTTTATTTTTTACTTATTATTATTTATGTAGAGTATGCAAAATAAAGCTCTATTAGCTGTGCATAGATTTTTCTGGCCTGGAAGCAGGTCGTTCCTGACACTCGTGTCTGAGTGGCCTCAGTAAAAGCTAACTCCATCCTTTTGCAGCTCATCGGTTCAAGCACTGGGCAGCACAAATATGGTTTCCAGAGACAGCTCTGTGGTTCAGAAACCTGCCTGCTTGGTGAATCCGAATGCTGGGGAACCTGAGCTAATAAAACCTGCCTTGGGATGGGGTAGGGCTACCTTTTGGGCCTGTAGCACGTGCTTGGGTCTGGAAGGACTATCTTCTAAACAGGTCTGTGATAAAGCAGAGCTTCCAAGGTAGATTATCGAGTCAGCGTAGTGCCATGTAAGTTGTGTGTGTGTATATATATATGCACACACTGCATGTGTGTGTGTATATATATATATGCACACACCGCATGTGTGTGTGTATATATATATGCACACACCGCATGTGTGTGCGTATATATATATGCACACACTGCATGTGTGTGCGTATATATGTGTGTGTATATGTATGTATATGCACACATAAATATATACACACACACACACACACACACACACACACACACACACACTGGGATACTATACTTGAACTGCAGGTGAGCCTGCCTCTAACACACCCCAGAAATATCCTTGTGGCTCAGAGCAGGGCATCCCCAGTCCCTGATTCCTGGGAACAGCAGTGTTAGAGGATGTTAATATCCCCTATCAGCAATTCCTGCTTTTTCTAGCTGGGCTGAAAAACCTGACACTTGAGCACACAAACTGCTGACAGGGAAGGTCTTTGCATTGTGTGCTGCAAGTTTTGTTGGGAGCCAGTGTTTAGGGAAGCACAGAGCAGTGGTGTTGCTGTGCCAGGGCAGCGGAGGTAAATAGGGTGACCTGAATAATCACTGGCAGCCTGGCAGTAGTGGCAGGGAAAATAGTGGAAGTGACTAATGAAAGATTTTAGTTTCTTCAGGATCTAGTCAAGGGTACAGTTTCTTCGTTTGGGCTTTTTGGGGTAAATGGGTTCCTGTGCTCTTTGTTAGTGCTTCAGAAGAAATACTAGGCATTGCTCCTGAAACCTGTCATGTAGGATAAAGATTCCTAGAGAACATCCAGCAGGATGGGCCGATCGTTTGGAGTCCATAATAAGCTGGATGGAGGGAGACTACAGCCATATGTGAGATCATACATCTAAGGAGGGCGGCTGAAGGTCGCTGTGTGCTTTAAGGGAGGTGGAAAGCAACAGTTCTTAAAACAGAGGTGGGGTTGATGCTGAGTGATCAGATACGTGTGACCTTCTGCCAAGAAGGGTTAGCTCTGCCCTGTATTGTCAGTGGAGTGTCCAACAGAAGACAGGGTCTGTGCTTGGTCCTACTGCAGGTGCTCTTTGGCATGGCATGTCCAGCTCTGTAGCGTGAATGCAACAAAAAGATGTTGGAGGAGTGGCATGGGGTTCTCAAAAGAGCTGCAGAAGATGATGCTTTCTAGTTTTCAAGCATTCTTACAGCAACCTGCTCAGGGAGTTCAATATACACATAGTCTGTTAAGCTGTAGGGATAATTTAACCCTACTATTTAAGTACCTGCCTGGGAAATAGAAATTTGGTAACATTGTAGCCAGTCAATAGCAACGCTGTAAAGCAAAGCTGATACAGTAATTTATGAAACAAGTTCCCAAGAGTTGCAATGGATTGCTTTTCTGTGGTATATCTCAAATGAAATAAATATCTTTTTAAAAAAGCATTTTAAAATCATGTTGGACTCATATTAACAAAACAAAAAAACTTACAGTGTCAGAATATATGTGGCTACAAGGCTACATCGGGTTATTAAACAGAATACAAGACTTGCCAAGTGTTAGACAGCATGTGTGTGTGCATTTATACCTATACCATGAGGTAACCCTCGTGGTCTTGCATCCTTGTATTGCTGTGATTTTCAGACTCAGTTACTTTATGCCTGACTTTTCTCCATTTCCTACGGACTTCAGCAAAAGGAGGAGAAAAGCTGCAGCAAGCACACACGTGAAAATAAAGGGAGTTGAAGGAATAGATAACTGAATAGGGGTCATCTGTGACTGGAAAAAGGAAGATGGAAAGTTAAGTAATGAAAGGAACAGAGGGAGTGCAGGATAAATGGAGGTAACATTTTGCTACCATTAATGATACAGACTTAGTGGAATGACATAAAATATTGGAATAATCAGAGGAACTTTGAAGGTCTGTTCCTAAACTAAGCTAGGATTTGAAGTGGAGTTCTTGGACATTTGAGTTAAACAAAGATTTAATTGAGGCAAATATGTCTAGAGGAGTGTAATTGCTTCAGAGATGTATACAGTCAGCAGTACAAAGAATCAACACAGATAGCTGGAAAAATTAGTGGTTTAAGAAAGGTGAAGAATTAAACAGAAATATGTTGTTTTCTCTCTTAAGCCTACTCTAGATATCTTTAGGTGGACAACAAGATCTTGGAACTCTGGGATGTCAGTAAATTTAGCCTGTAATCTTCTGTGTAGCCATACGTTTGCTCCAGCTGATTACTGAGCATTTCTTACTAATACTTTAATTAGTGCAGGTAGTGTATTGACCTCAGGCATGAGTTGAGAGCTAAGGGAGATGAGGGCGACCTGCTGTTTCAGAAACTCTTATCAGTAAATGAAAAAGCCTTTTGCTGTTGTCTTAGCCATATAGTCTAATGAGTAAATGACAGTATAGCTGTAATACATACCTGTTCATTTATACAGTTAATATATATCTATAGAAACTAAATGAAAAGAATTCATTATGTACCTCAGATCTCACTAACAGGTGGTCAGCCAATTAGTATCTGGGATTTTGATATGATCGAGATTTTTCCGTGTTTTCTAGAGCAGCGTGGCTATTTTCAGACCATAAGTTACTTATGAATAAGAGTTCAATGCAAGAGGAAGATTCTCTCTAAGATATTTTTTTATCTTTTTTTTCTGGTAATATTAAATAGTGTAAGGGTGAATATTTTATTGTCTTTATGGAAAATCTTTGTTGATGTCTCCTTTCAAAAGTCCTTCTCATTTTGGTTAGGAAATAGTATCAAAGACCTCCCTACTTTATAATTTTGCAGTTGATGCAAGTTATTGAAAATACTCAACTATTCTTGTGATTCAGCTATAGTTCCGCTTGGTCTTTACCAGGTGATGGGTTATGAAACAGATGCTGAGTTATAATCTGAGAACCTCCTTAGGTTCTGTTTAGTAAGTTCAATGAGAATATGAAGTTTGAGTTGGATCCTTTGAAGGTTTCTTCAAAGGAGCTGTGAATGTTTTTGAATGTTGTATTCTTCTTATCACTGATGTGTTTTGTCTTCATTTCTCAACGTTGTGTGTGTCTGTTTTTGTTGTAGCACACGTCCCATGGAGACGGTCGCCAGGAAGTTTCCTCTCGAACTGGGCGCTCTGGAGCTCGTTGCAGGAATTCTATAGCTTCCTGTGCAGATGAACAGCCACATATTGGAAATTATAGACTTCTTAAAACGATTGGAAAGGGAAATTTTGCAAAAGTGAAACTGGCAAGACACATCCTTACTGGCAGAGAGGTAAAGTGGTATAGATGTAAACAAGAGAGAATTGCAGTAGGTCTGAATGTTTTCTTGGACTAGTATCATCAAAGACTGTGAATATTGTGCTCTTTTTTACCCAGACAGCACTGCCACCACTGTAGGAAAAAAGAAAACTGCATGTTCTTTTTAGCAGTGATTACAAAACAAATTTTCTTTTGATGATCTCTTAATGTTTCATTTTTGTTAAGTCTCTACCTGAACTGTGTTCAAGTTTGCTCCTAGAATTTCCTCCTAAATTCTCCATTTCCTTCTGGAATAGGCCTTCTGGAAAGGCTCTTCCTTGGTGTATCTGTGTTCCACATTTCAGGTCTGTACCAATGGTGAAATTGACAATGAGAATTAATATACTCTCTTGATTGTGGTACTCTGCTTATTTTCGTGAAGAAAATACTGTGCTTGGGCTAGTCAAAATATCATCCTGGGGCGGCTCTGCTCATATCTGTACTGCTGGGCTGCCTCGGGACATTTCAGTCTGTTGGGCCCTGGTTTTTGTGCCTGTCACTCTTTGGAGCATGGTGCAGACAAGACTGCTTATTTATCTCCTCATAGTGTCTACCACAGCTCCATAATTAGCTCCTGCGTGCCACTTTGGTGTAATTAATAACACTCATCTAGCAGTGGTTCTCATTTGGTGAGCACTGCTCCTCTTTGCTTGTAGCAAAAGGTGTTCTTGTTGCTAGTCTCACTAACAGTAATTCTGCTTCCTGGGCGATTGGAGAAACACCTCATAGACCAAGCACTTGCTAAACGTATCCCATGAGATAAACACGTGCTGACATCAGCTGGGGCTTTTAGAGAAAGTCAAGTGCCTGGCTGCGACATTTATGTGAATTTCCTTCCCTGAGTTAGTATGGAATCAGTAGCACTAGGAGCAGCTGAGGGGTCATAATTCTGGTAGAGTCGTTAGAAAAGATTTGGGTGGTGGTGGGAGTAGTTTTGGTGGCGAGTTGTCTTCTGATACTAAAATTACTGCTTTCTAATTAAAAAAAAAAGTGATTTCTAGCCATAGTTTCTCTTTATTTGCTTTCCACTTAAGCTCCCTACTCTTATTATTTTTTTAACTGATATCTAGCACAGGAAGTGCATGTACTTGGGTAGTACTTACTTGCTGCTATTATAGGCATGGGTGGTGAAGATAAGTATCATGTGACCTATTTGGGGCTTTTGTCATCGTGCGTTGCTTTGCAAAGGCTGAAGCCTAGTTTTGCTTTTGTCTTTAATACCCCTAACTGTGTTAAGATTCAGTACTTTTGATTGAAACTTCATGAAATAATGCAAGGGTATAAAATTTTAGGCCAAACTAGTAAAGATTTAGGTGTTAACTTTCTGTAACGCTCATGGAATGGATTTCATGTAATCAGGTCAGAGCGTAAATACTTTCCAGGATCTAGTCTTTGTCCTGGCTGTTTGGAATGAAGGCATCTCTTTGAAGGGAGCACTTAAGTATATTTCTGTAAAACTACCTCAAGGTGTTTTAAACTTGTTTCCCCTTTGTGTGAGATTTGTAAAATATTCTCCTCCTGCACTGATTTTTCCTTACAGAAATACTTACCTATCTTAAGACTGTATCTGTCTTTTTTCATGGTAGTTGCATTATGTTTTTTTCTTCTTTCTTTTTCTTCCTCTTGTGCTCCTTGGCTGTGCTTTGCGGTGTTAATTCTCACTTCCTTTGTGAACTGTAGTCTCCAAGGTTGTTTGTATCAGTTTTCTATTACACTTCATGATGCTTCTTACAGACCTACCGTTACGGTTTGACTTCCTGTGCCCTGGTCGCTGACACAGATATTATTAAAATTGGTCCCAAGTCTGATTGTTGAGAAACTCCGTTACATGTTTATTTCTAACCTCAAATATCTTTCTTCAGTTTCCTAAACATTAAAAAATCTTGGTCTATATTTCACCTTATGGACTTCAGTAGTTTCCATGCATCACAGGTCAGGCTTCCCTGCGGTCAGAATAGTTGTATCTGTGGTGCTCTGATCCTTATTCAGAAGCTGGACACAGTTAACTGCAGGAAAATATCTTGCATTTTATCCATTCTCTCCATTTCTCTATTTTTTCCCTTCAAATCTTGAACTGAAGAATTCTATTGTAGTTGGGTCTCTTAGAAGGCTTGAAAAGCCGCCTTCATTTCCCCCTTTTGAAAAATAAGTGTGAAATCACTGTTAGAAGGTCTGGGAGATATATATATATATATATATGTATGTATGTATGTATGTATTTTCCCTTAATCTTACCCGAGAGTGCTCCTATCTCTGAATTTCTTCCACCTCATATTGTTTTGTTTTTATGTACTCATTCCTTCTGGCCACCCTGGTTATATCTTCCTTTTTTTCAGCCGGTATACTGAAATCTAAAATAGACTATTTAATTTTGGATGTCAGATTAACTTTCATCTCTACCATATCCTTGCTGTGTTTTGACCCTGCTTATCTTGTCCTTGTTATCTACCTGGCTTTTCTTGATGTCTTTTCAAAGGTCTAGTTCAGTTTCACTTTATGGAAATTCTCTCAGTATATCTAATTCTGAAGCAGACTTTTGCTGTTTATGTTTGGTTAAATGTTCTTTTGGGATAGTTCCTACCTCTTCAGTATCGGGAATATTTCTAAGGAAGGGCTTCAGATACTGTTCTCATGTTTCCAACTGGACTAAGTTCCAGGACGTTTTTATGCTTCCATCTCTAGGATGCACCCACAAAGATGTGTGATGAGAGTCTGCCCTCAAATTACAGAAAGGGAGAAACGTACAATCTGTTAGGGGAGGATAAGAGAATAAGCCGAAGTTGGGTATTTTGAGTCACCCAAGGAGACACCCTGCCAAGGAGTGTATGTCCTCCTGTTCCCTGCGGAGTACCGAGGGTCAGCTTCACCATACTTAATCTGGCACTTGGAAATACTCTCCTTTAAGCTCCTCTCTCTAGTACACTAATTTTTGTAGTCTGCTTACCCTCGTAGAATGAAGAATCTTCATTGTAAATGTGCTTTTGTTAAAGTTCAAGTCAAGTTGTGACTTATCAAAAGTTATTTCCTCTGACAAAATGTCCATATTTGTCAAAATTAATCTAAAAGATAAAACTATGTTTTGCTGTTTCCAAGGTGGTTGGAATCACTACCAAAAAGTAAATATATGGACCCTTCTGTTCATTAGAGGCATGTGTTAGCCGATATCCAGGAAAATGAGGTTTCCTGCTAAGACAAAATTGCTCAGAATCCTTTCAGGCTCCAAGTCTGACTTGAAGAAATCTATTGTCTTTTTTTCCTTCTCCTTTTTTATTTCCTTTCCTTCCATTGAAAAAGAAGTCAAATTTAAGAGGGAGAAAAATAAGCTGAGTGGAAGCAATTTGGCCAAGTTGCTCACAGTGTCTCAACTCCTCTTTCTTTTCCCTTCTGGACTGCTTTAATAACTCCTGCATTCCAGCCCTGTAGGAGGAATGTCTCGAGTGTTGTTATTGTGAATGGTGAAAGCAAAGTTGATTTTAATTCTACTAATATCCTCACACAGAATATCACAGCTGATGTTGCACCGTGCTGGTGTAGGTGGACTTGCATTCTTCTAATGCTGGCCCCAGCACTCTGTGCTTGAAACTTTTCCAGATTTTTGTACCGAGAGCAGAATCTCTCCTTCAGAAGGCAATTTGCTGCTTCATTAACTATGCTTAGTAAAACAGGATTTTCTTTCCCAAGCTTATTAGTAATATTCTTGGAGGCAGGCTCCTGTAGCTTGGGGTTTGGAGACCTTATCATGGAGCCTGAATTTGTTCCCTGTTCTCATCACTGCAAGCCCTCAAAGTCAGTGTTAACACATTGTACTTTCGGTGTTCATACAGATAGGAATTCTCTAGGTTCATCTTGCATTTAATGCTACGTTTGGTGCACCGAGCAATCACGCAAGTCTGTCATTCAGAAAACTGAGGTATGTACCATGGCTTTGTCTCCAGGGCTGAAATTGTTTGCCAGGGTGGGAGACTTCTTTGTTCACCCGGCGCCAGCGCACAGAGGTAACAGGGGGCTTGTGTCAAACCCAATGCCTTAAGAATTCATGGGCCAGAGAAATGTATAAATCTTTCAAAATTCATCAGAATTGGTAAAGCTCAGACACAAATGTAATTTGGTCTCTGAGCAGGATGCATTTAACAAGCAAAACCAGCCATGCTCTGTGGCAAGGTTAGCCTTGAGACACCAGATCATTTTGAAATAATATTATTTATTCTCTATTGAAAAGGGCAGAGGTCACTCTGCATCCAGTTTTAAAGGATTACAGAAAGTAAATAAGTTTGTTACCTAGGTGAGAACAGTTCAACAGGCATAAAGGTAGAGATAAAATCTTCCTTGGTTTCATACAGAGCTGCAAATATAAAAATACCTATTGCTTAATGTTTTGTTTTGAAGCGATTTCTCAAGATTTTGTAGTGGAATTTCACCTCAGGAAATACAGTGATCTTTAATTTCAATAGCATGCATTAGAAGAAAAGATTCCCCAAACAAAAATGTTCTTAGCCTCTTGATGCCCTCTCACCATATGTTGCATCTCGAATGGCTCAAAATGCATCTTGAATTTCCATTTCAGAAAACCCCATACCCATTATAAAATTCCCTGATGTACCCAAACACTGAATGCTGCTTTGCTCTTCCCCCCTCCATCATGATGTTCCCTCCGTCTGCGCATTTCTGCTCTTGAATGGAGGGCAGTAAGTTTGGTTTCTTTCTGGGCATCCTTTATTCCGTATATTTCTAACCGCAAGCTTGATGAGAAGACAGAGACGGCTCCAAGAGATAGAGAAGGAAAGGGGAGCTGTGGCACAGCGAGGAGCCGTGTTTCTGCCTGAGCCAAAAGTTCAAGGGCAGTTGAGAGCCTTGCCTTGTGCCAGCTCTAGTTACAGCAGCTTGCTGCTGTGCGAGCACCATCCCCCTGGCTCCTGCCGGGTTCTTCTGGTGTGCTTTGCCCCTAATTTAGGAAGGAAAAACACCAACTGGCACATAATTTTGGGAAGAGTTCCCCTTCCTGTTCTAATCCAACTTGGATTCAAATTGCATTGCAGGGCATTGAGGTTCAGCTCTGCTGCATATTCATTTTTTATCTTCGCTAGTTACTGTGGTGCCGAATTTCTCTTCTGGTTATTTTGTTAAACTTTTGTGTTGTTCTTTAGCATTTCTGTGAAGGACTGATTGAGAAGACAAAAAGCAGTGTAAAGGAGTATTTTTTTCCAAATCACTGTGGTACAGTTCATGGGTCTTTGTTAGCATGCAAAAGTGATACTTTTTCTCATATCTAACAAAGCAGTGATCCAAATGGTTCAAACATTCAGTGAATTTTCAAAGCTGAACTTAGTTCTTGAAAATTTTGTGTGGCACTGCTTTCAATTTGCCATGAGATTTGTGCTTTTAAAAGCATCTTCACAAATTGTGATTCACAGTCACTGTTGCATATTGTGTACTGTAATTATATTCTGTAAATACGTGTTCTGTAGGCACACTGCTCTCTATCAGAGTAATATCTAGTATTGTAAATTCTGCTATAATGTATTACCTACTATAATGTGATGTGGTATATAATGTGTGTGTGTATATATGTAATATCCATTATGGTCTTAGGTCAAAAGATTAAATTAACTTCTCTTTTAGTTGCCTTAAAATACTGGTTTTTTTCCACTTTCCTGTTTAGTATGTTACTGTAGAACTAAATTATCCTTCAAACGTTAATTGCAAATGTTTCTAGATTAAAACAGAATACAAGCACACAATTTTCCAGAGAAACTTTTTGTGCTGTTTTTGTTTTCCACTTCTGTTACTAGACCCATCCACCTTGTTACGTGACTACAGTTGTTCATACTGAAAATACTAATTATTAATTTTTCCTCTAGGTTGCCATAAAAATAATTGACAAAACACAGCTGAATCCAACTAGTCTACAAAAGGTAGGTTTTTACACTTAGTCTTCCAGCTGTTTTGCAGCCTGTTTCCTTTCTCCACCTCCTTCCATTAGCCCTGAATGCCTATGCTGGAGAATCTGAAGCACTGCATACCTTGCACATACCTGACTATTTAATAACTGGGTTTGTAATGCACATTTTTGACAGTCCAGCAGTTGTTCATGATGAATTTGTGGTTTTATAGATGACATCTACAGAGCTATAGAGTGAGAAAAGTGCTGCTACCTCCTCTCATTTAAAGCTAATGAAATATCCTGAGAAGTAAACTGAGCAAGATGTCATCTGGCTTCCTCTGTCACAGCCCAGCCCTGTAGAAAGGATGTTTGTGGTTTAGTGTTATGTTCCCATGTCCCCCTCATGCTGGTCATTTTGTTAAATTTATAAATACAAAGCTTATTCTGTCCTTTTTCACTGGCCCTGAAAATCCTGCCCCTGGACTGAAGGGCAGACACTATCTGTGCCTTTCACACAGTTTCCAGCAGAGAAGGTACAGCAGTTTTCAGGAACGATTCTGAGCATGGCTATTCTGGTTTCTTCTCTCTAGCATCGTTTTGCGTGCTGTTACAATGGAATTGCCTTATCTGTTTTAGTAAGTGGCGATAAATCTTGCTCTTTCATCAAACAAGCCAGTCTGCTTTGGAGTGCCTGCAGGAAGTACATTTAAATGTCACTTCTACCTGGGACTTTTCTAACTCTGTGATTCTTTTAAGTGCTGCAGTCGAAGGCTTTTTATTTACTTTTGTATACTTTGATAAAAAAGCTCCATGCCGTGTTTCTGTTTGACGGAATACCCAGAACTTACCTGCAGACAAAATTAAACTGTACAAGCAGAGTAAACTGAGTAATATACACATTTGGATTTTATGGAAATAATAAAAAGATCGTACGATTAGATGCTTTTATCAAAATTATAGCTGAAAGGAAGTTGGAAAAATACACAAGTTCTTACACTTCATGACTTGATTGAGCGACAAAAAGTAACCTGTAGAGGAAAGACTGAGTTGTCAAAGTAAGAGCACCTTCAGTACTTCCCACTGACTATTTAGGTCGTACAAAAGGAAATAATGTGGTTTCAGTTTTCTCACACGTTTTTAAAACTTAATCTGACTTTCTTTTTTGTAATTTCTGGGGAAACATGAGGAAATAAAGTGTAAAATAGGTAGTGTTAAGTTAAAGTTGATTTATCTAGTAAATATGTGTAAGTCAAAATGTCTACTAATTGTGCTAACTGCTTGGTCTGCTTTGGAGGGACAAAGAAGCTCTGGTAAGGAGTAGAGGAAACACAGGTCATAGGAAAAATGGTCAGAGGAAAAGTAGATGCATGGTGTTTTCAGGGGAAAAATGCAAAATTTTACTTTTTTCAGGTGGTTCTATGTAGATATTGTGCCTTAATGTTATCTTGAAACAACAGGCATGAAGCAAACCGTTCACAAGTTAGGGGAGGTCGGCTGGCAAAACCACTACTTGGAAGAGTGCTTGTAGACTGAACCTCTGCTTCTTGGTTTTTAGCCTGCTCAGTTTGTGTTCAGATCATTCAGATGTCTGTCTCGGTTGTCTTTCTTTTTTTTAATTTTATAGATGTATTTATTTTATATACATATATATATAAAATTTATAGATAGAAGTAGAGATTTTAAATGGTGATTTGTGGATTGGGTCTGTCTATCACTAGGCACTGAGCATTATTTTTTTTTTTTCACCCTTAAGTGGAAGTGTGGAGGCTTGGCACAAAATATGGAGTAGAAATCAGATCAAATTTGAGGATTGAAATTGCTAATTTGCCCATTTCTATCATTTGACATATGAACACAGATGAAGGTCCAGATGTGATGTTGGTGTAAAAAATGTACAGAAAATGTAAGGTTGTTTTTAAGTCCTGCTTGTTGTGATAAAGAGAGTAAAAGCAGACTTCAATACACAACACACCTCTTATCAATTTTGCTTCATCTAGGCTTTTGGAAACCTTTCCTCCCAATGCACTGGAGGCAAATTACTAATTGGTAGAACCAGGGGAGATGAGAATGGAAGTGCTGCTGGCCTTGTCCTTCTGGAGGGAGCTGTGGAGTATTCGTGGTGTGGTGGGGAAGGACTGTGCAAGGAGGGGCTTGGTGTGTAGTGTCTCAGCTGTGCTCCCTCTGCGTATCGTGTTCATCCTTGGACGCTGAAATGAACGGGAGCAACTTAGGCCGCTGAGTCCCGTTCTTTGTCTCACATCATCCACCCTGATACTTCTGCTCTCGAATAAAAAACAACCTCATGAGGCACCTGGGGCTGCTGCCTGTGCCGGGGCAGCCTGTGTCAACCACCTGCAGCTGCCCTTCACTGCTGCTTTGGGACCTGATTGCTCCTCCACGGCTTGTGCGCAGTGAAGAGGGCACTGTAATGGGTACTTCAACACAAAAGGGAGTTCTTCAAGCTTGCTTTCCCATGGCAGTGCTGTTAGTCATATTTGTTATTCTCCCAAAGTGTCCTTGTGTGCCCAGCCCCACAAATACCAGTCTCCCTGGAAGCTGGTGTTGATGCTACAGTAGTTCACTTCCTACTAGACCAAAACAAAAGTTTGTTTTCTGTTTCCTTTTGCATAAGTAATTCCTTGATACGCCAGGGCTCTTACCAAGGCTCTGGAATAGCACTAAATGACTTCTCATTTTTCTTTTTAAGAACTGACCTCCTCAGCCAGATATTTTGATTGTAATGTACACATGCTTTTGCCACTTGTTTGGCACCTTGCTTTGTATAAAGCTTTAGAGTTCAGAAGCCATCAATCTGAATATGTGGTGTGTGTTTTCTCACCTTTGCTCAATCAGTATTTTAAAAGATGCAAGGAAAAGATGTGGAATTAAAATTATGAATAGCAAAGTCTACATAGGTACTTTGTGTGTTTGAGCTGTGGTCTGTTTGAGGCAAACTTATTCCTGCGTTTGGTAAAGGCCTCCTGACTAAGGCTCTAGTTCTCTACAGGGCATATCCAGTGAGAAGGCAGCAGGAGAAGCCTCAGACACAACTAAAGCTTGAGCTGGCTTAGGACAGGATCTTGTGACAGTCTGACTGGGATATGGCAGGGCTCTGGCATCTGGCTAGTGTGCTGACTTGCCCTTTAGCAAATGTTTATCCCTTTCTGTGTTTTCCTATAGTCCCTTGTGATTCAGACTCTTGCAATACCTAATGCAGAAGCTCTTCTGTTTTGTTTCAATGTGTACAAAGAGAGTTAGCTTAAAAGTGGTTCCATCTTCCCACCTCCTTTTTCTTTAAGGAGTGTATTGACACAGGAGAACTTAGGTAAGATTGACACGGGGTTGTTACTCGGCATGCATCTGTGCTTCCATGGCTTATTTTCTGTGTGTTCGCTTGTCCACTAGCAGTATTCATTAAATGTAGCTCTTTCCGTATACGTAAAATGGCTTACAACAGCAAAACTGAAAGCCTTTTATATTGCAGGCTGAGGATGTTGGTCGTTGCAGAGAACTGTGTGTAGAGCTCTCGTTGACTGAAAATGAGATGTTGAACAAGTCAAGAGTAGCTGTCAATCTTTGTGTTGGAAATAGAGCTGTTAAGTACAGGTTTGAGTTGGTAGTCTGCCATTATAGTCTTACTAAGACAATTCTTGCAATTAAGAAAAATATCTTTCAAGCTCGGAGTCGACAACCTGAGTATTATGCCTTGCTGCACCTTCTTGTGTGTCCTTCTGCCAAAAGACCTCAGATTCAGTGTTGCTTTTTGTTCGCCTCCTTTTCCTGTGATACCTGAATCTTCACTGAACTGTTATAATAGAAAGTGTGGAAATAGGGAATGCTTCATTTATTGAAAGCCAATGCATAGGGTCTTTTGGGGGAGTGGAATGTGGATAAACCTTTTCTGTGTACTCTCTGAAAGTGTCAGATTCCTCCTTTAGAAATGTAATATAATGTCAGATATTTTAAATTGTTGCTGTTAAAGTTGTTCTCTTTGTTAAAATACCGAACATAACATACCGTACAAATGCCTTCCGACTGGCTTCCCATAGTTGGTTTGTGTAGCTAAAATTCTAGTTGAAAAACCAGTGTTTTTATCTTATTTTGAAGCATTTTTCTTAGGGGAAATTCAAAATATAAATACTGTTTTTTCAAAAATGCTTGTTTCTAGTCACCCACTTGAGCAAAAAGTTGATGTAGAAGCTACTTACTGATGTATTTCATTAGGGTTTATTGACATACTTAGGTTAGTAGTGCAGAGTAGTGGCTGGGGGGCAAATTAGATATTTAAATTAGCCCCAAATACGGTAAAAGCTTGGTTCCATTATACCATCAAACCCTACTGTGTACAGCAGATGAATTGACCAGCTCCAAGGAAGAAAACGTTCTTTATAATAAAGCCAACTGAGTACGTTCAAATGCTGCTGCAGATTTCAGCCTAATTCTTAATGTCTAATTCAGTGTTGCCTTTGATTGGTTCTTCTTGTTTGGTGGTACCTTATTGCATGAGTGGGTGAATGGGATAACGATTATAAAATAATGAAAAGTGTGAAGGGAGCTGTTTTGTTCTTCTCTGCTCTGGGTAATGTGCCGTTGGTAGCTGTAGTTCTTGCAAAAGGAGGGATGTCTCCTGGACAGGTTAAGGGTTGCTCCCCAGATGTTAGCCTTGCAGAGGCATTGGAAAGAAAGAGAGAATAGCTAGAAATAGTCTCCAAATTACGATTATTCTGCGGATTTTTTTTTTTTTTTTATTGAGATACAGTCAGAAGACACAGTTTTGTTGGCTTATGGCAGGGTTTTTTGTTTCATAGAATCATAGAATCATAGACTGGCTAGGGTTGGAAGGGACCTGTAGAGGTCATCTAGTCCAAACCCCCGGTTTTCTCTGTTCCACTTTTTCAGTTCAACAGTAATAAAGAAAAGACATTAAATATGACTGCATTTATGTGAAACCTGACCTGAAGGGAATCTTACAGTAGCACTTTTTGCTTTCCTGCTGTTAATAACAATTATTATCTCTTACTTTGCAAAATCCCCTTTCTTTTTTTCTTGTCTACATTCTGAGGGAGTTGCTGTATGTTTTCTTTTGCTTCAGTCTTTCTGTAATAAGTTCAGTATTAGCTGTTTACTGCTATTCCTGTAGAAGTTCTTGTTATGTGTATAATAAAGCCACTTGATTGCTCCTCCTTTTTGAGGCATGCTATCAGAAAATAATCAAGAGCTGAGAAAGCCATCTGGACCTTGTCTGGCTTGGGGGGACAGCAGAGGGAAAACAGTTCTTTATGTTTTGTGTATGTCTATGTACATGTCTACGACGTAAGCATACTGCCTGGAAAGATAATTATTAGATATTTTTCTCCTCCACGAAGCCTTTCAGGAGTGGCTGTAGTAAGATAAGAGAGTGGAAATCCAATGCTTGTTTGTACCTCAAGGTTTTCATATTTTTTTTTAAATCTAAGGTTTACCTGAGAAAAGAAATCAGGACTACTTTTCTTTTGTTTGCTATTAACCAACTCTGTTAAAAGTAGTGTTTTACATTGTAGTAGCAAGGCCAGTGGCATTTTTAATATTACATTTAGAGATTTATCTTGCATCTCACAACATTTTGTTTTGGAGAAGAGAATCCTCAAAGTTTAAAACAGCTAACAGCTGATCAGTAATAGACTGCAGATTACAGCCCAGGTGCAGGAGGCCTTGCCCTGGGCTAGGGTAGGTGAGGGGGCTGCATCAACAGAGAACCGTTTTTATTGGTACAGTTGAACTACACACTGTTTTGTGATACAAATAGTGGATTTTTTGCCTTCTGTTTCCTGTCATATTGCATGGTGTTTTCATGGGGTGGTGGAAGATTTGGCTTTAATAACATTCTGAACAGTTCTAAATTCATGCCATTAATATAGCAGCGTGGTCTTTAAGCAGTGCTCTGTAGGGGAGTTCATGAAGCTTTGAAAACAATAATTTCCATAAACTATGGTGTATCCACCCACAAAATATGTTTGTATATGTGTATTTATGATATGGATTGGCCAGGAAGAAGCTCTGTAGTATCTTAATGGACTTCTGACTCAAAAGTGAGTTGGAAAGAAGCAAGCACTTAACTCCTTTCGATAATACTTAGTTCTCGAACTTCACTGAAATGCTAATTTACACGTTGCATTTAAAATTAAATAAGTAAATCAAAATGATCAGTCTTTAGGAAGAGTGAATGTTACCTCTTACTTTCATTAATTTATTTCATGTTTTATTTCAGCTCTTTAGAGAAGTAAGAATAATGAAGATCTTAAATCATCCAAATATAGGTACCTTGTTTCTTTTACATAATTTCCAACTCTGGAGAAATGCTAGCTTTTTATTAAAAATGTTCTGTTATAACTTTAATAGAAAATTTTGCACCACAGCTTAACTTACATTTAAAGTAGTAATAAGTATTTTGTCAGAGTTGTGTGTCCTGGAAAGGAAATGAAAAAAAAAAAGGGAAACTCATTTGGATAATTGTACAAAATAATTTAGATAGCGTTTTAATTGCTAACATTGTATCTTCGGAATGTAATGTTCACTTTGCTTCTGAAGTCTGCATTAAAAATAAATGTGTATGTTAGAAGCAAGGGGTGGTCATGATTTTGTTAAAAAATGTAAGGTTTAGCTGATGTGCTGCTGCTACAGGGCTGTGAGCAGGCTCTTCGATAACTTATTGCCATGTACATCAGTACAGTGCATTAAAAAGGCTATAGCTGATGTTTAGATTGGTGGCAGTTATGCTTAACTTAGTTAATTTTCCCCCTAAAACTGAAGCATAATACTGTTTCACAATAAAAACTGTTCTTTACGAGTTGAGAAAATGTGATGCAGTATTTTCCGTTTTGGAACATCAGATAGAAGAGGCTTCCTCTGAGAAATACTCTGATATTGTTGCTACTCTGATAAGCAGCAATTCTGAAAGAATCCTTCATTGAGTTACATTAAAATAATATTTCTGTAAGTAGATAATTGATTAATAAATGGCTTTCTTTTCTAGTGAAATTATTTGAAGTCATTGAAACTGAAAAAACTCTCTATTTAATAATGGAATATGCAAGTGGGGGTAAGTATTTCTGCAGCGGTCCAAAATGTAAACAAGTTGCCAAGTAATAGAAAATAACTGTTTTCTTTGAAGTTTGACTTTCATTATTGGAAAAAAATTAATGACATGATAGGGGTAGCATTTTATGCAAAATGTTTTATACTCTCTGGGAATTCTTAGGGCTGCATATAAAAGAAAGCTTGTAAAACTGTGCTCTTGAATGGTCACAGCTTAAAAATAATTGTCCTGTGATTTGCATTTTGAATTTAATCAAAATGTATATTCAGCCCTAGATTATTCTTGCCTACTGCAAATGTTCACTTTTAAAATTTCTTGTGTTCAGCACCCTTCCTGTTGGGATATTTGGTAAAAGCTTGCTGAAATGCAGTGTTTTCAATGTCTTTTATCTGCTGTTTACTAGAGCACCAGTGCTTCTGTGGTTTGGCTTTTGCTGGCATTGGACCTCTCTTGGTCACAGACTTTCTACCATCAGAGTTTTGGGGGTTAGCTGGTTGTCCATTTTATGAAGAAAGTTGTAGAGGAACCTAAAGACCTATTCCTGATTACTGAGGGGGGAAAAAAAAATATGCATCATGCAATGTCATGCTCTTTTGCCAGAAGTAGAATCAAGGTATAGAGGCTTAAATTACTCCTTGCAGGCTAAAACCTAATAGCACAATGTCTTTCAAAGTGACCCTTTAGAAGTAGCTGCTGCGAACTGTAAAGCTTTGAAGCTCTTCTTCACCTTCGGGAGGGAGATGCAAATATTTCTGAGGGGAGGAAAAAAAAATCAGCACTGGGTTTCACCGTGATATACATTATGTGAAGTTTATCTAATTATCATCTATTAGGTAGTGATTTTTCTGCCTGCATCTATTGTCTTCCAATGATGCTGCCTAAGTGCTCAGGAAAGCTTTGCCTGACCACAAACAAGGATGGTAGAATCCTCCTCGAATGCTTGCTGGTATTCCCATGTGTTATTTTTGATGCTGCTTCACTAAAAGTGAAGTCCTGTTGCCATCTAGTGATTGTTTTCCACAAGATAGAAGGGCCTGCAGTCTCTAATAATCTTAAGTAATGGAGAAATATGCCTTGCCCTAAGAGGCTATGAGCAAGTAGTATTGCTCAGTAGAGAATATTTAGCTATTTAATCCCCTTCTAATTGCTTTATCAATTTTGCATGTAGCTGATAAGCTTTTAAAGTTGCATATTAATCTGTGTTTGCAGGAATTCTCTTACTATTTTAGCTACTAATGTTTAGTAAAGCAAGTTTCCATGTTCTCACAAGTAAATCAGTGTTTTATGGGCCAGTTGACTAAACCTAAAGCTTGAATATTTTCGTCTCTTTTGATATGATACAAAACAATTGACTTGATTAAGAAGTATAGATCTTTTTCAGTGATAAAGACCATATTTGATAGTCTCCTTTAGACATCTGCATCCATGTAACATTGGCCTTGTTCAGGAGTGCTTCTCCATGTATCCTACAGGGCCGATGCAGGTGCATGGATTGACTCAGTGCATCCTACTGCATTCCTTAGCGTGCACTTCATTCTGGGTACCTCTTTTAAATCTAGGATAAAACTAATTTCTGCATTCAGTAGGACACTTGTATACATACACAGAAAAATTATAATACTGGTACTACAGCATTTACAGAGATTATTAGGTGTTTTTTTACAAGGCTTAGTTTTGTGGTGCATAAGGTACTTTTGAGAGTCTGTGAAGGAGGGCAGGTCATCTTAAAGAAAGAAAAATTATGCTGCTCAGTTTCTGCCGTAAATAATTGGAAGCAAATGTTTTTGTCTATATACACGGGTTCATTAATTCTTCATGTTTTCTCATATAGGAGGTTTTGGTACAGTAAATTGCTATTGGCATTTGTTGCCTTTGTATCTTGTTTTGTCTTTACAATTGTAATCGTAAACCTAAGTTTAATTAAATCATTCTAGTGAAATTGTGGGTAACTACTGGAATGGAAAGTCTAGACTCTGAAATTGGCATAATGTACCTCATTATTTAATTGTAGGGGAGGTGTTTGACTATCTGGTTGCACATGGAAGAATGAAGGAAAAGGAAGCTAGATCAAAATTTAGACAGGTATGTATAACATCCTTATATACCAGCTCTTTTTTCCATTTCATTGCAGAGATTAGTAAAGCTGCTGTCCTTTGTGTTTGATCTATTTTTAGTAGTGTCCAATATGTGCATTTGTTGTAGCACTTGGAAGACTCTCGGGTTTAAGCAGTCAGTGGTATGTTCACAGGTCCTGGTTTTCTTTGAGCCATGTGCCTGTGTGCTCAAGAGTGCCAAAATGCAGCGACTGCTTCACTTGGGTGTGTTCTGCACACCGGGATTCATTTCCTCTGCGGTGACTTCATACATCCTTAGCCCAGTTGGTCTCCAACCTCTTGGAGGTTGTTCAAATGTAACGACCAGCTACAAACTAGGTCAGTTACCAAAGGAAGGTGACCCGTGTAGCATACATCCAGTCCTTTACACGGCGGGTGGGAGGGGAAACACAGTGTTTAACAGCTGTTTAGTGACACTTTACTGAACAGGGGGAAGAATAATGTTTTGCTCTGTGCATGGGGAATTTAAACTGCTAAACTGTGGCAATGACATAACATTCAGCTTCACCAATGCAGGTTGTAGGATGGCAGGCTCTGAAAACTTCACTTTCGAAGCATAGTCGTAGGAAAGTGGAATTAGTTTGATATTAGTAATAAAACATATAAAAAAAAAATCCAGTAATTCCTTTCACAAAATATTATATAAAGAAAGAGTTTATACTTTCCGGACTTAAGGCTAGTGTGACCAAAACAACAATTTGGGAATTGAAACTGTAGTAACTGTTCTGCTCCTTGTATCTCATAACAGCTATAATAAAATAATATAGACATTAACCTCCAGAGTAGCAGTGAAAGAAAAGAGAAAAATGGACCAATACAAAAAGGCAACAAAAACATTTTGTGTAGAAACCTCTTCCCTCTGTAAACACTGAATTAATCCTCATTAGCCTTTTGTAATATATTAAAAAAACAGCTCTTTTTTGGATTGTATGACAGTGTTTGTAACTGTAGATTTCTTACGCGCAGTTGATGTTGTTAGATAACTGTTATGTGTATAATATACATTAATAAGGAAAATGTTGTCTTATTTGATAAAAAATTTATACACTTTTTAAGACTACTTCCTTCCATTCATGTCCTTGTAGGTAGAGAACCTTCCCTTTTGATTAAGGATGTCTCGTCTTGTGCTTCTGTCTATTGGATTAGAAGTGATTGAAGCTATTGGGTTTTGGAGCAGACGGTTCCATCTCAGTTGTCTTTTATAAAATCCAGACTGTTACCCTGTGCTTGTAATGGCACTTGAAAATCTCAGAATAACAACATGATAAAGAGGATTTCCTGTTCTTATTCCTGTGACTGTTGAAAATTAGTGCTAGAATTCTCCACTCTTAGTACTCGCTGTCTTTTATCAGGAATTATGTGGACTAGATCTTGCAATAATTCCATGAAATATCACTTGTTCAACAGTTGTCAGGTTCCCCAGCTATTTGACTCTATTTTAAATTAAATTTTGTGCAAACAGGCTTACCCTATTTTACAAATACACTGAATTTGTCGGGCTAATGTGAGTAATAAGAAAGATACATAATTTTCCTTTTTCTAAAAATTAAATAAAAGGTAGAGTTATCTGCTAAGCCTGGTATTTCACCCATTGAGAGTTGATTATAGTAGCAGTGCAGATTTTGTGCTTCACTTATATATTTCAGTAGGCTAAAGGCTGTCTGTAAGGATATCTAGATGGCATCGCTTAACGCGCACTGAAGCCTACAGAAATACGCATTTCTTTGTCTGAAAGTAGAAAAGTTTCTTTTTATATGGCTTTTTTTCCTCTCCGAAGCCTGAGGTGGGTAACTGTGCTCTATTGTGCCTGAATAGCTGACTTAATACTTACGAGCTCTGACTGCTTTTAGAGGATCTCAGTCTCTCAGAGGATCTTGATCGGTGGCTCATGAAAGCTTCATGAGGATGAGCGAAAGAGAGAACCATAATAATGCCCTGGTGAAGGAAACTATAGCATGTGAGCTTAAGCTTTATTAGAAAAGAGAAGATGTGTGCCGGAGAGATACCAGAAACTTTGATCAGAATTTGACCACTTTTTGGACACTGGCACCCAGACTGTAGGACAAGGTCAAAGGAGAGTAGACCTTCTTGCGCTTTACAGGTCATGGGACTATTCATTTTACCGTACAGTAATGCCAGAATAACTTCACATACATCTTGGGCATTGTTGGAGAATGCTCTGTGTGGACCCTTTATCTGATCCAGTGCAGCTGTTCTCGTCTTGGAGAGAGACTTATGACATAATAGGGATTTTTGTTTTTAATTCACTAACTGGCTTAACAGATGGTGACCCTCTTTAAACTGGAGAAACAGTTGTGCCGTGATACTGAGCTTAGTCCTTACAATAGGTTGTTTTATCTCTTGTTTTCAGATCCTGTTTCTTCTTTTGGTAGATGTGATTTCTGCATCAAACACTTGTGTTTTGTCTGAAGTGGCATTTCAGCTTTTCTGTCTAGCAGGCAAAGAGCAGAAATTGAGAAGTCCCTCCTTGCTTGTTTTACAAAACCAGTCCATTTTGTTACGGATACTTAGGATTTTATCGGGAGGAGGGGGGAAATGAGAAAAGAGTAATCAACTTGTTCCAGTCATGCTTGACAAGGAAAACATGAAAGGATACAAACAATAAGAAAAACTGTATATGTAGCTATTCTGTGTGGTTTTCTATATTGAGATCCTTTTGTGGAGTCGTTTATGTGAAACTGAAATCCAGAATGTTCTACATTCTGAATATCACCTTGTTTTTCCCCTGCTGCTGCCTCCTGAGCAGTTCTGGTTCAGTATAACAACCCCTATTCAGTAGAAGAATCTGCCTGTCTGGATGAGAATTGGTGCAAAATTAGGAAATCCAACCTTGGAGGGAGGGAGGGATTCTTCCAAAAAATAAAATTGGAAACTAGTATGTATATAATCCCTCCTTCCTTTTACCACAACCAGATAGAATTGATCTCCTTTAGTGTTACTGCTTTTTCCCTAAGTAGCTGGAAAAGCAGTTCATAGAGTTCTTAGAATTAGCAGATGTTAGGGTAGATCTTGAAAACTAAAAGTACCCAGTTGATCTCACTGTTGTATATCGCAGTTAAAACCCAAATACTCAGGAGTGTGGAAAGAACCTTGAAAGGTCATTTGTCCCCTTGTCACTTTTATTCATCAGATAATCTTTACACAGAATGGCTTGGATATCTCTAACTTATTCTTAAAAAAATCTAAAATTATGCAATTTTAAAAAACTCTTTTCTTATTGTTACCTCTAGAAAAATGAGTTGCACTGTGGACTAGTTTAAAAGCATCTGCAAAGGAAACTGCTCATTGAGACAGTCCAGGAGACTTTAACTGGCTGAGAGCAGTAGTGTAGAAACAAATAGGGTAGTGCTGTGTCTCATGCTTTACTCGGGAATGCCAAGGTGGAGCCTTCCAACCACCTGGGAGAGGGGACTTGGGACTAGTGCCAAAGCAATGGAAGCAGGGAGGAATGGAAGGAAAACCAAAAGGATGGGACAAATGATGGCAGGGAAGGAGACTGCGACAGCATGAGCAGCTGTAAAGGGATAAAAAACCAGAATGCAGTCTGAAAGAGTAAAGAGGAGGAGGAAGCCAGTACAGAAAGGAATAAGTAAAGGCAGAATAAAAATGTAGGGAATTGAAACAATGTTTCATACAATACCTAATTTCTAAGGTGATCTGTTGCTTGTGTGCACAATTCGGCAATACAGGGGCACAACAATTAAAACAACTTGGATTGCTTGAGTTTCAAATGCAAAATGATAGGTAGATGAGTTTCTTGACCTACCAGGTTCCTACCAGGAACCTTACTTGCACCGATTCTAGATATGGAGAAAGAGAAACATTGCTGTCTTCCTGTAGATGCAGATCCTCTTTGGACGGGCAGTCTGATCATGAGTTAGTTCTTGCAGTGGAACGATGTCTCGTCTTTCTGTATTTGAAATCTTATTAAATTGGGACAAAAATTGCAAATGCATTTATTTAAGCCTACCTGTTAAATATTTCGACATGCAATTTCACTCATTTTAAGCAGTCATAATATCCACTGCCTCAATTCTGTGTTACAATGAGGTGTTACATATTCAAAGTCATGGTATATTTAACAGACTTTGCATATTTTACATAGGCAATGTTTGGTATAACTGTATAACAGAAGTTTTGAAAAACAAGCTGTTTCCATGTAGTTCCTCCAGTAGTTGAGCATTTTCTTACACTTTTCTTTCCATCCTGTGGCATGAAAAATCACCTTTGGACTGAGATTGGAAAACTTCAGGCTAGAGGAAAGACTTCTATAGCTGCATACTGTACTGGAATAGAAAGACTTCAGTAACCTTTCTGAAAGTCACTGCTTCCCCTGGTCTATAATTAGTCACACAGGAAAAACCAAAATCCTCTTTCAAGTGTAGTAGAAACCAGATAGGTTGAATAACAAACACCTAAGTAGCTGTGTGTTTAGCAGCCTTACCCCAGATACGCTGGTCACTGTAGCAGCTGGTTAGATAGCTCTGAATGCATGAATACATGTCAATTCTATGCAATAAATCGCATCTTACTGATTAAAAGTCTGTTTCTTTGAGATGTCACTTATATTATTGGGCTTGTTTTTTTATCCAGATAGTATCTGCAGTGCAGTATTGCCATCAAAAGCGTATTGTTCATAGAGATCTCAAGGTGAGTAGAAAAAAACTGCTCAGGAAGTTGTGAATATGTCTGTTTCTGTCCCTCCTGCTGTGAAACTTGTTATGCCTATAGTGCTGAGTGCGTGTTGAGTTTTCTTACTTTTTGGCTTTTAGCAAATTTTGAGGAATGTCTAAAATATTGAAGTAAAAAGAAAAGCATTCTGAAGGTCTCTCAAACCAGATAGTTAATGACTGGTGGAAGATGGTCTCTCACCTTCTGGCCGGATTCAGCTCTGACTTGGATCAGTGTTAACTGTGAGAGGACTTTTAGATAAATGTGGTAGTTTGGTAGTGGAGTGAGAGGCTTTGGTCTCCTGAAGAATCAATGCTCTGCCTGTTGTGGAGATGAAGTCGAACCATGACAGCTGTGAAGCTTGATGTGAATTGGTGTATCGCTTCTTCAAAAGCTGCCTTTTATGTTAAAGTTGCCACATAACATGTACATATCCTATCTTTGTAATTAAAAAAAAAAAAAAAAGAGAACAACCTGGAAAGAGCTTAAAGGCTCTGTGAATGATCAACTTGTGCAGAGCTACTGTGTAAAAGTATAGATACTGTGAGCATTCTTTGTCTTAATAGATCTACAAATGTCAGTCACACTAATGCAGCATGTATTCTGCACTAGCAGATGCTAAAACAATGTTCAGTTAGCGTAACTCCTGCCATAGTCTAAGTGATTGTACAGAGATTTTAAAATAAAGGATACAGGAATGACAAGCTAAAATACAAAGGCCTTGCAAGGAAAGAAATATTAGTAGACAGTTTAATTTTCTGCCCCTGAAGAATGAGTAAAAATGGGTTTTTGTTTGTTTTTCTTTTTAAGCAAGTATGTTCAATTGGTTCTACAAAGCATTCTTTCTTTCTCCTCCAGGCTGAAAATCTATTGCTAGATGCAGATATGAACATTAAAATAGCAGACTTCGGTTTTAGTAATGAATTTACAGTTGGAAATAAACTGGACACCTTTTGTGGCAGCCCACCATATGCTGCTCCAGAGCTCTTTCAAGGAAAGAAATACGATGGACCTGAAGTAGATGTTTGGAGTTTAGGTGTTATTCTCTATACCCTTGTGAGTGGTTCTCTTCCTTTTGATGGACAGAACTTAAAGGTGAGTTGGTGCAGAACACGTCCTTGGGAGGCTTGTTTAGCTAGTGGCTTAGTCGAGCTATCTACTGCTTGTTTACACTGTTCTTGTTCTTGTTTTAGGAACTCAGAGAGAGAGTACTGAGGGGAAAATACAGGATTCCTTTCTACATGTCCACAGACTGTGAAAACCTCCTCAAACGTTTCCTGGTGCTAAACCCAACAAAAAGAGGCACTCTAGAGGTAATAGAACAAATAGGCAACCTCAGTGAGCTAGACATTTTATCTTGCAAACATTTTTGAACTGATTAAAGATTTATTATTGTCATGCTATTCCTGAATAGCCTTTAAGAGTAGGTTCTAGCAGGGGATTGAATTAAGGGTGTGACTTTTTCAAGGTTCGTTTGCTAGGAGGACAGGACACCAGACTCCACAGAGTTGGAATTGCTTCCAGAATTAATGTGAATTTTCTTATTACACTGTGTAATACACTTCATGCAATCTTTTCATAACAGTGAGTGGATTCTCGCATTAATGGTTAATTCATCTTTGGTAGTGTCTCTTGATAAGGGAATGCTTTCATCATGGTTCTTTTGGCCAAATGTGGGACTGCACAGGAAAGGCTTCAAAAATCTAGTTGGGACCTAGTACCTCTATACTAGACATGTCTAGTTGTCATGTTGCCCTTGGTCTTCGTTAAGGGCTTTCACTTTTCAGTTATGTGCTAGAATATAGCTGACTAGGAAGCAGACTGTCTTGACATGGGCAGTCTTCCTCACTGGAAGAAAAGAAAAATCAAGTTGCTGCTGGAGACTGCTTCAGGAAAAAGAAAATGGAAAGAAAGATACTAGTGTTTGATAGATGAAGTTGTTCTTTCAGTAGCTTCTCTTTTGCTAATGAGTACTTTCTGCTAACAAGAAACCTTTCTTTACAGCAAATTATGAAGGACAGGTGGATCAATGCAGGGCATGAGGAGGATGAACTTAAACCTTTTGTTGAACCAGAACTAGACATCTCGGACCAGAAAAGAATAGGTAACCAGCGTTTTTCAGAATGTGATACAATTTGCATTATGCATGTTTCTTCCCCAGTCTGTACTTGCATGTTTGGAAAGTGTAATTAGTCTGTTAATGTTGATATTTCATTAGCCGTATGTTCTCACACCTAAATTTTTGCTTCATTTGTTATATGTTCAGTTCTTGCTTTTGAATTTAACATTCAATCAGTGTAATTATCAGAATAATTGCTTACAGAGTGTTTGTTCATTTGTAGATATTATGGTGGGGATGGGGTATTCTCAAGAAGAAATTCAAGAATCCCTTAGTAAAATGAAGTATGATGAAATCACAGCTACATACTTATTGCTAGGAAGGAAGTCATCAGAGGTAAGTATCACTCTTAAAAATGCAAAGAAACAAAACAATCAAAAAGTGTCTTTCAGCAAAATGCAAAGGAAACAGTAATGCAGTAAATGTAGGAATTCAATTTCCGTGCACGTGTCCGGTACAAATAAAAGGTTATCTTATTAACAGTGTGAACTGAACAGCCCGCATATCCGAAAGATCTGTATCTTTTCTCAGCCTGGTGTAAGTTACTATCGATGAACAACTGTCTTTAGTCTCCCAAGAACTGCCTTGCTTAGCCAGCAGTTTTTCATTGTAAGGATTTTATGTCATTTACTGTCCTATCTAGTGAAGGAACTTGCCATCAGGAAGCTGCTTTTGGTTCCTCTGCTGGTGGCATTGGTGTTGCGGCACCTCAGGATGTATCCTCTCTTCCCATTGTTTAGAAAATTCTAGAGAGGGAGAATTGAAAGAAATAAGTTTCCTTTATATGATGTTCCTGTGGGGAGCCGCAGATTCCTTTCAGCTTTCTCTTTTGTGGACAATTGCACAAGAATCCAAGAAAAGTCATTCCTGATGTTATGAGATGTACTGATGCTTGGGCCTCTACATACCAGACCGATTCTCCTCTGCCTCCCAGTTACTGCTCCTTTAATATAATAGATGTTTAGTGCATTTGTCTAAACTTCTTGTTTTAATACTCTTATTTGTATTGTAGTTGGATGCAAGCGATTCAAGCTCCAGCAGCAACCTTTCACTTGCTAAAGTTAGGCCAAGTAGTGATCTTAATAATAGCACTGGACAATCCCCTCACCACAAAGTTCAGAGAAGCATATCTTCCAGCCAGAAACAACGGCGGTACAGTGATCACGGTGAGTAATTCTCATCTTCCCAGCCCTGTTCCATCTCTGTCTCTCACGGTCAGGAGGAAGATGACAGTGTAGTTCATGCATGTTGATTAACTAACAAAAAAATCTTATAGAATACCTTTTAGGGGAATGTGCACCACGTTAATTCACTTGGTCTGCTTCGTATCTTTCCTTGCATTTCTGACAGTTCTAGGGAAATCCTGTTAAACAAATTGAACAGAATCTTGCAACCCACTTTCTAGTGAGAAGCACAGTACTTCTCTCATACTCCTGGTATGTCTGTTCAGCTTTTGTTTTCTTTTGACACTAATAGGTCAACTTGTGTCTAAACTTGAAGTACTGTCACTTTGCCAGTATTTTCTCTTTCCTGAGGGTATTGTCATTCAATTTTCCTGCAAAAATTAAATTTCTAAAGACTAGTGACTTAGTTAAGCTGAGAAGTCCTTTTGCTTTCAAGTGTGAGAAACAGTTGCTTTTGAGCTTTCTAAATATCTTTAAAATATTCCTTCCTAGACCCTACCTCACAAAAGGAGTCTATTCAGTCTTCTTGTAAATAACCATACTGCATTCATTCAGAGGTTGTTTTCCTCTGGAAGTCTCCTAGGATGATGGTGACAGTGAAAACTTTGTGATGCTTTCTCATTACATATATATATATATATATATATAAAAATGTTACTAATTTCAATAAAAAACAAAATTAATGACTTTCTTCTGAAGAAGAAAGTTAACTGCAACATAAAAGCAGAGTCATAACATCCACACAAGTGTTATGATTTTTTATTGTTTTTTAGTATATAGGAACCTAATAATGCAAATGAAAATATCATGGGCTGTCAAAATTGTTGCCTTACCCTCAGGTTTGCCAGAACTATTTTCTCTTCCCCACCCCCCCCACCCCCCTTTTTTATGGAATAAATGAGAAAGCTTGTGGCACGAACTGAAGCCATTTCTGGGTTGTTATAAGTGAGAACACAATCTGCAGGCCATTAGTGCTGCTAGCCATCCAGGAGCCCATTTTTATCCAAAATAGGCTTGAACAGTTTGTGACAACTTTATGTTTAAGGAGTCCCTGATCTGAAAGCAAGTTCCTTATTAGCTGTTTTTAAGATGGCTCTTCAGGTTTTTCATGCCAAGCCAAACCAGTGTAAGTAGTCAAGCAGCTAAAGATTTTATTAAATTCATAATATTTTCATTGAAATCGAACAATATCAGGGAAAAAAATTCAAATAATTATCGTCTTGTCCTTAGCAAGATGAATAGAAGAGAGTTACTTGTCTTTGGATCATGATATGATCCAAAGAGTTGACCTGAGAGTTGACCTGAATTTCAAATAGCTTGGGTTTTTTTTTTTTTTCCTTCCTCTCATTAAAAGGAGCAAACATGAAGAAACATTGTGAAAGTTTCTGCTTTTTCATAAAAGTTTTACTGACCTCCAAAATGCACTTATTTTGATAGATATAAAGAATAGCCTTTTACTGCTGTGATCTCTAGGGTTCGTTAGTTTGATTTTCATGTGGTGAATACATTTCCAGTACAGGCAAATGTAGCAACAGGACTTTAAGGAAGAAAAAAAAAAAAAAAATCTATTTGTTTTCCAGCTGGACCATCTATCCCTTCAGTAGTGGCATATCCCAAAAGAAGCCAGACTAGTACTACAGACAGTGACCTCAAAGAAGAAGGAATTCAGACAAGAAAGTCTAGCAGTAGTGCTGTTGCAGGAAGAGGAATTGCACCGGCTAGCCCCATGCTTGGAAACGCCAGCAATCCGAATAAGGCTGATATTCCTGAGCGTAAGAAAAGTTCAGCTGTTCCTAGTGTAAGTAGAAATTATTTTTTTATTAAAACTAAAAACCATATGTGGGTGGGGAGGAAGGTGCCAAACCTGTGGCTTGTCAGTAGTTTTAGTTTTCCTTTTGTTCATCAAGAGGAGGTATCTTCTGCTGTTACTATTCTTTTTTTCTCCTGTTTTTAGTCAACCACTCCACATCTCTGCTATAGCTCATGATGCAGTTAATAGGTATTAGTAGATATTATAACAGCAATATTAGCTGTTAGTGAACAGACATCTTTTGGATATAAAAAATGCATTAAAAAACAAATAATGAAACTCAACTCACAGGCCATCTCCTGAAACTTAGTATGTATTATATGTTTTCTTTGATACTCCAACCATTCTTCTGAGGCATTTTGTCCAAAAGAATGAAATCTCCGTTCATATCATCCTACCTTATAGTCATGTATGTTTAAGATGGTTCTGAATGTTGTTTAACACAGCTGTAAATGTCAAACAGCCTATTCCACGTTGTGATTTTCTAAAAGATTTAGTTTTAAAAATTGTTCAAAGTTATAACTTGATCTCCCTTTAAAAAGCACAGTGTGCAGCTTTTCCTGGGAGTATGTTGTGCCCCCATTCCCATCCTGTTCAAGAAAAGAAAAGAAAAGACATCGTTATAACTCTTGAGGTCTTGTAACTTCTAAAACATTGAAAGATTTCCCTCTTTTGAGAAGAAATAATTTTCTCGTCCCTTATTCCACTTGCAGTGGAGCTTTTGGGAGGTAGGAGGGGTCTTCGCTGAAGAATTTCATTAGAAGTGGGGAGAACTGAAAGCTGGAAAATCTCATTTCAGTCAAAGTGGGGATGTCTTGATACCACAGCTCTCTAATCATGGCATTTCTATGTGTGAGCAGTAGCTCATTACTGTGTAGAGGATCCTTTTGTAGTTGTCTGTTCCCTTGCACTTTCCTTCCGTTTTATCAGGCCCAAACTGCTTTTATTTTGTTCCTTCTTTTTTTCTTACGCATCAGTTTCTAGCTATCAAATCCCAAAATAGTAGGCTAGTGAAATCAGTTTTGTCCTAAAAAACTGGATTTCACTCATTATTATCATCCAGTGCCTTTCTCAAGAACTTTGCATCCTGGTTACAATGAGCTTTTTTTGTTGGGCTGTCCTACGTCAGTCTCTTTTCCTTTCTGATTCAGGGTGCTGATATTTTTTTACAAAGCAGTGGTACAAGATGGTCAAAATGTAATCGGAAAGAGGCTTGCGATGACGCTCGATTAATGAGTGATTAAAATAGTCTTTGTAATTACAGCTCTTCACGTCAGATTGCACAGATTGTTTCCTGCTACAAACTAGCCTTTAGCTTGCTGGGTGCCACGGGTGGGGAGGAGCATTGACTTCTGACACAAATCCTGGGCTGGTCCTGCCCTGGACTTGATTAGAGCCACTTCTTTCTTGTGGTGCTGGCGTGCATCTAGAAGAGTAAGGCTGCTGCAGTTATATTGTCCTGAAGCTCCAAAGCTTGAGATGGAGAGGTTTTTATGTTCTCTTTGAGCAGTTAAGTCCTTAAATCAACACTACCATGAGAAAAATCACTGACGAGACAGAAAAATACCGTGTTTGAAATAGATATTACTTTGACAGAGGCAGAAACAGAAGTAATTCTGGTCTTTGTTGGAGATTCGTGTTTGCTTTTAAACCGTTAGGCCATTTTGCCAATTATGTACTACTCTTGTGTAATTAAAAAAAAAAAAAAAAGCTTACTAATATGCACTAAGAGTAAGATTTGTGCTTATTGGGCTGTCAGTGAAGTCTGGTGTTGGAGTTAAGACCCACAAGCTGCGTTTCTGAAGTTGATAGAGCTTTTAAAATCTTGTGGGCTAAATACTTCTATAAGCTGAACAAATGTACATCAAAAGCTTCAGGTTCATTAGGGAAATACCAAATTAATAATGCAAACCAGCTACAGAGGATGCAGCATTAGCTGTAACTAATAACCCTGTGTTCACTACGCACGGCTTGGCCTTTTCGTTAATGTTTGTAATAAGGGCACCCCAGAGCCTTTAGCTACAGCTTTCAGGAATCTGGAAGGAGAGAGTAGATAAGCTTGGGAAACCACTTAGGACCAAAAGGCGTGCTACCACGTTCAACCAAATACTCATTATTAGAAAACACGAGATGATTCTTTGGAGCTGTTCATCAGTCGTTGCCTTGAAGTCTTCTGGTGCCAAAGCCTGTGTAAAGATCTGCTCTGGGAGCACAGGGGGGCTCTGTGTGACAAACTCCATGCTGCAACTGGACATTAAACATCCACTCGAGTCTCCACCTTTGCACATGCAGTGTCAGCACTTCCTGAAAGCAAAGAAGGCAGCTGATGCCACAAGGAGCTGCTACCTCGGGGGTAACTATACCCTGCGATGCTCTTGACGCTGCTTTTAGGCTTGGTGTGCTGTGCACATCTGCAGTCTAGTCCTGTCCGAAGACTGATAGTCTGTGCATTGGGGGAACAAAAGCTGGAAAGCCTCCTGGATCAGCCATGAGAGGTTGCATTGATGCTGTAAAAGGCCCTGATTCCTTGGGATCTAGGGAGTATTATCGCTAAAGATGCACTATGAAAGCTTGAAATACTTAAATCTCTTCTTGCAGCCTCCAAAATCTGAGCCAAGCAGAGATAATGTATGCAGATCTTTCTTTCTTTGGATTTTTAAACAACAAAGAGCCCCAAAAGAGCAAACTTTAGAATCCTTTGATTTCAGACACGAATAACAAAAGTTAAAATGTCCACTTTGAACTTAAAAATACATTGTCTTTAAAGTTGAATCTAGAATGGGCAATAGTTTCTGTCTTACATTTCCAGATGTGCAGCATTACAGCACCTTTCAGTGCTTAGTAATGTAGAATGTTGTAACGAAAAGATACGCCATGTCTCCTCTAAGGAGGCAGATGAAGAGAGAGAAACCATCCAGTATTGTCCATATTTTCCACCAAAAATAAAAGGAGAGTTGTCTGATAATCAAGGTGCTTAACTTGGTAAAAATCTTGTGACTATTGAGGAACAAAACAAAAACATATTGCAAATAGAAATATGCAATAGGAATAATACAAAAGGGAAGGACCTGTGGTAAAGTAGGACTTCTGCTGATATTTGGCCGCTCCTTGTTCTCTAAGGACTTGCCAGTGAATAATACTTGGTAACTGTTTGGGCAGATACATATGGTCTTATGACTTGATGGCTCTGCTAATCTAATTTTTTTTTTTTTTTAATGCACGGAGGTTGCGTGGTTTACTTTTTCATTTTTATTTGTGTGTCTGTGTGACAAGGTGGCTTCCGTATTAAATGTGCAGTTTGAGGTTTGCACAACTTGAGACTCGCTGGTGTTGCCTTAGAGCCAATATTTTGCCATAAGGCAGCAAGAGCTGTATGTGTACAAAAGCAGCAGAGGGTTTTTGCTGGTTATTGAGAATACTCCACTTAACAGTTTTATTTCAGGTTCACAAACAAACAAACAAAAGGTTTGGCTACTCTCTTCTTGTGCTTGAACTACTCTTTCCTTGGTATCTTTTTTTATTCTTCTTCCCGCGATGCTCTGCTGTGACCAGTTAATGTGAAACCTTTTCTTAATGCTTTTTTTGGTAAAAACAAATCCGCTGAATTTCCCTTGTCTGTCATAGCAGTAATTCTTCAAAGAGCTCCAAAAGGTTAGTTGAGCATGAAGTCCCCTGCCTGAACTTAGTGGCCATCCTTACTCAACACGTGCTTACCCAGGTGCTGACCGGTCTTTCCCTTAAGCTGGCCTCCAAGACTTCCCCAGCAGTGTTGTTTAGACTTAACAGCCTTCTTTGCTTCCTGCTTTGCCTCGTGATCCTTTTATTTTTTTTTTAAAAAAAGAAAAAGTAAATGATTACTCCACTTTCCAGTCGTAATTTATTGTATTGTTTTCTTGGGGTGGGGAAAAAATATATAAAGTCTTGCCGGCTTTTACTTCCTCTACAACCTGGGGGTGCATGTTTATCTGGACCACCATGCTTTTCTCCTATAGTAATTGCGTCTAACATTTTATAATTCTGTTATCTGTGAATTACCCAGCTTCTCAGTCGTTCCTGGAAAATTGACCGCCAACTTGGGCATATCTCCACCCTCTTTCTCTGTAAAGACAGAGGCAAAGTAATTCCATTTCTTTTCTCCCCTCTAAAATTAAAGTAAGGTCTGTAGTTTAAGTTCCCCTGGTTCTCTTGCCCTCAATGTATTATGTTTGTACTTATATGTATATTTTTAAAATTGTCTTATTAAGATTTTCTGCAGTTTGTCTTTTTAATTTGACTTATTTTTCCTCATTTTTAAAAAATGTCTAGTCTTTTATAGTGTTTTAATACTAAGTCTGTTTCACCTCCCTACTGAATTTTACCACATGTTTCTTAACCATTTGCTTTTCCTATCTCGTTTAAGGGTATGATTTAATCTTAAAGGAAAATTCCACAATGTTACAAGTGCTGAAGTATTTCAGAAATAGGCTATAAGGAAAAGTAGATGAATTATACAGATGATTAAAATTGACACAAAGAACTTGTTTGCAGTATTTTTGCTGGTTGCATAATTCTTTAAAATCCTGGAGGGTGTTTGTACATTAATTATATAACCTATTTAATTGCTGTAAGTTACAACTATGTAGAGCTAGCATGAAGTAAAATAAATTCTTCACCCATCTGTAGACTTTACTACAGTAAAGCCTTTCCTGTGGGGAGTAATATGTTTATGTTTTTTGATTGTAGAATAATACTGCCCCAGGAGCAATGACACGGCGCAACACATACGTTTGCAGTGAAAGAACCACCGCTGACAGGCATTCAGTGATACAGAATGGCAAGGAGAACAGGTATATGAAATGTCTTAAGTTTCATGTCACTTCAGGTTTCTACAAAGTAGTAATGTCTAACTTTAAAAAGTAATATTCTAAAACAGTTCCTTGTGGAAGGTGAGTACAAATCTCCAGTTCTTGAGCACATGTAAGTATGTTTGTTTTATATGCTTAGTTCACGTAGTCTTTATACTTAGTTTCTAAATGAAAGATCCTGATACTTGGTCAAATCTGTTTCATACTCACACAGCTTATATCTTGATCAGTGGCTGACTTCTCTGACCAAACAACGCGTGCTTACAGAAGAGGTTCTTTTCATGTCAAACTACAAAGTCCATCTCTCTTTGGCCAGTGTGTCTTTATGTTTTAGTCTAAATTGTACTTGCAGCTGTGATTACTTGGAATAACCCTTTCCTACAAAATCGCAAAGTCAGAATTTGGATTATTTTGTTTTCAGAGAAAATTGATGAAAAAGTTACAGGCCATTGGTACTGCAACCATGGCACTAATGCCCTCCTTTCCTGTGTACTGAGGCTGGAAGAGAGCTCTAAAAAATGAATATCTTATTAAAACAAAATATATGAATAAACTTATGAAGAATGCCATTGAATGTACTGGCTCGCTGAAGAGAGAGAAGTTCTAGACCGGGTTCCCTTTACTGTTCCTCACAGAATTTTACTAGCCTCCAAAATTATTTGTAAATTCAAAATTAGGAATTACAGTAGAAGTTGGGAATAGGATACTTGCTTCATGTAGGGCCCCTAAAAAAAAAGCTGCTTGTAGCTTGATTTCCTCACAAAAATCCCTCCCCACCTCTGAAGCTTATAGGGAGGAGAAATTAAGTTGTGATGTGAATGGAAAATCTGCTGGTTCCTTGTTTGACCCGTGGAGTCTGAGATAAAGGACATGGTTGTGACCCTGTCTCTTCCTCCCAGCTTCCTACAAACTGAAAGTGATTAAAGAAATAGTCAAGGGTAGGTTTGAAGAGTGCCCAAAGTCTAGCTGGCCAGGTGGGCCTGCGGTCAACTCTCTTGGGAAGCTCCTTGGTACTGTGTCCTAGTGCGTCTGTCTCGTTAACGTGACCAAGTTTGTTTGGATTGAGATTCACCATTGTTTCTTTGAGTTGATAGGTTAATGGCTTTCTTCTGTCCAGACTCCCTTTGAATCTTTTTGTCCTAAATAGTTTTGATCACATTTAACTACCTGATTCCTTGTTTTGCTACTACTGTTTTGTTTTGTCTTTAATGTCTTTGCAATGTTGTCCACAATTACAATGTTATATTTGGTGTGAGTTATTAAATATTACTTATTAGGAAAGCTGGAGATTCAGGTACCCTCTTGGTTCAGGAGTAACTTCATGCTAAGGAGTCATATTTGGAGGGTTTTTTTTTCTCCCAGCCTTGACTTTCTCAGCAAACTGCCATCTTTCCAGTTCATCGTGAATCATTTTTAGGATTAAAGTTGAAGATCTTTAGTACTTGATAACTATACTAATCATATTTTATTTTTCTAGGTGATTATTCGTATGTAATTTATCTTTAATTGTCAATAATGCTGACCAGTTTTGTGTAGTCCCTCTTTCCTCCCATTCCTTGCACACCCTCCCTGCAAAGAAATGTAGTATCAAAAAGTCATCCTGCCTTTTGCTAATAATTGAGTTTACACTGGGAGACTTCTCATTTTCAAAATGAATCAACACTAAACTGTGTGTTCATTTTGGTACAGTTTCAGAATTTGTGTAGAGATTAACAGAGCCAAATCTGAATACCCTTTTTTTGCTGTAACTGGGCCAAAGCTTGGCTAACCCTATGAAATTTAAACCTTTTTGCAGGCCGAGTAAACATGACTATCAGTAGGGCTGGCTATTCAGATAAATTGTCCTGTATTTTTTGTTTGTCTTTTCCAGATGTATTTCTGTAATTCTTCAAATATTACTGTACTTTCTACTTGGTAGAAAGAAACTTTAGGAACCTAAACTGTTGTGAAGCAAACTCTAATAGAGAATATGAGCTTTATATGAATCCAGCACATTAAAAATGCTGCCTGTAATCTTCAAGTATCCATTTGTGGAAAATAATAAAGGCAGGGGAAGTTACTTTATTAAAGTTTTTATTGGAACCAGTTGGGTGCTGACTGTGGCCCTGTGAAAATTGAGGCTTGCTTCAAAGCCAACGTGTGTGCATTTCAAGTCTTTATTCATTTGGTAAAGGAAGTGATAAAACCTTATCTTTTATTTGTTTGTTTTTATCTTCCGCACTTAGTTATGAGAAGACCATATTCCTGAAGGTATGGAAACATTTTTGAGCTGACTAGTTTGTCAGTGGACTTAATGCTCAAGAAAAGACCCCATGACAGAATGGTAGAAGCAGAGGGATTTTACAGCTGTTTTTGCACATTGTGTGACTGACACGGGCATTGGGACATGTGGGATGACTCTGGCTTTCTGCTTAAAGCCTTAGCATTAATTAATGCACTTGGGAGCTTGTGGAACGCTCTCTGTAATGATCAGCAATTGCATTGTCACTTGCCACACAAACGAGGTACAGCTGCCTCAGATTTTAATAAGCCTCAGCACCAGTTGATGAATTTCAACTCGCTATATGTTCCAAGGCTAGTATCCAAAGAAGCCCATTTCTAACTAAAACAGTTCAGTGTGTGCTAGGGTACCCTATCGATAACTTTTAGTCATCACATCTTCAGAGGTAGATCATTAAGGTACCTGGAATAAGACTAATAAAACTTGGGGCTAACAAGTTGTTAGCTAGAGCTGTGAAGTGCTCGCGTGGCCAGTGGCTAGTTACTTGGGATCCCTTTTGAGATATTACCTTGAATCAAATTTGAATTTTCATTCCCTTACAATTTCTTAATAGCTTTATACAACTCCAGAGCTGGGCCATGCTGCAGACTCAGTCTGCTGAAACAGCAGTGACAGTAGTTGGCTTTCTGCTCGATTTGCCAGTGTTGGTGAGATGACTGCGGTCGAGCATTTTCCATTTATGATTCTCAGAATCTACAACAGATTTTGTTAGCTCTTTTAGCTGGGAGTTTTGGTGTCTGAGCTCAGAAGTTTTTTCCATTAGTGCTTAGAAAACTGAGCCCCAGATACCAGTAGGCTGATACTGTAGCTGGGCTGTCAGTCTCCCCTTCTTGAGGTCTGCCTTGCCTGAATGAGATGCAGGTTTGGATTCCACTTTGAGCAGCCCTGGAGTAACTCGGACGTGAACACGCGGTCTCACGATGCTGCAGTTGCCACTTACTGCCGAACCCTGAACAATATTTCTGAATTACTACTGGCATGGTCTTACTGTAGGCATAAGAGGTATGGATGCATGATGCGCCAGCCCTAAGGGCCAGGTGCATCTGATTACTAAATAATGTAAAAGTGCCAAAGTGTATTTTGATTCTTAGAAAAAAACTTTCCATGGTCCTGCTTGAGCGTATTGCAGAGCTGGCAGCCTGCTGGCCATTTTGCTGAAGACAGGGCTGTAGGGCTCGCTTCAAAGCCTGAAATGTAACTTACCCCTTGCCAAGGTGTAAGATACTCATCAGCACTTACCCCTTGTCCCTCGAAGGTCACCGAGCGTTGCTCATTGCCTTCCACATCTTGCTTTCCTCAGCCCTTATGGCATTTAGGCTGATTAATGTTAGTGCTTTCGGAGGGAATGTTAGGGTTTTTTCTTCCCCCCCCCCCCCCCCTTTTTTTTTTCCCTCTTTCTTCTGGTACCTCTCTGCAGATTATGACACTTTGGGGTTCTGTTGTGCGTGTAAAGTCCCTGAGGTAGATGAAGATGTAAACGCTTGTCCAGCTTACATTGATCTCTTCTACATCGATAGTTTGTGGCAGGAAGCAGCAGTAATGGAGCTGTCATCAGCCTTTCGGAAAGCGAGCTTGGTGTTTGGGGGTTTGCTCGTTTTTTACGTTAAGACCAATACAAATTGCATCAGGGCTTTCAGTTAGTGCTTTGGCACAGATCACAGAGCCCAGTTCCGAGGTCCTTGCACAGGAGGGAGTCATCACAAGCTGAGAATTAGCCCATCATAGCTGGCGCATGCTCTCATAAGGACACTCCTAGGGCTGCGTAGGGTGGCCACTGCTGCATACGCAGGCGAGCTGCCAGAGTTCATGTTCTCTGCGAGCGTATCAGAAGGAAAAGTTGCTTTTGTTCCATGCAGTAGTTTCTTGTTGGTCCATCACGCTCTTCTTTCTGCCCTGCCTGACGCCACGCGGCCCCGCAGCCTGACAGAAATGTTCGCTTACGCAGCTAGCCCCGCTTCGGTTTGCACCGCGTCCTCCTCCAGCGCCCGGCTGCGACATCAGAAGTCGATGTCCCTGTCGGCCTCTGTGCACACGAAGATGACGTTGCCTCCGATAGACAGTGGTGCAGATAACACCAGGCCTGCGTAAGAACCTGAAACCCCCTGGCACTAACTTACCCCCCTGCTGCCTAACTTTGTGCTGTGGAGTCCCTGGCCCTAGGCGCTACTAGTGCGTATTGCCCTCAGGGTGTGTGTTTCCTCATTGCTAGTCGTGTTTCCGTGTCTTGTGGCGTGTCAGGCTTTCCGTGACCTCATCCTGCAGGAAGGAGCATTATTATTATTATTTATTGTTATTTTTCTATGGCTAGGTGTATTGGACATTCCCTCTTGTCCATGTGAGACTTTAATCTGTGTGTCCCAAAGGACTTCACTGGTTGAAATGATTTGCCTGCAGAGAGTTTTGTGTAGGGTATTTTCAAATCCTCAAGGTTTTCAAAAATTCGTGGAGTGGGGAGGGAGGGTTGTTAAAGTTGCATCTCTTTTTGTGGAAGAAAATTGCAGCCAATTCCCCTCACTTCCCAAGGAAACTTGTATTCACCTAGTTAATCTGGTCTTTCCAGGATGCTCATATTGTATTTTTCTGCCTGCATAGGTTTTGGTTTAGGCAGGTGTTAAACCCTAACCTCTTAGGAATTTGGATCCTGTATGATGCTGTAATACTGTTGATGTTTCCTAGCTGGCCTGTGTCGAGGTACCTGCTTATGCTTTGCTGTAGAGCGCCGTGTTTTGTGTTTCCTGCAGTGCCTAGTGCTTGTGTACAGACGCTCTAGCGTTGTTCTCTGTTTTCTGCTCTAGCACTATCCCCGATCAGAGAACTCCTGTTGCTTCAACTCACAGCATTAGCAGCGCAACCACACCTGACCGTATTCGTTTCCCCAGAGGAACGGCTAGTCGGAGCACTTTCCACGGGCAGCTCCGGGAGCGACGCACCGCTACCTACAACGGGCCGCCCGCCTCGCCCAGCCTGTCCCACGAGGCGACGCCGCTCTCGCAGACCCGCACCAGGGGCTCCACTAACCTATTTAGCAAACTAACGTCCAAGCTGACGAGAAGGTAAGCCTCCCGCGGCGGCGTGCTGCTTGTGCCGGGCCGCGGGAGTACCTCATGGTTTGTTGCTTGGGTTTTGTCCCCGTTTGCTGCCCTGTCTTAACCATTTCTGCGTCTTAGCGTGTGGAAGGTGTGGTGTGAAATGAGTTTTTCGTGATTCTTTCTCATTGGAGAAAGCCATTTGTTTTTAGCAGTCGAGTCAAATGGGGTACAATTGGACACAGAGCAGCTTGGTCTGGGCTGCTGCTTCCTTCGTGAGGATGCTCCTACTCATGCCCGGAGTCCTCGTGCTGCAGACAAAGCCCTGGTTTGGCTCCTGTGGAGCTGCACGCTCCCAGCTGCCTCCTGGGAGGATGCAGAGGCTGGGACCCCGGTCTTGGTGTTTAATGCCATGTTAAAAGCTCGGGCTGCGGTTCCACCATCACTCTAGATTACTGATGTTTCTGAAATACTTCTTTCTTCCACTCTTCCTGGCAACACACAAATAGAAATACCACAGGAGGCAAGGGTAGGGGCAGGAAAGTACCCCTCCTTTTGGTAGGAGAGCAAGCACAGAGCAAGCAAGTCTTAAACCAGTGGCAGTACTGCCCTGTCGGCCCAGGCAGCAGCCCTGAAAAGCCCTGAAAAACCTGCTTCTGTTTTGGTGCTGGCTTCATGCACAGGTTATATTTTTGGAGTTAAGTGTGGCCTAATCAGAGCCTACCTTAAGCAGGAACTTACCCCAGTACTGATGATTGAGTATTTTTTGTTTGGTTTTTATGCTGATGGGGCTCTTAAATCATACATAGATTTGAAATTAAATTAGTTCCCACAGACCCTAAAATTAACAAGCATGCCTCCCTATTTAAAACTTGTGCCGTCATACACCACCTACACCAGATGACTCTATCTGCAACTTCTGTTTGCAGAAGTGAGGGCTTTTTTTTACTTTTATGTCTGTGACTTGTGATAATTTTTATGCTTTTGTACCCTTATCGTAAGAAATTTTTTGAAACGTAGTCTCTGCCTGCTTGTATTTGTTCGGGGCTCGTATCTATACATGTGTGCACGTGCTCACTCTCTCAGCACCATCTTTATAGTCTACCCTTTCTACTAAATAATAAGCCAAACTCCGTTCTTTTACAACTGGTTGACTTCAATATAAGAAACAAATTGCCTTCAAAATGTGAAGGTTGTTTATGTGAAAAATTGAAACATGACGGTCCTGACGTTGGTAAATATTTTACCCTGTCAGCTAACCACTTCTCTGGGAAATACTGTGCCACACAATACTGTCCAAGTCTTTTTGTGAGAGAGAACAGATTAAATTTTTGAATAATTAGGGCATCTGCCTTTTGTTAAATGAAAAGTCTTAATCACACACATCCTTTGGGCACATCTTTCTGTACCCTGGTTTGTAATAGCCTTACTTAATTTTCCATCTGACATGCCAGACACGGACACTCATGTTGTGAATATGCAGGCTCACGAGTTGGAGAGCAGTCGCTCCAATCCCTAGCTCTGAGTCTCAACTTTTCCGGTGCAGTGTGCTTTCCCTTACATTTTCTCCCTGTACTTTTAACAATAATTTAAATTCTCCCTGGACTCTATTAAATAACACACAGTTGTAACAAAAGAGCACAGTTAAAGATGACTAAGTTTGCACTTGGAAGACCTCTTGGGACTGGGGCTTTGTTTTATGCTAGATGTCACGTATCCTAGAAGGAAGGCAGACCCTTCATAGGGCACACAGTTATGTTTCTGTTTTTAAGGAACAAATCAAAAACCTACTAATTTATTCTAGCTTTCTGTATAGGGGAACAGTCTAGTTTTGATTATTAACCATGTTTTGGTTATTACAGCTTCTGCCACTGGATTGATTTAGGTATTTCAGGGTATTATAAGGTATTATAAAAGGAAATAACCTAACTCCAGAAAATATACAAGATCTTATAGTAGTAGAACTACTGATGATTGGTTTCTACTTGAAATACATGCAGTAAATCCAAATAGTTTAGGTGACCTTACACATTAAAGGGGTTTGAAACCAGTAAGTATTTTAATTCATTGTAACTACTGGTGGCTCATTTCCCAGAAGAAAGGAAACAGTAACACTAAAAGAGTTTGGCTCCTCAGACCTTCAATCATCTGCTTAATCTCCAAATGTATTAAAGTGTCATTTCTTTGTGCATTTTAAATGAGATCTTTTTGCATGTTTCACTCTTAATGGATTTTTTCAAATTATTTTGTACAATTTTTTTGTTAATTCTTATTTTGGCTTAATTTCTTTTAGAAACATGTCATTCAGGTTTATCAAAAGGTAGGATTTTTTTATATTTAAAAAAAAGTGGCTCCTGCAATTAACAACAGAATTGGCTTTCTAGCCTTGTTCTCTAAAAACTAAACTTTCTGCTGACAACTAAATATTTCCTTTTGCAAAAGGAAAGCATAGAAATAAATCCATTAACTTATGATTATACTTAAGAATCTGTGGCACCTGTGTAACAAGATGCTAAGCATGCCTTGTGAATTCTTCTTTCTTTGATAGAGTTGATAGTACCAAAGTAATTCTGCTCTTTGTACTAATACACTTAGCATGCTTATGTTTGAAGAATGAGGTATTTGATAACAATGATGAAAATATAAACAAAACATAAGGTTACAAGCAAATAAAGGTAAGTGATGCTAAGTTTACATTTTTTTTCTCTTCTGTTTTATGTAGCTTTATAACAAAACATTTTGAAGTGGTGTCTGCAGTTGATACAGTAGACAACATTTTTATGTCTAACAGATGGTTTGGATTTGGAAGTTTGAATGAGGGTCAAATGACAGTGTATCTATGTTTAAAAAAAGAAAAAGGAAGTATTTGATGAAGTGAATTGCAACTGAAGTGCAAACACTTCAATTCCAAAAATGTAAATGCCATTTATGCAAATGTACTGATATGAAGAAAACTGATCCCAGTCTGATTCACATTTCAAACCCAAAAGGTCAAATTTACTCTTCCTATTTAGGAGTGAATCAAACCACCATTTATCTTGTTAGTCCATGATTGCTTACAAAAGGTTGTTACACAATTTTTATCCATGAGTAAATTTTTCCATAATACCTTGTAATATCCTTTTAAATTGTCATATCATGGAATTTCCTGAAGGATGGTACTTCCAGTTTTCAGGTACTGATCAAAAATGATGACACAGGACTAAAAACCATACCAGACATCTGGTCTACCTTTCAAAGCCCAAGGCGGTGTGTGTGACTATAATTCAGACTTTCTCAGATAATTTCATGGCAATGTATAGGTTAGGGAGACCTGAGATGTGGTGGTTAAACGTGGGCTTGTTCTGAAAACCCAGACCCTAAAATTACTTCTCATTTAAATGGGAGTACCCTTTTAAACAAAAAAGTTATTGTTCAGCTTTGAGACTTAGCAAAAGGTAACTTTTATGTCTTTTGAGAGAGGGATCTGCATAGTCCTATGCTGCTGCCCAGGACCAGACCAGCCTTTTGAATTCTGCTTCAAGTGCACATGGTATCTCCACACACACACCTGATCCTGTACATAGGTATAGAATTGCATTGAAGATGCTTTTTCCTGGCAGGTTTTCTCACTTTGTACACTGAATTTTAAACTCTGTCTTGATCCTGTAAGAACAGCTATTACCCAATACCATGAATATATAGTAATGCAAGGTCATTTGGGGGAGCTGAGCAGAAAGAGATGATCAGTCACTCCTTTGTAAGCTACTTAATCCTAATACTGTGCCTGGTACCCAAAGGTATGAGATCTGTTCTATACCTTGTGCTGCCTTTCCAACTTATATATTGTGGAAGACTAATTTATTTTCATGTTCTGGTTAGCAATTATAACTTACAATGTTTGGATTTTATTGCATCACCTTATTTACACATCACATCTTATTTTAGTGTCTTGCCAACCCCTTTTTTTGTTTTTATTCTAGCCCTGGAATATTTTTTCAGATAGTTTTCTTTGTTTTTAACTGTTTTGTTTTTTAACACTGAGTGTACAAAGATGTAAAGAACAGAAAATCACTTAGGACACATGTATAGAAACATTGCTTATACTTTTGAAAGCTGTTCACAATTCGTGCATCAAAAAATAAGGGAGATACTGAATAGACGTGGCATGGGAGACAAGAACTTAACTTTTCTATCTATTTGCTTCATTCTCAAGATCAAGCAGTGTCTTGGTCCATTTAATTTATGCAAGAAAAGACGTCAAATTCAGAACAGAAACCAGTAAGTTGCAGTTCCTGCAGAAGTGAAGACTCTTAGAACTTGAGAGGCCTAAGGGCCGTGTGTGACTTGCAGACCTACCAGAACAATACTGGCAGTAGAGCGAGTTACTGTTCTCAAAGTATTCCTGCTGTTCGGTAGAACAAACCAGAGGCATTCCTTTCATGTAGAAAGGAGTATCTAGAGAGACCAGTCCAGCTCTCCAGCTCTTGGTTTGATGCCTCATGTTTGAGGATGCATGTCACTGAGCAGAGTTTTCAGTGTTAGATGAATGGCTCACTGACTAACGTAAAGATTTTCAGAGAGATTTGCATGAAATCTCATGTGATATTTTAAGCTGGCAAGTATTTTATAAACAATGAGCCTTCTCAAATTTAGACTATAGTTTTCTAAGAAATTCAGGAGTTCCATTAAATTTCTACATTATTAGAGAGGTTTTTATTTCAGTGTTTTCTGGACAGTAACAGTAAGACTATTTCCTGGGAACAATTGTAACTCTCTTGTTTCTAGGACCTTTGGCAAGTTAAAAGAAAGTGGAAGTCATCCACAAATGCACACAGCTCTTAAAGATGCCTCCTTCCACATCGTAGTAACACAGGAGGCTCTTTAATTTCAACTGCTTTAATTGGAATGGAGCAGTATCTTCAAGCTTGATTGCATTCTTGCCTGGTCAAATAAGATCATTTGGATGGATTGTTTTGAAAGGTGTGGGTTTGCTCAGCTGCTTCTAGTAAAGGTTCTCTCCCCTTCAATTCATTCTTCCAGAATTGTCCTAAGGGACAAGTTCATGGATTGTGTGCTCAGTCCTTAAATCTTTTCACTCTCACCTAATGCACAGTACAGTGGATCAGCATGTGGTCTGCTGTGCCTCCCAAAACAATCATCAGAGCTATTAGTATGTAAACTCTTGACACTGACACTAGAATTCTGAGATAAACCATCAATTGAAGTAAATTACGTATGGACAGCAATGCAGGTTCTCCTGCATTACTGGTGAAAAAGGTGGAATTTTCCAAAATTAATGGTTTCATTTTAAGATTAAATGTTAATATTTTTATATAAAATCTTGCTTTGATGGAAAAGACTAACCTTAGAAATACACTCTGAAGTGCTAGAATTAGTATTAGTTAAGGACTTGTCAGTTTTGGGGGTTTTTTTACTATTAGAAGAGTTTGGTGCCAAATGCTTCTTGGTGGTGGCCAGTGATAGGACAAGGGGTAATGAGTGTAAGTTGAAACCCAGGCAGTTCCATGTCCATGTGAGGAAGAACTTCTTTGCTGTGAGGGTGCCCAGAGCCCTGCAAGAGGCTGCCCAGAGAGGCTGTGGAGTCTCCTTCTCTGGAGATCTTCCAAACCCACCTGGATGCCACCCTGTGCTCTGGGTGTCCCTGCTAGAGCAGGGGATTGGACTAGATGATCTCTAGAGGTCCCTTCCAACCTCAACTGGTTCAACTTAGTCCATTTCATTTTTTGCAATTTAGTCATGGGAAAACTTCTACTATTAGAGAGACTTTCTTACCATGTTTGTACAGTTCGTAATAAAGTAGTGTTCTAATTGGATGTTGTTGTAATAGTCGCTCAGAGCTGAATGCCTTTGCATTTTCTTGGTTTTTATCTGTATTACAGTAGCAGTACGAAGCTCGAACGGAACCAGGCTCCGTGTTTTACACAAGTGTTTTGGCTGTGCTCCTTCCTTACAGGATTCTTAAAGTATCTGTTCCATTGTGGCCATGACTGTACAAATATAGTGAGAATAAAAACTCTCTAGATGGGTTTTATAAGCATGTTTCCTCACTGCAGCCCAGCAAAGGGAAGATAATGAGGAAATAAAGTCATGTAACTCAGCACTATGCATCAAGGAATAACCTTGCTGTCTTTCATCATTACTAGACACTTGATGGGCAAATTGCTTTATTTCAGTATGTTTGATTTTAATTCTATCTCTTTTTATGTAGTGAAACCATGTACTAGCTTGTAGTGGTACTGGCTTGCAGACAACTAAGTCTTGGAAAACCATCTGCTCTACAAGCAGAATTAACACAGATGTAGAACCATGATACCGTAATTACGGGAAGGTAAAAGTAGATGATACCCCCCTTTATTTTTCGAGATGTGGAACTTTTCAAATATGTTAAGAGATCAGTAGCTGTGCAAAAAAGATAGGAAGTTAAGCTTAATCTTGAATATGAAGATGCATCAATGTGGGATCTAATAGGATGGATTTGCCACCATTTGAGAAACCTTGAATTTGCCCATACACTCTGTTCAAATGTTTGTGTTTTATAGTTTTAAGTATTTTGGTATCATTTAAATATTTGATATTTCAATTTTGACATATGTGAACACACACAGGGTGCCCAGATGTGCTCATAAATATTTTTTTAAATGTCCTTATTCTCAAATAGAACTTTTTATTACAGTTAGTCTAATTAGGGGATATTTAATAGATTTTGCTATTTTAATTTAACATATTCTTCTTTTACAAATTCATTTAATGCAGTAGTATAGATAAACACACAAACTAAACAATAGGTGTCTCAAAAATCTGTGCTTTGCAGACCCACTGGGCTTGGCAAGGGGCTGTATCCTGAATTTGTTCTCAGCTAGAAAGTTCATTACATCTTTGTTGCTTTGTGTCCTAATGCAACTTTGGTAGGATTGCAATAGCTTTTAGCAATGATTTGGATGTTTTATATTGTAGTGTAAGATTTGTCTTCTCTTTCCCGCTTCCTTTTGCTTCTGCTTTCTTTTCAATGAGGCTCCCGACTGACTATGAGAGGAACGGGAGATATGAGGGCTCAAGGTGAGGGTAAAATTTTTGTTTGAAGTGTTGCGTAGGTGAGTTCCATCCTTTCTTCTCTTGGTTGCGTGGCAGAGCGGCTTCAGGCGGCAGCTTTTGTCTCCTTTAAAGCTTTGAAACTAAACAAAGAAGCATTTCTGTCTGCAAAACAGCTGCTCAAGTATTGACTGACCTGGTTCTAAACTCCTGTCTTTCCCGTTACCTTTTCCCTTGTGTGTTTTCTGCATTCTCCTAGTTATAACTTGCTGTTGTTACGCAGCCCTGCAGGCAAGCAGTCCCTAGAGACACTGCATATCTGTAGGATAACCGCTGAAGGCTGTTAAGATACAATATTACCTCCAAAATTTCACATAATTAAATGGTATTATTTATATTGAACTTCAAAAATCTGCATACTGGAAAAAAAAAGAGAAATTCTCAAATTTGTACCAACTTTCCAAGTGTTTTCAAGTAGCAAGAGCTTTCTAAACTAAAACATGCATTGAACAGAAGCAGTTGCCCTCCCCTCAACCTGCTGACTCTTACAGGCTTCTTTAATTAAAATCTTGAAGAAAAAAAAAAAAATTTGCATGCTGTATTTTTAACTTCTATCAAACTGTAGAGCTGGAGTTGAGCTCATAATCCTGTGACTCTTGCAGTTACCAGAAGTCTTCTCTAATAGCGTATAGCTTTATGCAATAAGTTGTCTTTGAGATGGATTTATTTAGCTTTCTAACCTTGCTATCACTTTCAATGTAATTTTTCTGTAATTGCTTCCTTAATGGTGGCAGAGGGAAAGTGTTGTGTAATGAGAAATTGATTGTGAAATGTTTTAAAGGGGAGTTTAATATCTCCAGATTGAATTATGGAGTTTAACATGAGATTTGTGTAACCTGACTGCAGCCATATAATTTATCTTCAAAAAATACTCAAGTACAGTGGTTACTGTGTCTCCTATCCTTGGGACAAGTCAATTTGAAGAGACGTCCATGTCTGGCCAGTGTTCAGATATGTCCCTAAAAACACATTGGATTTTTTTTTATTTGAGGTCCCAAAGTGGCTCTCCCCTCTTTAGCTGTGTGACCGCTAATTGAAGTGGAAGATTTATGATTCTTCCAGAATTCTGGATATTTCTTTTCAGAAATTTCTGGAGATTTCTTTCCAGTTTCATATATAACCTCAGTTTTCCCTGCAGAAGGAGAAGGTCTACAATTGAAGTGCTGTAGAAGACTGCAAGCTTGGGGAATGCAACCTTATGATTTTGTGCTTTTATCTCTGAAGGTTGTGGTAGTAAATGTTAACCCCCTTAGTCAGGCGTTTTGCTCATGAATTTGTGGACATGCCTGATGGTGGCCAGCAGCTCTGGGTTTTGACCAGGAGGGCACTTAGCAGCGTAACTCGTAACAGCAGAAACGTCGTTGCGTTGTCTCCATCGCCCCAGTCTGCCTGGCCCCGCGGAGGCTTGAGCAGACCTTCGTTTCCCGTTGCATCGTAGGTGGTAGGCTTGTTTTATTAGTATTTTTCACCTTGGAGAGCTGGTTTATCTCCCGCTCCTCCCTCCTGTGGTTTCCAGTCGTGCTGCCCCTCGTCCCTGAGCTCTGTTGCAGCCCCCCAGGCTTCTGCTTGATGTTGGCCACGTGCCTGCACCCACCTAGGAGCGGGTCCCCGCTCGCGGCCGGAGCCTCGCGGGATGAGCAGGGCGGCCCGGCCCCTGCTTGGCTTCACTAACACGCAGCTCGGAGCCTCTGCCTTGCCCCGCTCACTGACGCGTTGCTCTCTTCCAGCCGCAACGTAGCTGTGGATCAGAAGGACGAGAACAAGGAAGCCAAGCCCCGTTCGCTGCGTTTCACCTGGAGCATGAAAACCACCAGCTCCATGGATCCCAATGACATGATGAGGGAAATACGGAAGGTCCTGGATGCCAATAACTGTGACTATGAACAAAGAGAGCGTTTCTTGCTTTTCTGCGTCCATGGAGATGGGCACGCGGAAAACCTTGTACAGTGGGAGATGGAGGTGTGTAAACTGCCAAGACTGTCCCTGAACGGCGTTCGCTTTAAGCGGATATCGGGAACATCCATAGCTTTTAAAAACATTGCTTCCAAAATTGCCAATGAGTTAAAGCTGTAACAAGAGAAATAGTTAAGTTGTAAATTAGTTAGCAATTTCAAGTGTTTTTGAGAATTCCAATGGAAATGTATAGAATAACATTTAGGCAATAACTTCTGCATCCTTCTGAATAGTGATATTAAAAAAAAAAAGATAAAAAGCTGCTGAGCTGGGAGGGAGAGTTGGACTTTTTTTTATAAGTGCACTACAGCATTAAAGTTGCCTACTATGTAAAATATTACCCCTTCTGCTTTATTTCCATTGCTCCTAAGTCTTTGACAACGAATTGAATCACAGAATATATTCATTTAAATATGCCTCCTGTTTGTGTGGACGTGTGAATGTACAGTATGTGTGTATAATATATAAAGAATTCTATGTAAACAATTCATTTACAACATCGAGCTGTACCAGTACCTCTTTTTGGGCTAATTTTGGTGCTAAAAATTGAAGTGGCCAAGGAGGAAACACTTGAGTTAATATTTAAAATAACTGAAGAGATAACAAGTAAATGCAGGTTTACAGTTCACTGCTGTGTTAAGAAAAAAAAAAGTGTGTGAAGGGTTTGGATTTACGGTTGTGAACATTATTAGTCCTGTTTTCTAAGTAGATCTCATGAGATTATTAAAAATTCACTTTTACTGAGTAAGTCTTGCATTATATTTTGCCCACCTATTTATTACTTAAATCTGAATCACATTTTTAAAATGTAGTTGATTTGTGCATTAAAATTTGGGTAAATGCTTCCATTCTTCTGCTTCTGCTAAACTACCGAGATGGCCCCTTGTCCTTTGGGCTTGTGGGTGTTGCTTGCAGCTGAGGACGCCTTTGTGGTTCTTCACGTCTCCTCTCTAGATTAACACAGTCTAATAGGGCATGCTGACTGCTGGCCAGGGCTTTTTCTCTCAGAGCCAGTTCTCCACGTTAGACTAGGTCAGAGAGATGCAAAGGACGGAAGGACTCTCAAAGACTGACCGTTCTTTGGCTCGCTATCCGGGGTGATGCTTTTCCAGTGGCTGGGAAGCTCTGCTTCCCTTTGGATGCTGGCTGTGCGCACTGTTGGAACCCCAAAGTGGGATCTAATTGACTTCAGGTGTAACATCCAGCTCGTGGAACTACAACAGCAGGCAGTAGGGGTTGAAGCTCTCCTTGCAGCTCTCTCCTGGCGTGCTTCCGCTCCGCTTCGGATGTTCCCCTTTCGGGGGCTCCATTCCAGTTGTGTCTTTAGCTGCTGCTGAGCAGGGAGTCCCTGGTGGCTCCCAGTGTGGAAACCTGCCCGTCCCAAGCTTCCTGGTGGCCAAGGGGCTTTCTGCAGGACACCAAGGTACCGTCAGGTAGTCCCTGCTTTTTAACCATCATTGTGCTGGCCTGGCTTTCGTCCTGCGAACAGGGACCAAGAGGTTTCTTGGTGTGTTGTTTCCTACTGATATTTTCTTTCAACAAGGACTTTTGTAGGTAACATCTGCATTATCTACTTGACTTTTTGTATTAATCAGTGTTTTATGGTTATATTTCAGTGAAGCACTTAAGCATGTACTGAACATGTGCTTTAAACTGGAGACTAAATTTGCATTTTAAATTTGCTGTGAGCTGATAGTTATTCGTAATACAGTCAGGTTTCACCCGAGGTGCAGATGCAAAATCCTTGATATTTTGCAAGTTAGTTATTTTTGTGACCTGTAGTCTCTGAAGGCAGCAGACTTCCCCCTCTTTCCCTAAGCATTGATATTGATTATGATATTGCAAGGATAGTAATCATAGCTGTTAAATATAGTAGATACTCCTGAATTTGCATTTTATTCTCTGTATGGTCTGTATCATGCCATGGCTTCGGGAGCTGCTGGGGTTTGGTCGGCTTTCAGTGCTCTGCCTGTGCTGCTCAGTACTTTTTCTACATGAAAACTCCATTTTGTGAGAGCAATAAGACATTCCAGGGCAGCCATCGTACCTCTCAGGTGAACGGTCACCTATCCTCTCACTTCCTACCATCCCAAGCACGCCTGCAGATGTGTTTTTTTCACCCAGCAGTGCATTGCGTTGTCTGAACTGAAAGTGTTCTGATGAATGATGTAAATCTGTACTCACTGGAAGTTCCAAAAGGTTTCATATTAAATGTTTTCTGAAATAACTCTATTCCTACTTCACCTGTTAAGTATGTAATTGTTTCTAGAAAGTGCAGCGGAATCATGCTTTCGATATTTAAAGTTTGTACTTAAGTATTTTTCTTAAAGGGTTTTCAAAAAGATTCTTTTAGAGTAAATTATATTTGAGGTATTAAAGAAAAAAAAAAAGTCTACAATCAGAAACAGATTTTCCAACAGCTTCCAACAGCTTCCCAGATGCCATGTAAAGCTATCAGGTTGCAAGAATATGCCTGTGTTTCTTTATCGTAATACACGCTAATTGTGCAAGCCCCCCGGAATTCCCTGGAAGGAGGAGATTTCCTTCACATCTCTGAGCCAAAGAGCTGCAGGACTTGGCGCATGGGGTTTCTCATGTGTTGCTGTTCCGTGGGGATCCGCGGGGCTCGCCCGCTTCACTGCTCCTCTGCTATAACAGAACTGCTGCTGCTGCTGCTCTCTGCCTAAGCGACAAGCCTTGAAAAGAACCAGAGGCCGATGCTGCGGTGAGAATGTAGCTGCAGGGCCAGGGGGGTTCTGAGGTGTGTCTAGCAGTCAGGAACCGTGTTGCTAATGGTGTGACTGGGGTCCGGAATGCGTGGTCTGAATGCTGAGGGCTTTTTGGAGGGATGGGGACACAGAACGGGCTCCTAACTAAAGTTTTGCATTGCTAAAACCCATGTTGTGCAGCCTCGAAGATGTCTCTTGTGCCGGATTGGCAGAGAAAAATGTTCAGAGTTTTGGGGGGCTCTCTGATGACTGCTTAAATCCAGGTTAGGTTCAGGTAAGTGTTTCTCATACTGCCTCACCTGTCCTCACACTTCAGAAGTGCTTCAGGGGATTTGATCTGCCATGGATTAGACCTAAGACAAAATCTGTAATTGCTGTAAGACCATGTAATCTGTAAGACCATGCTGTAAAGGAGGAGGAGCAGGTAGGTAAGAGGGCTAGCAAGAACTGCTGTTGTGTTTCTACACTGTGGTCATTCACACTGCAGCATCTTCACCAAGCTCTGTGAGGTCATGGGGTTTAGTACAGGCTTTGGCCAAGTTCATCGTTTTCATTTGTATAATGGTGCAATTTCAAGAGCATATGTTGTAGGATACTGAATTTCAAAAGTGTTTTCTTTTTGTTGTAAAACTCACCGTCAAGATAAACTATTACCAAAAAATAGAGGAGAATAAGGTTAGCATCGGCATATTTAGGTAAGGACGAGAGGTCAGAGGTTCCAGGCATAAGGAATGATTGTAGCTGATGTAGGTTAATTTTAAAGATGTAAATTTGCAATTTCCTCTACTTCCAACTATCAGTGTAATCTCATTATATTAATCTTCATGGAAAGGCCTTAGAAGTTTCCTGTAAAGAGAGGTTGGGGTTACTAGAAATCGCTAATGCTGCCAGTTAAACTCCCATCTGATATTACGATAGTGCAGGGCTGGGAACTGCCACGCTGGAGAAGAGTGTTCTCCTGAGCAGCAGTACACTGGCTTCTAATGCTTGTGCCCTGCTTGGAGCTTCCCTTGCTTCAGTGAGCAAATGCCAATTGGGAAAATGCTCGAGTTTTGGATTAAAAACTCAACCTAGGGATTGTAGGGGGTTTTGTGCTACCGGGTATTGCCTCTAAGCCAATGGACTAGTTAAAGTAAGGAGAAATGTGGGAAGGTCTCTGGCTCTTGGCTCCACTGGGTACTGTTTCACCACAGAAGTACTCGGAACAGAGGGATTTGAATGGCTCCTCTTCAGTTTTTGCCAGCCTTGTTCCAGTTTGAGAGTGGTTGAAGCTCTCCTGAGAACAGTGGGCTGCTCTTTGCAGCAGCAGCTGGAAACGCAGGATGGGCCGACAGGCAGAACGTGAACGCTGTGGGTGTTTGTGTTCACCTGCCAGCGCCGCTAGCACCCGGAGCCGGCGGCTAGCAGGGCAGCGGGGAGCTGCACGGAGCAGCCTGTGTGCTGCTCGTTTCTGTGCTGCCGTGCTGGGTGTCCAGGGCTGCGTGTTCTGAGCCTCGGATGCAGGATTCGGGCAGCGCGTGTTGGATTCCACGGCACAGAAATACTGCAGGTCTCGGTCGCTGCACTAATACCTGTAGATTATCACCAGCCATACCCTCCAGTTACAGAATCTGCAGCCTAAAAACATCATCCGTGATACATAATCATGCATTCCACATCTCCTGGTAGTCCCTGAATACACAGAGCAGCGGATGCATTTTGTTTATTCGGTGCTCGAGTTGCCCCAACCTGAGCTGGGGCTGGGAGGGAAGCTGCAACGTCCAGACCGGCCACAGGATGTCCCTCAAGTGCAGAAGCAGCCGCGGGCTCTGACTTCATCTCCGGGGTTTTTAGGGAAAAAAGAAAGGAAAAAAAACACCCCTCACGAATCATTTGGTCCGTGTTTTACCGCAGTTTCACACGCGTCCTCATGAATTAGCCTCTGCTCAAGGTGCAGCGCTGCCATCAGCCTCAGCTTGCCGTGGAAAAGTAATAGGGAAAAAGGATCAGCACAAAATAGCTACAAAGGTTGCATATTTTTTCCTGACTGAAAAATACCCTAATCTCACATTTAATTTTGAATTGTATTTCATTGTTTGGAGAGCTGGTGTTTTCGAATGGTCTTTAACATTGTTATGGGGAACCCCTTTCCACTTTTCTTATTCAAATTCAGTTCAAGCTCCTTTCCTAGGAAAAGGCCGTGTCCGGCGGTGTGTTTGTTTCTACTTAGAAGGGCAAAGGTTCTGTTTAAGATTTAGATTAATTTCTGACTTTAATGATGCTATTTTGCTGTTCATCCCCCAGTGATCATTCTAATCAGGACTCTGGATTGCAGCTAGGCTTTTCTGCAATAATCTGGTATCGCTTGCCACTTATATTTCACTGTATTAGGTAACTCTCTGGAGCTTTATCCCTGGCATTTTCCATTGCTGCAGTCTGTTTTAATCTCCAAACAGATCTGGTCATTTGTGCTTTGAGTAAGCAAGAAATGCAACTTCCTTATTTGCTGAGGCTCTTTCCAAGTTGGGTATCTTGCTGCAGCTTTTACTTTTATCGTAATCAGCGTTTGAAATTGGGGGCATTAGCTAATATTTATCGCCGGGATGTTTGGATTCGGTGAGTGGAAGCCTGGAAGCTGTTCATTTTAGCTGATCTCGGGCTTCCTTACGTTCTGCCTGTGAAATAACCGTGTTGCTCTTGCCCTTCCCGCGCGTGGCTGCAGAGGCACCAGTGGCTGGGCCCGTGGGCGGTGGTTCGTTTCCCTGGCCGGGCGATTTCGTTTGCTTGCGGCGGGCGCCGCGGCGTCCGGGCATCGCGAGCGGAGCTCGGCGCGCTCTGTCCTCCCCTTCGGACGCGCGGCGGGAGCGGAAAGCAGGATTTCGCTCCTGGAAAGTCCTGTTCTTCATCACGCTTCGGCAAGACACTTGGAAACAGCCACTTGCATGAGTTTGTTTGGTCAAACACACATATAATTTTAATAGTTTCATCTAACTGACCCTTTTACGACCCTGCCGTGGCATCCGAAACCTTCTGCTTAAGCCCAGACTCAAGTGGCGCTCCCTTATGGAGGTTTCCAGTTCTCTTGCTGGCACCAGCTCGGTGTTGCGTTGTGCAAGACGTGTTTTCTGTCTGATTTTCGTTGGGGAAATTCTGCTGCTGGGGAGAAACCTGGACCTGTGGAACTGCCTTGAAAAGCAGCAGGAGCAGAGGGAGCGACAAAAGCCTTCCTAAGGTTTATGGGCAGATGCAGTGTTTAATAAACCAGCTACTCCGTGTCCAGCATCTCTCACCAAATCGCTATTAACCCGGCCCTGCTCTGCCCTCCAGTCCTGTGACAATAAAAGAGCATTTCGTCCTTGTCCTCTTTTGTCATTCAAATAGCGGCTTTTCCCGGTTTGCCGGGGCAGCGGCAACGTTCAGACCACGAGAACGTCTTTGATTTGGCGGCGGGGCTGGGGCCGAGGGAGGATGGACACAAACGAGCGCCCTGCTTGGCAGCTCCGCGTGTCTGCGCCCGCTCCCCGCGGCGCTGCAGCAGCCTCCTACGGGCAGCGTTGCCCAAGGAGGCCCCAGAGCTTGGGAGGCTCTTGATTCCCCTCTAAAGGGGGGTTCCCCCCCAGGACATTGTGACTCTCTTGTCCTTGGTTAAGGATAAAGGGTGGTGGCACCGGCTGCTTCCCCAGCAAAGCAGCTCTGAGGCCTCGCGGGGCTCGTGCTTGTGTGGGAGCCCTCGGCGTGGGCACAAGGAGGACGCGGTCAGCAGCGAGCGGAGCCCCCAAGCCCCTGCTGGAGCTCCGCTGTGGCGAGGCGGCTGCGCTTCCCCCTTGGCGTGCAGTCTGCCGCCGGGTCTCAAGGGGGCCCGGCCTCCTCCACCCGCGTTTCTGGGGAGCGGGTGTTAAACCACGCAGGAGCCGCCCGGCCTCCTCCACGTGTGTTTCTGGGGCAGGTAGCYGGGGGGAGCGGGTGTTAAACCACGCAGGAGCCGCCCGGCCTCCTCCACGTGTGTTTCTGGGGCAGGTAGCCGGGGGGAGCGGGTGTTAAACCACGCAGGAGCCGCCCGGCCTCCTCCACGTGTGTTTCTGGGGCAGGTAGCCGGGGGGAGCGGGTGTTAAACCACCCGCAGGAGCCGCGCTGCAGCCCTTGATGGCACCGGAGGCAGGGAGGCCCGCCAGCAATCCCACTCACCAGCTGAGGTGCGGAAGATCCCGGAGAGGGCGGAGATCCAGGGAAAGGTTCCAAAATCTGCTCTGTGGAGTGACAGGGTCTAACTAGGCCACTTCCAAAACCAGGAGACCGAGCAAAACTGAGCAAAGTCTAGAACAGGGGAGACTGAAGGGCTCGGATCCCGCTGATCCGGGTCTCACGTACCGCATAGGAGAAGGCTGCTGAGCGAGGGAACTACTGTTTGTTTCCGTTTCATTTTCTATTTTTCCTAGACCTAAGGCCCTCGTATGTTTTCTAAGTGTGACCCACGTGTGTAAGTTGCTTTTGTGTCCCGGCTGCTGAGGATTAAATGGAGGCTGCCCTGAGGGGAGTACTGGGAATTCCAGTACTGGGAATTCCGGGAGAGTTGCAGCGCAGGATCCTGGCTCAGTTTGCTGTGTTCCTGCTCGGCCTCCGCAGCTGAGGACATACTTTAGGACATGAGGGCTGCCTCCAGCACGGGAACCTGGATATAACCCATCCAGGGCAGCTCTTGCGTGACGAAAAGAGAAACGTGGTGCATCCGAGCTGTTTCCTGCATCGGATGGTCGAAACCCGGGTGTTCATCAGTGTGTGGGGTGGCTGTGGTCTGCGGGTAGGTGCCAGCACAGGGCTGGGTTGCAGACCAGTCTAACCTGAGGCCAGGCTTGCAATGCTCATATCAACACACGGCGCCTGGCCGGTGCATCCCTTGGCAAGGGCATCTCTCCTCTTCCAGCATCCTAAGGGTCTTTTCCTGGCTCCTTCCCCCCTGTAGAACTTCTCCTGCCATCAATTCCTCCACCGCAGCAGCAGGGTCATGGAGCAGAGCGTGACCTGCAGCCGTGCAAAGCCAGCGCAGGGTAACATCGGGGCAGCAGCATCTCACGCTACGTGTTGCCACAGGCAGCTCCCCACTTACGTGTTTATTTCCCAATATCTCCAGTTTCCCAATGCACATAATTTTTCAGGCCAGTTACGTGTTATTCCCTGTCTCTGTCTGTCTAGCGCTTGTAACAGAGGCCCTGCAACCAAGGCAATGCATGGTCAGCACGGAGTTTGCTCTTGCAGCTGCCTGCAGCAAGGAGCCAACCCGGCAGGTTGGGGAGAGGAGAGTCCTGCCAGCCTCAGGCTGCTGGTAACTTTGCACGTCGCTGCTGCTGAGGAGCTCGTTCGCACTCCAGGTACATTGCAGGACCTCTTTAGGCTGTCTGTGGGCTGGCAGGGACATGTTTCTGGTCGTGGAAAAGCGAAGCATTAGCAAGGGCCTGAGGAGATGACCGATGGGTAGATGTGGTAGCGGTGGGGCTGGCAGGGGAATGTGCAGGGACAGTGTTTGCATTGCAAGGATCACGGCAGGACGTGGAAATAGAGTCTGATCTGCTACATCCGGCTCTGGTTACCTCCTTCCACAGAATCACAACCTGCCCTCCTGTCGTCTTGCTCTAGGTCACGGCAGTCAAGGCGGGTAGTGGTGGGTGCTGCCTACAGATGGAGGGGAGCAGGAGGGCCAAGGACAAAGCTCCGTCTAACCAGAGCAAAGACTCTTCCTGTCTTGGCTGGTTTCGCTTCTCTGTCCTGGCCTGAATCCAGGCGGCTGGGGCCGGGTTAGCCAGCCCTGATTTACTGTCTGGGTGCTGGGCCAGCTTCTCCTTCTGCTGGAGCTCCGCACTTCTGCTTCCGCCTCAGCCGGGCGAGGGGACACAGAAGAGGAAGGGAGAGGGCCCCGCTCTGCGCATGGGGATCGTGCTGCTTGGGCAAGCTCCTGTCGCAAGGCAAGGAGGGTGGGAGGTCGTGTTCCTGAGCCTTGATTTAGATACTGCTCTGGACTTGTCAATGGGTGCAGATAGACTGGCAGAAAAGCCCTCTCTCGGGAGATGCAAGAAAAACAGTGTGAGAGGGGCCCGGATTTCCTTCCCAGCAGCGTGATAACTTTCTGCACCATTATGAGAACTTGAAGTTGTTTCTCTCTTGGGGAGGAGAAGTGAAGAAAGTTCAGAGCAGCAAGGGACCCTGGCAGGAGGAGCCTCAGGCCTGCATGAGCGTTGCACAGCCTCAGCAAACACCTAGAAGGAAACACATTTTTTGTTATTCATCCATGAGAATGATTCATAACCGCGTGGTCACTTGTCCTGTGGAAAAGCCTCTGTGTCCTTTGGGGAGGTCATAAATATTCACAGTCAGCTCTCACCCAGGGCTGGCCAGCCAGGTCTCGGGGGAGCCGGGAGGTCCCTCAGGTTCCCACTGGCAGGAGCTGAAGGAGCTGCTGAGGTGGGAACGGGACGTTCTCCCCGTTGACACGAAGGCCAAAGGCTGCAGCTGACACTGGGCCTGCTGTGTCAGCTGGCCTGGAGATGTCCCGCGAGCGTCCTCGGGAGGAAGGCAAGCCGCGGAGACTCGGCATGGGTGTCTGCACGTGGGGCACGCGCACTGACGTCTGCTCGGACCGATGAGTAACTGTGACCTCTGCCAAGGGGATCAGCGAGCTCCTCTGTGAACCGCTCAGTGTGCGGCAAGCAGAAGCCCTGAACCCTGGGCTCTCGCTTCAACCTCCCCGTGCTCGATTTCGAGTGCGGGGCTTCCTTCCTCCCTGCACGGAGGGAGAGACGCCTCGTCCAGCTCGGGCTCTAGCCCGGAGGCTGCCGCTTCCGTCCTCCCCGTGGGCTCGTGCACAGGGCAGTGCTGGGTCCCTGGCTCGGGACACCAAGAGCCTCCCCTGCTGAGCCCCGAGTGGGGTCCCCAGCCGGTCCCTGCCCCATGGGCAGCCCCGCTCCCCACAACACCTCACGGGCCACAGCATGGGGCGGCCTGAGAGACAACGGGTCCCTCAGACACTGCGTGGAGCGGCGGAGCCCTGGGAATGGGCAGGGCCGAGTGGCGTGTTCCTGGCACGGGAAAGCACCGGAAGTCTGGAGGAAAAGCAGCTCTGGGAATAATAACAACAGTGACAATTGGCGTAGGTGGGATTGAGCCTGACACAAAGATGAGACGCCAACCAAAGCGGACATGAGTTTCCATGGGAAGAGTCACCTGTTTCTGTGACCAGTTTGTTTGTTGCCCTTGCTTGTCTTTGAGCTGGGAGCAGGGACGGAGGTGGCCGCAGCGTGTTGGGAGTTAGACCAGGCTGTGCCTGGGATTAAAGGCAGAGCTCAGAGCCACAGTCTGCCTATGGGAGGAGAGCAAAGCCCGGAGCGAAGAGGAGGCGCCTCCAGCTCCCACGGCAGTGTTCTGCATACAGCTTGGGCAGGGCTGTGGTTGTGCTGAGAAGAGGTGTCTCATGTCAGGGGACAAAGCGTAAAACAGGCCAGCCCAAGCTGCAGGAGCTTGGGGTGGCCCTGCGTTTGGGACCTGCAGATGGATCATCTTGAAACGCAGGTCCAAAGCAGAGCAGAGACCCCCAGAACCTGTCACTGAGGAGTCGTCCTGGCTTAGGGCAGTGATGTGGTCTGGGGTGACCAACTCCTGGTCTGGGAAGCTGGAGGCTTTGCCCTGCTCTGTTGTCCTCATTCATCCCATCAGCTGTGAGAGCAGGAGCCCACAGAGGGACGTCTCCCTGCCCCCGGAGCCAGGGCCGGCTGGATCCTGGGTCCCCAGCTCCAGGGACTAAACATCCTGGACAAGGGGCTCTAGGTGACCCTGCATGTGGAGAGGCTGCGTGAGGTGAGCTCCAAGGGTCCCTCCCGAAGGGAAGGATGGAAGCGGGACCCAGCGCCCTGTCACCTCTTCGTGTCCGGCAGGCAAGGATTAACACTGAGCAGCGACCATGGGCAGAGCAACCTGCGGCCCCCGGGCTCCATGACGGGACCCGCCGGCACCGGAGCAGCAGAACCGGCCCAGAGCGAGCCTGCGACGGCACCAGGCTGCCATGCTGCGGACCTGGCCCGTCACCAGGCGTGAGCATCCCCAGAGCCAGGGTCCCAGCCCTCTGCCAAGGATTCCTGCCGCTCCGAACCTGCACAAGGCCACGGATTAAACAATGTCCTTTAATAGCAACAAGCGGGTGGCAGATTCTGGCGCGGGGAGCAGGAGCTTTCCCCATTCAGCGCTCACGCACGGGCAGCGCGAGGGGTAGGACACGCCGAGATGCCCTGATTTGGAAGTCTCTTGCTTGGGCTCGCTACTCCAAACGCAGCCATTTCCTCTGCTCCAGCCAAGGGGTGTTTTTTTTCTTTCTGTCTTTTTTTTTTTTTTTTTTTAATTCAGATGGAAAAGATTCCACTGAGCGCAGATGGAAAGTGGCCAGGGGCCAGCGGCAGTGCGGGCCGAGGTGCCGCTGCCCTGCAGAGCCCCCGCGCTGCCCTCGCTCAGACACTGCTGCGGGGGCTGCGTGCTGAGCCCTGTGGAGCCCTCGATACCCCTGCGGTGCTGCTGGTGGCAGGAACTGGGCACGGGGGACATGGGGCAGGCCAAGTGCCGTGCTGATGGTGCTGCAGACCTTGCAGGCTCTGCAGACACTGCAGGCATTGCAGGCACTGCAGGCATTGCAGGCACTGCAGGCATTGCAGGCGCTGCAGGCGTCACAGACGCGGTGCTGGCCTGCAATCTGCGGCAGGGAGCTGCAGGGCACGGCTCCAGTTTCCATGGGGATGTGGAGCAGAGCCTGCTAGGAAGGTGCCTCCGGCTCCCTCTGCGCTTCTGGGCTCGTCCCTGCCCTTATTAGGGCTCCTTCCCATGGTGCCTGACAGGATCCCGTCCCCTTCCCGACCCACGCAGCGCTGGGCATGGCCGGCCCTGCTCCTGAAGCAGCCACGGGGAGGAAGCACTGGGGGTCCCAGGGGCCGCGGAGCATCCCCGAGCGGACCCGGCCTCTGCCCCGGGTCTGTCCAGCCGCTCTCTGCATCCCCGCGCGCTTCCTGCAGGCCCATGTGCTTCCAAAGAAATCCTATGGAAATTTCTGCTCATTCAGAAAGGACAGGGGGAGGAGGGGGGAGAAGAAAGGTGGAGCTCTCTTGAGACCTGCTGCTTTATTTTGACTTCTGCTTTCTGCTTGAATCTCGAGGAAGGAACAAACTAAACGGACCATAATAAAAATGTCAAGTGGCTGGGATTAAAATATGCCATAGAAAGCCTTGCCCAGGGCTGCAAGAGAGTTTTTGCCTGACAGACACCCTCAGCTAAGGGAAATAATATTCTGCCCTTCAAGCCACGATTTGGTTTTTTTCCATTTCCCTGTGTGGAAGAGGAGCGACCGGATTATTCCCCCCTCCAAGAGGCAGCGGGCTGCCCCAAGAGCCGGCTGCTGCCGTGGCCCCTGCGCGGCATCATGCCCCAGTGCGAGTGGGAACGGGCCGTCCTCGGGGCCCTTGCGTTCTGTCCAAGTGCTGGTTCTTTCCAGGGCAAAAACGGAGGTAAAAAATAAACGTGGCACCTGCAGGACCAGCTGCTCCTGCCTGTGGGTGGTGGGTGTCGGTGGGGGTCCTGTTTCAGCCAACTGCTTTCTGCCAAATGCAGGCACAGCGCTTCCGAATAGATCCATGTGTGGATGTAGCCTCCTGTCTTACTGTGCAGAGGTCCCACGGCCTTGGTCTGGGTTCCTTCTCCTTCTGAGGCCTGAAATACCCGCAGAAACAGCTCATTTTCACGATGTGTCCCACATGGAGGGCCCCACAGGTCCCCACACAGGAGCTGGCCTTGCCGGCCACCACCACTAGCTCTGCTCAAGCCTCCTCCACGAGCTGGAAGGACAAGAAAGGGCTTGTTGAGAAACTGCGACCTGGGGTTTATCCACCAAGTCCAAAGACTAGAAACAAACTTATTAGGCCTCCCCGCCGCGCTCGGTATTAACTAGTGCTAAATGACCCTCACCACAACCAGAAGCGAGGATTAATCAAGGTTTAGCGGTGGGTGTTTGTGTTTGAAAGCATCATGGGACTAAGTGCTAGGAAACGGCAGCACGTTTTTTTTCTCTCTCTCTCTGGAGGATATTTCTTAGTGTCTTACCAACAGAAATAAATAAAAGTATGAAAAATGTCATACATATCAGCAAGAAGTGAAATGGGAAGGACGGCAGGCGAGAGGAATGTGTAAAAGAACACCAGGAAAGTCATGCCTGGAGGAGCGCTTAGGTTCAATACAAAACCCTGGTGATCTTTGTTGTTCTTCACACTGATTATACAGAAGTGCTTGGGCACGACTCGCTGGCCATCTGCTGCCGTGGGCCTCCTCCGAGGCTCCGGCTGCCCGCGGCATCCCGCGGCATCGCTGCTCACGGGCTCATTTTCATTCCGCGTAAGAAATGCAGAACAAAATCCTTTGTCTGCTTCCCGGAGCGGGCTTTATCGCGCGCACAAGGCTCCTTTCAGGGATGTGTCGGCCGCGGTGTTTCAGGCTGTCACATCCAAGAGCTTGGACCACCTGAGGCTCCTCGGGACGTGGTCATTCCCAGCGAGGCCCTGGGTGGGACGCGTACAGGGGTGAGGAGCAGTGGGCGTCCGGGGAGAGCCGTGTTGAGGATGCTGCTCCCTGGGTGCAGTTCTGCTCGTCCTCAACCATGGCATCCAAACACTCGTGTCTTCCTCAGGGAGGCTCCGTCTCCTCCATGGGGAGGTGACGAGAGGCCACGATGGCTCCTTGCCCCGTTCATGCTCTGTGGGGAGGTTGGGCCTCCTGGGGCTCGGGGTTGCTCCCTTGGGAGCCATGTGCCCAATGCAGAGGTGCCCAAGGGCATCCCCGTGTCCCTTCACCCGGGGTGGCACCTGCAGACAGCCCCGGGGCAGAGGAAGGGCATTGCTGGGAAGAGCATCCCCTGGCCACAGAAAGGTTCTTGCCCTAGCAAAGCTCTTGAAGAGAACCGGCCCTCGCGCTACCATGGCGAGAACCCGACTCCCGGGTCTTGCTCACCGCAACCCTCTCCTCAGGCGCCTTCCCACCGGCGTCTCCCGAGTCATCCCCCACACACGTCCGAGCTCGGAGGCTGTGGCGGGCCGTGGTTCCACACGACCGCACGCCTGGGCCCCACGAGCGAGGGTGACTCCGGTGGTTTCACAACGGCGTGCCGGGCGCGTCTCTGGGGTGGACCGCGAGGACACGGCCAGGCCCACACTTACTGCAACACCCCGAGACGTCCAGCCCCAGGGCGCCAGAGCTGCTCCCATCGGCACCTCTCTTGCGGGGCCGCCCACGACTTGGTGCCTGCGGGGCCAGGGTGGCCGCGGTGCCGGAGCCTCCGGGGGCCAGGGAAGGTGCCCGCGTTTAACCCATCGCCGGCCGCACACTTGGACACACTGCGGGGTTTGAACCGCAAACAGGGGCTGTTTACATGGAAACAGAACTGCCCTCTCGCTGGCTCCACTCTTGTTTTCACGACAGCACTTCTTGTGACTGCTGGGGCACATAAGAAAGCTCCTTCTCCTCCTGCAAAAGACCCAAGCTGCCTAACAAGGTCCCTTCCCAGCAAGGCGCTCAGTACCAAGCCCCGTTTTCAAGGCAACGCTGTTTTCCTGCAAACTGGGGGTGCTTCGAACGAGACTGAAAATGCTCAGCGCCTGTGCTAACCCTGCTGCTGTGCCGGATCACACACGTGCTCGGGGGGCTGCACTCTGTTCACTCACTCCCAAGAGCCTCACTCCTTCCTGAGCAGTGCGGGGAGGTTCCCTCGCGCTCTCAGACGCTCGTGCTGATCAGGCACTGATAGAACCTCAGCCGACATCTCCTCGCTTTCCTCAGCACGGAGCGTCTCGGTTCTGCTCGCTGGCCATGAATAACAGATGTGGAGAGAGCAACAAGGTGACAGTGAACACCCAGGCACACGACAACCCGTGCCGGGCTGCTACGGGGAGGCCCCGGCCTCCGGAGAGACGCACACGTGTCCGTCAGAACGGTCCCTTCCGTGGTTTCAGTTTGCATTTACACCGCAGATGGCTCGGGGTTGCCTGTGCTGTATTTTTAGCTGAAGTTTTGGAGATACGATAAAGACTTCAGCGTTTGCATTTTCCTGATACAACCTTCTACCCGTTTTCTTGGGCATTGAGCAAGAGCCACTTTTCGCCCTTTGAAATCGTTCCTATCCTTCTCCCTCTCATATTCACATTCAGAGCTCTGTCAGGACTGGATGCTTCCCCGTTTGTTTTTATCTTGCCTGCTAAATGCAGTTTTCTTCCAATAATCATCCATTCTAGTCTGGGTGCAGGCTGACAATTTGACTGTTAGGATCGCACTGTGAGATCAAGACCCATCTCCTCACCTGATGCTCTCAGCCCAGCAAATGCAGCCTTTGTACTAAAAAAAAGCCCTTCAAAAAACAAGAAAAACCCTTTCTATTCATATGCAAAACATCTTTGAAAGCCGTGTGGAGAACTAAGCCATTGTATTTTGCTGTGTGAAGTGTCCCGTCTTGCTGTGAATCAGGCAGATTTGTTTAGTTTCTCATCACAACAGGCTATGGGATGTCATCCATAAAAGAACACGGCAGCCCCAACATCAGGGAAAAATAAACCTGGACAAGGTCCTGGGGTTGGAGTGTCCTATCCCATCGTGGGGAGGGCTGGATCAAATGGTGACACAGGCTATTCCCAGCTTTAGTCGCTGTGATTTGGTTTTGGCTTTTAGAGGATGGGAGAGGCAAAGCAGCCAGAGGAATGCGGAGGAGCCAAACAAGCCAAAGAGCCTGCTGGCCTGTTGTTTGCCCGGGGAAAAAGAGAGAGCAAAGAGCAGATGAAAAGGCTGCGATGCCATCTCCATTCCCAGAGGAGCGCCCTGCCCAGCGCGCTACCACCTCTCTTGGGGTTTGTGTGGGTGCAGCAAAATCACTGCAACCCTCCTGCTGGAGCTGTTCCCTGTTGCGTAAACTGTGGTAACACTCATCCGAGGACAGGCTGGAGCCTCGGCCTCCTGCGTCTCAGACAGGTGCCTGAGACATTAGGCAAGAGCACCCTCCTTTTTCATCTTGCCCTAGTGACTGCTTAATTACGTTCGCCATAGGGAAGGGGAAGCTGGAGGGAAGTGCTACCCGTCCGGGCTGTGATCCTGCGTTTCCCATGTAGGGATGGGCTGAGCTGAGCCCGGATCTGGGGCGTAGGCGGCACTCGGGAGCAGCGGCACCTCCGCCTCGGGAGGAGGCTCCCGCTGGGGGCCACCAGATAAAACCATCGAGCTCCACGCAAGTGAGAAGAGGCATCTGGTTTGGCCGCCTCGTCCCGGGAAGCAGGATCCTCCCTCCCTGGAGCTGCGCACCTCCTCGGGAGCAGTCGTCCCAGCGCTCCCCTTGCTCTTGCATGTCCAGGGCACCGGGGAGGGTGCAGGAGCCCGGCCGCTTCGCTTGCCGCAACGTGGCTGCGATGCTGAACTTAGAGTCTCTTCCGCGCCGTCATCTACGTGACTCGGACCACAAGTGGGTTAAAGATCATGAGTAATTTTCCAGTCAATGTCAAGAAAACTGATTGAGGAGCATTTATGGGCAACCTCCGGCCAGTAAATGTAATGTAGGAGGTAGATGGCTTCTCAAATAGCTTATTTCTCAAATGAGGATCCTGGGATTTTGGCAGGCAAAGCACTGACTGTCATCTGTGGTGTCTCCCATACTTGCGGAGAGGGAAAGTGGCCTGGGCTGACTCAGTCACTAGCAGAGACCTGTAATTACTCTGCCCTGCACAGGCATTCCTGCTGAATGGGAACCTTACACAGGGCCAGGCAGCCACTCCCCAGAAGAGGCAGAAATGTTCACAGGAAAATGAGGACGGCAAAAAAAGGAAATTCATTATAAATATTGTAATAATGATGCACATTTAGTCTGGAAAGGCAAGAGACAACATGGAAACCAAGGACTGCGAGGGCGGTGAAACAGGACAACACAGCGATGCCCTCAGTGAAGCCAGCAGACCTCAGCTCTTTGCCCTTGCAGTGGAGCGACAGCAACAACCTCTTCCTTCTCCTCTAAGCGAGGAAGGCTGGGGGAGACGCAAGACCTGCCCACAGGTTTGGCAGCGCACTGTCCCCGTTCCCCTGCAGGTGCCCATGAGCCATGGGCACCTTCTCGGTCACCGTCTCGGTACCTGTCAGTTGGGGATCCCCGGGATCTGGTTACGGATGACACCATCAGCGCTGGGCGTGATGCTGGGCGCGAGCCCATCGAGCCGGACGGCCCTGCCAGCCCTGCCGGCTCCTCCGTGCTGTCCCTCTCGGGCTCCTGCCTGCGTGAACGGCCCTTCAGCAGCACTGACTGCAGCCCGGCGGGTCAAAACCACCCGTGGTTTACGGCCTCCCCGCACTCCTCTTCACACGAGGCTGAAGCACCGCGACGCACGGCAGCTCACTTTGTCCAGTGAGATTCGGGTGCCCGAGCCACCTACTCCATCCGTCCGGCTTCACACGGCTGCAACACTCCAGCAACCCATGGCAGAAACCTAAGGCGTGATGGTGAGTAATGCTAAAAATCACACTGTTTGGTGAAGCTTTTAAGGCATGGTGGTGGAAGGTCTAATTTCCCTCTTGATCACAGGATTTCAGCAAGGCCAGCTATGCCTGGTTGGTTGGTCCAGCTTTCTGCTGTGACAGATTTGTTCGCCAATATATTAGTAATTGCTTTGTACAAGCTGAAACAAAAGCTCAGTCTTATTATTCCTCATGGCAACAAGAGAAGGGAACACAGCTAAGGTAGTGGGTGGGGAAGAAAATCAAAAAGAAACATTTTCTAGTTGGATGCAAGCAGTAAAGACCAGCTTACCATTTCAACCATGTGTTTTTTTAACTAGCTACTTGTTCTGCCTCAGACAGCAGGGACCCAGGTGCTAAAAGCAAAGAGATGTAGCAGGTGTGAGGGGTTAAGGGTGTAAGAAAAGCAAGAGGCATTGGGAGAAATAGATGTTTCTATTAGTCTAGCTGACATAGCTAGAAAAAACGGACAAGTTTTCAGACACCTCTTTGCATTAGATAATTGCTGTGAGTGCAGTAGGGATGCTGCACATGTTGAGGCATCATTAAATTAACACACTCTGATTACAAGATGCAACCCAGCTGTTTACCAAGTGCCTGTGGAACAGTGACACAAAGCACAGCGAGGAGGATCTAAAGAACACACTGAACTAATCAGTAGTTTCTGCACTATTTTCTCCTCCCTGATCTTTCAAGCTTTGTAAAGAAAAACACTCCTTTGGAGGTGCTGATTAACTCAAACACATGAGGATCACCCAGTGCACATCAAACTGCTTTAATGTGATCTCTTCTCCTTCCCCCATGCAGCTGAATTTTAATCACAGAGAGCTATATTAAAAGCATCTGAGATGTTCACTCGGCCTTTCCTTCACCAAAACTTCATTTACCCCAACTGGAGTCATCACTTCAGCTAGCTGACAGCATGCAATCACATCCTCAGAAATATCACAGTCTCTACAAAAGAAAGCCTCAGTTATCTATACACACTTATGTAAAGCTGCATGCTGTGAAGCCATGTATCAAGCTTTCACCACACTTCTAGAAAACCAGGTTTCAGAAGTGGGCAGAGCTTGTGAGCAGGTGCTATGTGCTACCCAGGCCCTGTAGTCTGTGAAAAGCTATCATTTGTGAGGGCACTGTGCACCCAGCCCTCAGCATTGCTGCAGGAATTTTCTCTTGAGGGAAGATAAGGTGAAGTTCCCATGCAGGGAATGCAATTCTGGCGAACAGATGTACTTAGTACAGCACTGTACACTTAACAGAGCTTGCAAGCCTGACCAGGTAGAGAGGAGTTACTTAGTTTAATTTGCTATGCTTCTCAGTTTTAGGTTCACAAGGCAGTTAGGAGCATTTATAAGAGAAGGGCCAGACCAAGACTGCTGAGAAAGCCACAAAGCTTTGACAGGCTTGCTGCAGTTTACTGCGCTTCATGGTGGCCTGGTCAGCTCAGCCAGGAAGAGTCTTTCAGGCTGAGGTTCACCTCACCCTTCATCTTAAAAGGCAGCTTGGTGGCTTACCCCCATCCCTCTTACATTCTCCAGGGATTAAAGGACAGGATCCTTTCCCCTCTTATTAAGGACTGAAGTGTGACCTCAGAGCTTTACCTTACAGCCCCAGGAGGAACAGGAGCCCTTTGTACACAGAGCTGCCTCCTCTGCAAGGAGTCACTCAGGCTTGCTATCAGCTAATGACCATTTACAGTTGCCATAAGCAGATGCACAAGTCAAAGCCTTAGATGTAGGGCAGGTTTGGTGACGCATGTTTAGCACGAGTTCTCAGGGATGAGTTTACAACAGCTACAATCAACTCAAAGGGTGGTTAGTGCAGTGTCAAGTGAACTTTAACTCGAAGCAAGAGCCTGCAGCAGTACAGCAGGGAAGATGTACTAGCAGAGCCAGCTGAGTACAATCAAGGAAATCAACACAGCTTGCTGCTCTAAGCAGCAAACAAACTCAATAAACACATCTAAGACATGTCAGGCCAAAACAATAGTTTATTTTCAGCAACATCTCAGCCATCAAAAAAATAAACTCTAACACAGATGGATGGAAGACTTCTCTACAGTGTAACTAAGTGGGCTCTGACCCCAAGGTTTAAATTGGAGTGACATTTTATTATTCATCCAATAAGTTAGGAAGCATGAGAGTAAAGTGCTTTATTTCTGAGCTGGTATGAGGTCATCAATGGACTGCCCTTTTTCAAGGCGTTTTTCCATTTCAATGAGCAGCTTCACACCATCCACCACCATCTGCACCAGCTCCACCTCAGAGAAGCCAAGACGATCAGCATTGGAGACATCAAACACCCCTCCAACAGCAGCTGTGTCAACACCACCTGGTACAAGAGACAAAGTTTAGCCATCACACTGACCACTGCTGGAGTAGAAAGTCTACCTTTCCCCCCCCCACTGGCTTGGGAGGTAGGAACACAAGATAATGCTCTACAAGTCACCTCCGCCTAGGATGAGGTCAAGCTGCATGTGACCACCTCTATGAGCCTCTTTCAGCCCACCCCATGTCAGCTTTTCATTCCTTTAACCCACAGACAATCTAGTCTGTGGTAAGAAGCATCTGCTGTAGCTATTCCCTAGCCAGAAGTTAGACCAGGATTCCAGTCTCTGCTTATAGAAGGAACAGCTGCCACCAGCAGCCCCAGCCTGAGGTGCTGCATCAGAGCAAGATGCACCTAAGAGTGGTCAGAAGCTGGATTCACTGAGGTACAAGCAGAGCACCAGCCTATACTCCCTCAAGCTACAATTTTAAAGCTTGATTCTCCCACATTTTATAAGAATCCCTTCCAAATACTCTTGACAGGGAGCATCAGGGTAACAGGACATGGCTTTGGTTGTAGCCCTGCTCTTTTGGAGGCAGGCACCTAGAACCTTAGTGCATCACCACCTTACCTGTGCCACGTTTCTGCAGTCGGAGTCTCTTGAGAATATCTCCAAACTTCTCATGTTTCCCAAGGTTGGGCAGTTTGATGTGCACACCAGCACGAAGGCCTGTTCCAAGGTTGGATGGGCAGGTCAGGATGTAGCCCAAGTGTGGATTCCACATGAATTCATGGTTTTTGGACTTGAAGAGATTTTCTATCTATAAATAGAGATAATAGATGTTTAGAGATTGTTCTCTAAGGATGTAGGTCATCCATTAATGCTCATTTACAACTTCAGTTACATAGCAACAGCCACAACAATCTGAACAACTATTCAAGTCAGTCACGTAAGCCCCCTCCATTTGGAAAAAGCCATCACCAGCAAGGGGCTTTTAAGGCCTTGATCTCGCTCCCAGTCCAAGCACAGCATACAGTACAAATCCAAAGTCACTATCTACTAAAAGGCTTGATTTAGTGCATGTCAAAATATATAGCACTTCTGTCAGAATTAGGGGAGGAGCTGGTAAGACTCAAGTTCACATCAAGAGCAAAAGCTGAGAAAAAACATCCCAACCTAGAAACTTCAATACAGCTCTGCCCATTAACATAGAAGCAATTTCTCCTCCCACCCTAAGTCTAAATGCTGTGATTTATGAGATCACACTGAGAGCCTTCAAGTACAGTTTCAGCATTTGGAGAAGAATGTCACATTATACAATTTATTTTAAATTTCACAGCTATAATGCTTTGCCATTATGGCTATTTCAGAGCCTTCACAGCTCTAGAGTTCATCGAGATAATCCCAGAGATTAAAGTAGCACTATGTAGAACTCCAACGTGGCACCAGCAATACAGGTTGTTTGGGAGAATTTGTCTCTGACCAGAGAACCACGCACCATTTAAAATTCAGGCAATATCAGACAGCATTTACCTGTGTTAGCCCAGTACAGAAGCGAGTAAATACTTCCTTCATGTTGCCACCTTTCTGCATGGAAATAACTCTAAGGTGATCCTCCTCATTAATCCAAACAAGGAATGTCTTGTTATCATTGTGCCTAGGAGACAAGCCAAACAACTTTTTGACCCATTTGACATTTGGGGGATTTATACTAGCACTGATTTACTCATCACTGGAGCTTTCACATCTAGGCAGCAATCTTGGTTGCTTCTTAGATTAAATTCATATTATTGCCATTGTCCATAAGAGCTTCAACAATTGAACTAGCCATCCTTGCCCTGTTCTTCTCAGGAGAAAGGCAGATATATAAGCAGCCCAAAGAGTAGTATTACTACTTTGGCCAATCTTAAGCATCAAAACCTAAAATTCAGTTCTTCCTCTAGCTCATTTGTGGTACAAATTTACACATTTAAGAAATTTGATCTTTCAAGAGCATTTGCAGAAGGGTGATCAATAGACTTGAATGCATCAACTGTGTACAATGAGGTATGTAATGATACCATGTAAGGAATGTACTACCAAACCTTTTACCAGACATTTATAAAGCTCTGTTAAGCTGCATTTCTTCTTCGTATCAGGTAAATACTTGTTATGAAGAATTTTCACTACTAATTTTAAGTCAAGAGTGTCCCATAAGAGACACCACAAGGCTTTCTGAACACCAGTGGCCAACTCAGTCCCAGCATGTAGCCAGCAACAGGTACTAAAGTCAGGACTTATGTTGATAATTTCTCAGTTTGACTGTGATCAAGAATTAACTAGTACCCAAGAAAAAAAATGTATGTATGTATATAGACTACAATTGGACCTTGTAGATTAGTCATGCTCAGATGACAGCGCTATCTAGGGTTGGCAATCTGCAGGTAGATGATGCAATCTTAAAGGTGACCTAGAGAAACAAAGCTTTCTTCCTCTGGGTTGTCCTGAAGCAGCTACAGAAAGAGGCCTGGAGTATTCTGGTTGACAAAACCCTCAGCCCTTAGCTTAGGGGGAAGCAAGTTAATTATGCTGCAAAAACTCCTGAGATGCAGAGTTTTATGTAGGTGACCTACATCAGACAAGTAGAATCCTTCCATTCCACACCTGTGTATCACCCAGCTTACACCACTGAGTCTCTAGAGTGGAAAAATCTGATCACTCGTACAGAAAAAGCCATATAGGGCCAGCACCAGAAACTGCAGGCTCAGTTTTTGCAGGCAGAGGCAATAAGACTGTAAGAAAGAAATTACATCTCCAGTATCAAGCCTGCAGCTAGGTCAATGCTCTTGTTTGTTACCATAAGGCCTTCAAACTCCTGGAACAACAGCTCAGGGTAGTGGCACATTTCTTTGAGAAGAGAGGATTTAACTTCATAAGCTGGTTTAGTTAATATGCAGGATGAATAAGCATTGGCTTCAACCAGGCTAGCTAATTACTATTATGTACCACACTGGGCTGGTAGCACTCCTCCAAATTCTGGTTCAGATTCAAGCTCCCCAAGGGATACCACACAGAAGCTTCCCATTAGATGTAGAAAAGCAATAAGAGTTCACAAACTGCCATTCTGCTTTGGTACAACTCAGTGCACTCAAGGTTACAACCAATATTGCAAGATTTTTTTCCCCCCTCAAGTTTTTAATATAACTTCTCCTTTCCAGAAATACTCACCAGATACCTCTGGCATCAGGCCAGTCTCGTGCCATCCCAGATGCCAACAGAAGAGGAGAAACTGGCTTGTCAAATAAGAAGTGATCATCAATCAGCTGCTGCTGCTCTGCATCAGTCATGTTCCTCAGAGCATAGTACTTCCCCTTGAGGTCACCTTCCAGGCTACCCAGGGCTGGAAAAGAGCATCATTTTTAGGATGGGACCAAGGATGCTAGACATTCTCAGCATTATAGAGGCCCCATACAAAATATGGCAATGTCTGATCTACTGGTTTGAGTTCCTCCCTTGCTTTCATCTGTAATGGCAAAGCCCCTGTAGCATTACAGAACTTAAAGCAGTATCAGATGATTTGTCTGTACCTTCCAGGCTTCTACAAATAGCCTTTGTTCCCTTACAGTTTAGGATCATTACAGCTGCTTAGCTGTAGAACTGAAGTGCTTCCAAGGAGAATCAAGGTCATGAACATAAATTACATTATTCTGGTCAAAGGGCTGGTACCATGCCCTTGAGAGGTTTTGGAATGACCTGCACTGCCAGTCTCCCATCTTGGGAGCAACCCTTCCTCTCTCAAAGGAGACAATAAAGAAAAAATGCAGCTGAGGATTTCCACCAAGAACGAGAACTTACAGCCACTTAACTGCACATTCAGCAGAGGAGGCTACACCTCTGAGCAAGCTGAATGTTAATGAAAGTCAATTAAAAGCAGCCACAAAACACTGCAGCCATGACTCAAGCCCTGACATTGCTACATACCTTTTACATTTCAGGTTTGAGCCATGATGAACCAACTCCTTTCCCCATACACACATAAAAAGAAAATTTTCAAGATCAGGGAAGGTCAACTAACATAGCAAGGTGTCCCTCTGACAGATCTTCTTTTCCCTCAGCTACAAACTGCAAAGCAGTTAAAATTCAAATTGCCTTTCAGAGAAGGCTCAATGTTCAGACTAGAAGTCTTGAAGACTTTTGCTTACTGTCTCCACTCTCAAATTGCTAAGAACATCTCTCACCCAGGGGATATGTTGCTTTCCCAACACACCCAGCTCTCACCTTACCTTCAACAGAGAGCTTCTCAATGGCTCGCCTCTCTCCTCGACTACAGTGAGGGGGAAGACAAAACCCACGGATGCTCCTACCAGTTCTGACACGGGAACTTAGCACGTAATTAGGATCCAGATCATCACCACCCTACAAAATTAGGAAACCAGTTGAGTACAACCTTGTTATCAAAATACATACCCCCAAATGCAAGTAGCTCCCATACATTTCAGCATACCCCTTAAGTTTCAGATATTGACTACCTGATCTGTAAGCAAATATCTTGGCTCAAGACTAAAATACATGTGCCAGAAGTCAGACTTACCAGCCCAAAAACAGTTGTAGGTCTGATACAGATCAGAATTTGGGATTTTGTGCCCCCTTCATACCTGGGATCCATGAGGTATAAACACAGGGCAATCATTTATTCTTTAGGAGGGAGTGTTGATGAAAATATACTTGCAATGTGTTTGGCAAGGCTACATTAAAGGAGCACATTAAGTGATCTCCTGTCACCTGCCAGCTACATGGCTCTACCCAACTACACAGGCAGGCTCTTCATTTGCAGATTACAACAGACAAGTTTCTTAGTCTGTGTTGGGTAAAACTGGAAAGACAGAACCTGAGCAAAGAGTTTATGCAAATGCCAGGATCTGCACCCAGGCCTCCAACCACTAGGCATCAAAACTTGATTAAAAACTTATACCTGCAGGTTACCAGCATTCAAGTCAGTCTTGTGCTCATCAGTTGGTTTGTATCCACCATGCCTGTCTTCAATAACTGGATCAAAGAGTTCCTTAAACACTTCATAGCTTTCTTCATCGCCAGCTACACATCCTACTGTCATTATGAAGGGATGGCCTAGAGTGGTAATAAAGTCAGAAGAGCTAAGTTTGGATGATATTTGGCTGTGTTCCAGAACAACACTAACCACGCAAGTTTTTTAGTAGTAGGTCAAGCCACTTAGAGATGCATTTTTACATTAAAGAATCAGCTGGAGAGACCCTACATTTCACATTTCATCCAGTTAGTCAAAGCAATGCTACAGAAACCTATAGCTTTTGCTGTTAAACCACACTCATTTGTCAAGTTTAAATTAGAGCCATTTTGCCCAGCGCTTCCAATTTTAGTATTTTGGACAACTGGGTAGAACTTTATGCCCAAACAATTACATTTTGCTGTAAGCATGTAAGACTTTTTGCTTTGCCATAGACCGAGCTGCACTTCTGTAGCCTGTTCATAAACGCCACTTCTGCAAACTTAAGTTTAAGTTGCTGTATTCAAAAGCACCAGTTATTTCAGCTGGTTCACACAAAATGTTCTCAAGGCATTTTACCAGGATTATCAACCCCAGTTTGAATGACATCATCCAGGGTGAAGCCACTGGGTGTGACTCTGTCTCTCAGTTTCTTGTACAAATCCAGGGTTAGAACTTTGGCCATGTGGTTGTTGTGGCTGCTCAGGTCCGGGTACTCCTCATCAGGAGGCAGTCTCTGATTATTTAGTTGGGCCATTTTGATTTTGCTAGAGTAAAAATAAATACTGTAATGTTAACATGTCAACACATCTGCTCCCCCTTTTTCAAAGAAGTGCCACAGAGCATCACATAACCAGTCTGGATCAGAAAGAGCTCTGAACAGCTAGGTAAGCCCACATCAGGGTTTTCTTTTTTTTTTTTCCCCTGCTCTAGTTGCATTTTAATTAGAGCATGCTTGGTTTGATTTTTTTTTTTTTTTTTTTGTTCCCCCCAGATTGGAAGTATTTAGCAGAGCAGTTACATAACAGGAGTGTCTGAGCTGGTATGTCAGATCACAGCACGGAATGTGGCTTGATGGAACAAGGCTGCTTTTAGCAGAGCCCCGCATCAAGAGTGGTCTCTCGACGCTTTATTAGATTTGCCTCTCAGCAGCTCGAGAGCCTTGGGTGCTGTTGTCAAGACGCACTTCCAGTAACAAGGGAGAACAGATCGTTAGGCAGGTCTAACGGTCCCCGGCCGTTACCTGGGTTGTCCACTCCAGTCTGGATGACATCATCCAGCGTAAATCCACTGGGCGTCTGTTTGTCCCTCAACTTCTTGTAGAGGTCCAGGGTGAGCACCTTGGCCATGTGGTTGTTGTGCGCGCTCAGGTCCGGGTACTCATCCTCAGCCGAGTTCTTCATCTTCAGGAGGTTGTGGCTGTTTGAGAAGGGCATGCCTGACCCTACTGGGGAGAGAGGGGAGCCTGTGACCCAGGCTGCACCAGGAGGGCCACCCGCAGAGGCAAGGTCACCTTGGCTATTGTCCTGCCTTTTTTTTTGTTTGACTTCCCCATGAGGAAGAAAATAAAAGTAAGAGAACAGGGGGAGTTGACCGCTTCTAAGAGCTTTGTGCTCCCGACGGCCGCTCCCTCGCTGCGGGGCGGCGCCCAAGGTCGCACCGGGCGGCAGGTGCGCGCCGCGCCACCCGCTGCTGCCACCGCCGGGACCAGGGGACACGCAGCGCCCGGCGCTGCCTCCCGCGCCCCTGTCGGGGCGGCTTCCCCCGCCGGGATGCGGCGGGAGCCTCGAGCCCTTATGCAACAGCCGCCTCCCGGGGCGAGGAGGGGGAGCGTATGTAACCGCCCTGCTAAACACCGGCTCCAACCGGCGCCGGGAGCCTCTGTCTCCTGCCTGGTTACGTGCGGCCCCGCGGCGCCCCCCGCGGGCTGCCTCCCTCGCCACACCTTCGCGACCCGGCCGCCGAGGAATCAAATTTTAAGAAACTATTTATATATGTAAGTACATTCTTAAATTTTTTTTTTTTAATATGCAGGCGGGCGCGGATCCCCCGGGACTTACCGAGGGCTTCGCCGCAGCCAAAGACCAGACCTGCTCCCACACCCTCCGCTGCTGCCACCACCGCCCTCGCCGGAGTGGAGCCCGTTAACGTCTCCGCGCCTCTTTTATATAGAGCGGGACCCGCCACCCCATTGGCCGCTATTTATAGCCCATTCATTCCATTGGGCGCGGCGCCGCGGGGGCGGGGCGAGCGCCTCGGTACGGGCTGGGCTGGCGAGGCCGCCATTTTGCTTGTGGCGCGGCGGAGGCCGGCGGGTCTGGGGCGGGTGGTGGCGGCGGCGGCGTCGCCGCCGAGGGGCCGGGGCAGCCCCCGAGGGGCTGCGGCGTGAGGAGGAGCTCGCGCCTGCGTTGCGTTTGCCAAGTCTCCCACGGAGTGCGGTGTCATTAGATCAACGGGCACCACCGTGTGGGGCTTCGTGCTGTCCAGGCGCCCCACCTCAATGGAGGGCTTGGTAACGTGTGTGGTAACCTGCTGTCGTTTATAAAAGTAGAAATTTCAGAGTGATGGGGCCAGTTGACCCAAGCCTGGGAGTGATTTAGTTTCCCCACCCTCTTGATAGAGGTCGGAAATGCCGCCACCTCCTGAAATTAGTGGGTTCGCTTTACAGTTAAATTTGGAGGATCTAACCGTTCGGGCTCTGCCTAGCCTCCTCAGAGGTGCTGGGCTCATTTTGCAGTTTAATTTGAAAGAAAGCACGTGTACTGTGTAAAGCAGAGCATGCCTCCTACTCTGTCATATGTCCTACACACATATATATACATTTTTATATATATAACATATATAAGTATATTGCAGAGTGGCTGTTTTCCTGTTGAAGGCAGAAGTAGAAAGGCTGCAGTTCAATCTATTTAAAATTCACCTTGAATTCGTGAAAATAATGCTCTTAGCTTCTGCTGGTGTATTTATAGGAATGAAAAGCGTTTGCTCCAAAATTAGAGAACCTGAGATTTCCATGGTTTTCAAGAATAAGTAAATAAATCAATAACAAGAATGACTATCTTGATCTTACCTTCATCTTTATAACGCTTCATAATCTTTCTATTAGTAATAATCTATCACATCAAAATCCATGTTTATCCTCCTGTCCAGTTAGATAGAAAAATAATCCATATGAATTCAGATCTAAGTCAATGAGTTCTTCTGTTCAACAGGTGTTGCAAGAGCCCAGAGACATCCATAGGAAAGCCATCCACAAGAATTATTTCCCCACCACAATTCTTTCAGCACCACAACCAGTGCCCTTAATCAGAAGACAAAGGTAAGCAGTTTACAGAGCTGTTTAGGATAAAGGAAAAATACAGGAAATCATTACAAAGTGAAAACACAAACTGTTTCACATAAAAATGCATTGTGTTTGGCTGACGTCCAAATTTCCAAATTATAGCAGATCTGATATACAGAGATGCTGAATATACAGATCTCTAGAAGTCAAGGGCTTGGCATCTGTGCAAGTCTGATCTGTTATCTCCCGGATCAAAGAACAAATCCTCTCAGTGTCTCCTCTGCCTTTTTAACCTCACAAAACCCCAACCTTTCAGTAGTCATGTGTATTCACATAATGCTCATACTTCGATATAGCACAAATTGCAAATAATATCTTTGCTGCACAAGTATGAAGTGAATCAAGGTGTAAAATCAGATCAGATTTCTCATTCTTTGTTATGGCAATTATTTTTAATTTAGAAGAATATAAATAAACCTAAGAAGGTACCCTAACATTGCAAGCAGATTTTGTGGTGTATTTCTTTGCCAACAGCACGCTTGACTTACCAGAGAAAGTACTAAATGCTCCTTCTGTCTTATTCCAAAATCTATTGCCAAACACAGAAAAACATCTTTATTGCAGCTGCTCTGCGGACTCATGGAGCCAAGCTCACCTTAAGAATCCAATTTCCAGGGATTCATTTCTCTTTATTTGATATGCTCTTTTCCTCCCAGTCTTCCGGAGCAAGGAATACCAGTCTCTATAGTTACTCTGGGCTGGTAGAACATCTCAATGTGCCATTCATGGTGGCACTTGTGATGAACACACGCATATCTCACAAGCCTCACAAGGCTGCTGTCTGAAAAAGAAAAGCACATGAAGGAGGGTTGTGGTGTGAACATAACCAAAATATATACAGTTTACACAGTGAATAAACACCACACCTTCTATCTCCTTTTTCTCATCATTATTTGACAAATTTCTAATGTGCAATGTAGCAGAAATGGCTATTACGTGACTGGTTTTTATTCAGACTGCATTTTAAGATGTGCTGAAAGCTGCACGCAAATTGCATCCTACCTCTGTCACAGTGTCCCAGCTTCCCCAGTGACTTAATTACAGGTGCTGTGCTTTGTGTCAACAGACTCTGATCAATCGTTTTATCTGTCTCATCAGCTGGGAAAATACGTTGTTCGGGTAAGCCTGTATTGCCTGTTAGGCTATGATCAAGGCACCAAAATGCGCCCCACACTCTGGGAAGAAACCTTAGTGCCTGCTGACTTACCTGCCACACTGCAGTTCTGCAGTGAAGGTGGAGGAGCGGGGCGACTGCTCCCGAGATCTCTGTACTGAGCTTCAAAATGAAGAATTAGGGGACGTTAACCAGACGGCGTGCAGCTAGCTTCCTAAGAGGCTTAATTATAAATGCTGTGCAAGAGCAAGAGCTGCAAGAGGGGATGGGTGCTAGCCGGTGCCTGCGTCTTCTGAAATTACTCAGGTGAACGTACAGTGAACCTGAAGAACTAGGGGATAAATCCGGAAGAATCCAGAAGAACATCCCAAAGTAGGAAATGGCAAGAGAAAGCGGTCCACTGTACATAACTGAATTGTGTCTAGAGCCTCACTGGTAAAAAAAAGAAATGGTTACAAACTGTCACTCAGCAGCCATTTAAAATGAAATGCTGTACTTACACGCTGATGGATGACAGCATTTGGTTATAGCTGCATCTGATGCTCAGTTTCCTAAATGGAGCTTTATTTAAAAATTACCATTTAAACTAAGCATTTAACAATACCTAATTATTATCCTTGATGTATTTGTTCACGCTGGTCGGGCAGTCTGCTGAAAATCACCGATAAGCGTCAATTGAGAGTGTTGACCTCGTGTGCAGCCAGGACCTCGGAGGCAGGGCACCAGCACACCAGCCATTAGGAGGCCTCTGGAACGGCATAGGTTGTATTTAGATCAGATGGATGAAGCGGAGCTTCATAACCGAGCAGCTGGGGCTCCGCGAGGGCCATGGGGACACGCGGCATAACGTGGCGCAGCCGCTCACGGCTCCCGCAGGCCCGGCCGTGCAAATCACAGGCCGCTATGACACTTGTTGGCAAGTCTGCCATTACTGTGGCAAAGAAAAAAAACCAACTTTTGTTCTTCCTGCTTCACCTTTATGGTGCTGTGCACCACACATCGCTGGCGGGCCAGCAGACGCGTGGGGCTGTCCATGCGGCAGTGCAGCCATGGCCCGCAGCCCCACGCCCCTCCCGCTGCCCCGAGGTGACGGTCCTGCCCTCGGGCCCGCGCTCTCCCGTGCCTGGGCCTTTGGGTGGCCGCGGGCCGCGCGCGGAACTTTC